>CM053402.1:7733218-7761178 GCA_028644305.1 Xerus rutilus
AAAATCCATCCTTGAAACTTCTGATGACAGTTTTGCTGTAGAAAACATCCAGTCAGAGTGTAGCAGTAGAACCCCAAGGTGAAAATGGGTTTCAGATCTAACCTAGGGCTCCCAGGACAGGTCAGTTCCCGCACTTAGGTAGGACTCTCTGTTCAAGGTCACAGATGAAGGAGTCCATGTAACTCTCAGCCCTTGGTCATCAAGATACCACATAACCCTGAGATGGAGGAGGCATGGGTGGTGTTGACACAACTTCAACTCTCTCCTCATTCAGAGGCATTTGGAGTTTATTCCTGGGTCCAAGAACATGATGTTTCAGTGGCTTTGGGTGTGCACAGGACTTGGCACTAGTGAGAATGGCTGGGACATATTCCTTATTATTTAAAGGGCTCACTTATACCACCTGCTGAAAGGGCCTATGAGAGCACTGCATTCCCATGACCTGATTCTCCAAGACTCACCTCTCTTTTGTACTTTCTAACTCAGACCAATACTCTTCACTACTCTTCACTACCAACATGGTAAGATTTTTCTTGGTGCAAATCAAGTGATTTCTTTTTGGTGGCATGTTAATGTAAGTGCTCATGTGTATTGCTGTTGGAATTATTTGATTGGGTCCTGGGTTTTGAATCATAAAACATTATTTAATATCAGACAGAGAAGAGGTGGGCAGAGTGTTTACCTAGCATGCATGAGGCTCTGGGTTCAATTCCCAGCATCATGCAAGTAATTAAATAAATAGATACGTAAAATAAATAACTGAATTCATTTAAAAATCTTTTATAAAAGAGGTGCTTGAAATTTGTGAGAAGTCTCAGTGTGATTTTATTCCATCTTTGCTAACATCACATTCATCAAGCATGACACCTGCTGTGGGTTTAAGTCTATGCTCTGCTGTGTGGTCTGCACAACACCCCACGTTGCTCTGCACCGAAAGCTACCACAAGGTAAGTGGTGACAGTCACAGAACCTTCTCTGTATAAAATCACTGACAAACTGAATTTTAGAAGAATATGTTTGTTTGACAAAGACATTTGCATATTGAATACCTCTTATGTTTGTTTCAAAAGCTGTCCTGTGTGACTTTTGTTCAAACCTTCAGAGTAAGAAGATGCTGCATGCCAGACAGCCCAGGCTTAGTCGATGAAAACTACCATTTTACTCCACAGGGGACCTTTGGCAATGTCAGGAGTCAGTGTTTGGTTGTTAAAATGGGAAATGTTACTGGCATTCAGAGGTCAGGAATGCTACTAAATGTCCCACATGGCACAGAACGACCCCCAGAGCAAGGTGGCCCCAGACATCCATAGAACAAAGCTGAGAAACCCTGTCACATAGAAAACAAAAACTTCACCCTGGACATAGAACCTAACTCTCAGGGTATAAGGGGCTGGCTGTGCGTTGTCAAGGGGTGACTGCATCATTAAGGGGCAAAGGTGAAAGAAACTTTACTCTTTTTTTCTGTATAAAACACAGATATACATGCAGTACATAAATGCATATAGTCATCCAAATAATGGATGTATATGGTATATGTGATACTATATATATCACATATATATTAGTATATGCACATGCATATACTAAGGCATATATATGTAGTGTGCCTGTGCATATACTAATGCATATGTGTGTGTGTGTGTGTGTGTGTATATGATGTTACAGTATATCTGTGAAGAATACTGAAATAGTAAGATTGCAAGGGTGGGTTCTCTTCCCCACCCTCTGCATGGGTCTCTGGCATTTGAAAAATGTCATGCATGTTCAACTCCAGTTCCTGACAGCTGTCACAGGGTGCTGCTCCCTGGTGTCTGAGAATGCTCCAGTCCCTTCTGCAAAATGGCATAGTATTTTCATAGAACCCCTCCACATCCTCCTGTATACTTTAAATCATCTCTAGATGACTTATAATGTCTAATGCAATGTAAATGTTGTGTACATAGTTGTTATATTATTGCATTGCTTAGGGAATAATGACAAGAAAAAAGTCTGCTTATGTGAAGTATAGATGCAATGTTTTTCCTGAATATTCTCAATTCATAGTCGATAGGATTCATGGATGTAAAAACTGCAGATATGGAAGGCCTACTGAATTTTCTTCTTTGCGTTTGGAGGACTGAGAACACTACCTGGGGTCACTCTCTGACCGCCTGTCCTTTTTTCTTAGTTGATGTATGGGGTTTTAAGGTTTCTGGACCTTCGTGAATATTTTAATAGGCAGATTTACGACTCACCTCAAGCCCCTCACTCATAGCTATCTGGAGAAGGCCTGACAGCCTTACTGGATGCCCAAGACTTTGTTTTCCAGGAGACAAAACTGTGCTAATTATTTCAAACAAAACAAGTGCAAGGTTAACCCACACATCAAAAAGAACCAAAAGATATTTATGAAATCCCAATTGGAAACTGAAACTTCCAAGTAGCATTTGCACAGCTATCTACTAAAATATTCACCTTTCTAGAAGCAAAGGTGGCACACGTTTATCTAGGAAAGTCTGAGGGGGAGTGTTGAAGGGGCATTCTTTTTCTGACAGTCCCTCTCCCAACATGAAACCTATGATACGTTTATACGTAGCAGCTCCTATTAAGCCCTAAAACCTCGAGAAACGGGGCAGTAAAAAATAATGAAATGCAATATTCAGAATACATGGAAAAGCAATGATTTACTTTAATCCTAGGGACCAGGAATAATACACCTGCTTTGGAACAGGAGATGGCATAGTGTTGGCATAACATTGGAGGTTTAATAATTTTTGACCACATTTTATAGACCCTTTCCTGTAATTAATGCTAAATAAAGTCAACATCTTCTCCACCTGCTGCTGTGTTTGGGCTTTCATCAAGTGTGTGCCTCACTCTCCTTTATGATCCAAGATTGTCACAGTTCTTGTTGGACTTTTTTTTTTTTTTTTTTTTTTTTTTTGCATTTCTTCTCCCTTGACAATCCCCAGGACTATCACATGCACTCTGCGGTATGTATGGTTTTGCGTTCTTTTCTTCAAAGACTTGTGCTAACTGAATTCAGTGCCACCGCTGGTCTCCTTGCTGTGACCATAAGGCTACCTCTGCAGAGTGGGTGCACCAGTGCCTTTCCTCCATAAGAATCAGGTATAATTTCTCTCTCATTCTATTTTTCACTAAAATAAATGAAAATGACCATGAGTGGGTGGGAGGTGGGGTAGGAATGTGGAGATGTGGGTCAAAGGGTACAGAGTTTCAGTCACATGAATGAGTTCTGGAGATCTGTTGAAGAGCCTGGTGATCATAGTTTGTAATATCCTAAACCTGAAAATTGCTAAGGGTATGGATCTTAGATCAAAACATCTCATTGCTCACTGTGCATGTATGCAATTTTTATTTGTTAATTATAGCCTAAACTTGGGAAAGGAGACCAAAAAAAAAAAAAAAAAAAAAGATAACATGGTTAGCTATGCCCGCACACACTGCTTTTTTTTTTTTTTAATTCTGTCTCTTCACTTTCTTTTTTTTTTTTTTAAATATTTTTTAGTTGTAGAAGGACACAATATCTTTATTTATTTATTTTTATGTGGTGCTGAGGATCGAACCCAGTGCCTCACGCATGGGAGGCAAGCGCTCTACCACTGAGCTACAATCCCAGCCCCTGTCTCTTCACTTTCTTATGTGTAGTCTTTAGAAGTATTTGGAACTTATATTCTGATCTCTCCATGATCTCTCCTAGAATCTAGATTGGATTCTAGGTATAGTTAAGCTAGATCTAATATTGTCTGACTATCCTCGCATAAATTGTGATCATTTGGTTACATTGATATTTTTGTTTCAGGCTGTACCAGACAAAATCCTGAGGGCTCTGGTGTGAGATCTCAGGATCAAATAGACACTTGGAGGGTCATAAAACATACCTTCAGTTTTAAAAAATGAGTTTCACCCTCATTTTAGGTAGGCTTTGTGTCTTCTGCACCATGTTGGGATGCTTTGGCGCAGGAGATAAAACAAACACACACACAAAAGAGTCCGTTTTGCAAGACCAGGGCTATGCAGCTGAGACCCATGAATTGTCCTAAGTTGGGTGAGTGCGCATGAGCATATTTGCTTTGGAGGGAGAGACCTGAAAGTATTAGCCATAAAAACCATTAGCAATTCTTAGTCCATTCAAGTCAGTCTAAACATTTTTCAAAATCTCACCTAGATTCTTGCAGGATTGTAGCCTGCACCAAGGCAATTAATTCACTCAGGGGGCTGTGTATTTAATTGTAGTAACAGTATATAAAGCCGAGACACTGTCTAATCTCCTATTCTTGAGTTTTTAAATCCCAAATGGTGGATGGCAAGTACAACTGCTAGTTTTATAGCTTCATGAATTAGTTCAGCTGAGAAATATTTTGCTGGGTTTCACTGGGGAGCTGCTGGGGGCAGGGAGCGGGGGAAGGGCAGAGCAGGATTTGTTAGCCAGCACTAATCGGTTCTTGGCCTCTAGCAATTCTCTGTGGCAGAAGAAAGGGAAGAGATAATTATTCTCCTTAATCACTGCATCAATGACTGCATTTAGAACCCTCTCCTTAAAGGCTGACCAGATTTCCCAGAGAACATTCTCAATCTTTCACTGATCTGATTTTGAAGTGAATGAATGTTCTGAACATATCTACTAGCAGGATTTTGTGCGCCCTGGGATCCTCACAGACAAGGACGCTCCAGTGGCTGCAGAGTGACCTTTCTCCTATCTATCACCAGGCTGGTAATGAGAGCTGGTTTCTGCATCTCTGCGATGTGGTGTGGCTTCGCAGAAGAGATCACCAAGGAACAGATGCCTAAGCCTAATGGCTTTCTCCTCCTCTCTCTGTCTCACCCCCAGCCGCCTGACCCTGTTGCTGAGTCCTTCTGTCCTTCTTGTCTGAAGCTGTGCCTTTGTGACTTGAGGAAGGGATGAGTGAGAAGAAAACAAAGGAGGAAAAGACCACAGCAGGCAAGCCACCAAGGTTAACCGGAAAGGAATTCCCGACTTTGGATTTCTTACAAAAATAGATGTAATGTAACATGCATCTCTGCTGTGAAAGCATGAATTGTTATCATCTCTTTCTGATCTGTGGGTCCAGGAAGGTCACTGTCTTTGGTCTGTGTGGAAGGGGAGCTGATTTTGCAAGCAGCTGTCGCTCAGAAGCTCAATGTTTTCAAGGGATCTTGACAAGTCCACTCACCTACCCACAACCCCTGCTTCCCGAGACACCGCCCCCAGTTCTTTCTTTCCCATCCTACCTGGGCTCCATGAACAGCCTCCTTCAGGAAGCCCTCCTGACTCCATCATGATTGACCACTCCCAACTTGTATAGCGAGTTTGCCAAACTAGGCCCAACGTTTATCCTGCCTTATTTACTTTCCTAAAAATCATAACTATTTTGTTCTGACTATAAATATGTACTTACACATTTGCTTTTAGAGAGACTGTAGCACTTACAAAAATATAGGGAATAATAAAAAAATAAAGACCCTCTCCCTTTGTTCCACCACCCAAAGGTAGTATGAGAAGGGTTTGGTGACCCGTCTATGAAAATGGAGTCTACAGCTTTGGAAAACCACTTAGAGTTGAATTCTAGCTCTAGAGCTTTCTAGTTGCCCATGCCCGCCTCCCCCCGGGTAAGTTGCTTGACCACTCTGTGTGTGTTTCTCCATTGGCAGTTTGGGGATGATAATGGAAACTACTTCACAGTTTCACATATGATTAAATGAGTTAATGTCTATGTAAAGTTCTTAGGACACTGTCTCCCCTATCACACAGCCCTGTGAAAGCATGAATTGTTATCATTATGATCCCAGTAACTGCAATTAATAAATATGTATAGGTCCATCTCTCCTTGTCTAACTCTCTCTCTTTTGTTGGCTACTAGAACACTTAAAATGAGATGCACAACAGCTCATCAAATGAATTTGGTGTACCATTAAACTGGCACTTGAATTTATCATTTTGTCAGCTTGCCTCGTCTAACTTATTTCCTACATTGTTTATGTTATATATAATTTTAAAAACTACCATATCTACATTGTTTGGAAACAAGAAAGAGTATCAATTCATAAATAACCAAGCTTTTCTTCTCAGAGAACTTTCTAGAGGCATGCTCTTTTCCATCTCATTACATGGTAGCAATTCTGAAGCAAGAGGCCATATCCCAGCTTCCTTACATCCCCTGCTAACTCTTTGAAATTTTTCTTGCACACTGTAAGATTCAGTAATTTGTTGGCTAGAAGCTTCTGAGCAGTTTCTGTATTTGTGAATTTCTGTTATTTGTGTGTTCTGTAATAGGAGGCAACAGTAATTACCCGGAGTTTAGGGTTAGGATATCGGGAAGGGGTTGGTTGCCTTTCCATTTCATTTCATCTCACCCCATGAGAACTGATTGCAACGACCTGAAGACTCACCTAGACGACCTAGGATGTAGGCTATTGCGTAGTGTCCCTGGTAAGACTTCCTGTTGAGCAATACATTGAGTGTGAAATCTGCAGTCCTTTGGAGAGATCTCCTAATTCATCTCACTCCACGTTTTTACACAAGAGAAAACTGAGGCCTCAAGAGATGGTTATTTCTTTGGGGTTAATGTTGATTGATAGCAAAGGCAGAACTGAATTCTTCTTTCCTTAAGTCTGCTCTCCTTGGCAGGAGTTGGCTGACTTGAAAGTGTTCGATTTAGGTCCTATAATAGCACTCCCAGCATATTCTTAGAGATTACTTAAGTGAATTTATTATTAAAATAACTTTTGTCATGAGAGGGGACACTAGAATTGTTTCTTGTTTTCAGAAACCATTTTGTTCCATTGTCTTTTACCAACAGCAAAAATGCAAAAATTTCACATGTAGAATTTACATTATAGATGTGTTGATGAGAGTGAAAAATTAAATAATCTAAATGTCCATCAGGAAGGACCCAGATTAATGGGCTGGAGATATAGCTCAGTTGGTAGAGTGCCTGCCTTGCATGTAGAAGGCTCTGAGTTCAATCCCCAGCACCACACACACAAAAGAAGGACCTAGATTAAATTGTGGTGCATCCATAAAAACAATGAATCCTTCTGCTGTCCTTGAAAAGGAAGACACAAATCTACATGTATGGAGCTAAGAACATTTATTGAACACTTACTGTTTAGGTACTGAAAGGCTTACACAAAGTATTTTACTTAAGCCTCAGAACTACCCCCACAGATTGTCTGTATTTTTTTTACTGGGACTTAGAATGTTGAAAAGTTTTCTCAATTAACTCCAAAGCTTTTATTCCCCAGAACCCATGCATTTCATCCTTATGCTATCTCAATTTACATGGAAATAAGTTTATGATATGTTTTGAAATAAGTTTATGATTTGTTATTTTGAAAGTCAAACAGAGCCAGAAGCATAATAATTTTTAATACAATCCTGTGCTTTCTCTGTGTGTGGTGTTACTCTGTGTATCAATGTACAAACATTTAACCAAGTTTTGAAAATACACACGCTAAAACCATTAACCCATTATCTAGACTCTGGGTTGATTTTGTTTTCCTTTACATGTACTTCATCCGTGGAATTGTTTTATGGTTATCATAGTTATATACCCACATATGTATACATAACTTTGAAAGTGAAAAGATCAAAGTTAAAGAACAGAACAATGCTAAAGCCAGAGAAAAGTGGAAAACCCCATCGAATGAATTCTTAAGACCATCCCCTTAAAAAGCACCCTGAAAACTTTTGACTTCCTGCATTCAATTTGTATTTTCTCTTCTACTTTTCAAAGTAGCTCTGAGGGTAAACATAGGCTTTGGTCACCTTCCAGGTACCTCCTTTTCCTTGGAATGTGGTGTGGAGTCAGATGAAGGGGTGGGGGATGCTAGACCCCATTGGAAGACCAGCTCCTGGGGTCCTTTTTATGACCCTGCTTCAACCTGCCCTGATTTTCCACAGGGAAGCTGAAGTGGAAATTACTCTTTTGGAAAGGGATTTTCAAAGTAGACTTCATTGAAACTCGGCGAATAATTAACTTTTCATCCTCTCATAAAATTGAGTCTGTGGCTGGTTCAAAGCCCAGGACCCCAGGCCTTAATTGAATTAACTCGGTTTTCCATCCTGGTGGAGGATCATTCCAAACCATAACATTTAGCAAGGGCTGCCCTTCCTGGCTCCAACATAAGCGCCCATTGAAGGTGGACGGCCGAGTCAGGGCTGTGGCACGCAAATTGGGCCTCGGTGGAAAATGGGACACACTGCGAAGGGGACAAAACGCTTTCTGTTTCCTACACTTCAAAGTTCAGCGTGAATGCATCTCCGCGCAACCTGGTCTCCGCCAAAGCAAAGAGCCGCAGCGGCTCGCTGACCAGCCGTGACACACCCTGGCTCGCCGGCTCTCTTCGCATCTCCGCTTGGAAGCCCAGCGCTGCGCGGTCTTTGGTCTCCAGCGCTGCAGACCCAGCGCCTCCTTTCAGAACTCGCTTGCTAGGGTTCAGCCACCTCCAGCTCCTGGGAGATTCCGACTCCACTAGGTCCCTCGCCTTAGGAAATAAACATATTTCAGCAACTTTGTATAAAAAAAGTTGCCCGTGCGGGATCAGTCCCAACGATCCCCTTTCAAAACTGAATTGATTCTTGACAGTCTTCTATTATTTGGTACTAGGTCAATCAAGTCGTGTCCTAGGGAGCTAAAATCTAGTGATAAATAGAAACCAAGACCTGAAACAAAGGATGCCCAATTAAACTCCAAGTGCCCTGAGGGCAGGGAGCCCTCTTCTCTTCATTATATTTTCTGATTGCCTTTGTATATTGCTATGGATGACTCAAGGGCTCCACAAATAACAGACCACAAGATTTTCTTTGAAAAGCACAGAATAGAACATCTCCCATGCCTGAAACCTGGGGCAATTAGGACACCAAAATATGTCTTAATTTTCATTTCTCAAAAAGCTAGATTATAAAGCAGTAGGAAGTTCTACTTTTCTTTCAAAATATTTCTGGGCTTATATTGAGAGGTTTCACATTTGAGGTAATCTCTTCAAGACCACTAAAATCCACCCGACCACAGAACATTTAGACACGCCGAACCTTGGAATCAGTGATCCGGGAGAAGGAAATGTAGAATTAAATTCTAATATTGAAGCTGACACTTCAGCTTCATTTCTGGGACTGTTCAGGCAAAAGTCTCAGTGTGTGGGATCAAAAATATAATTTGTGATTCAAGGTCAGCGGAGGAAACCCCCCTGGGTTTATTTTATTTGGATTATGCTTCCATAATATTGCTGATCTGAATTTGTATTGGCGGCGGCTTATGATGTCCATCTCTGCGAGCCCCATTTTGAAAGATACTGTTTTGGTCTATGACCTCCTTGGAGATGATTCTCCTGTTTGTACAAATACAGTTAGAAGGCTATGCTTGGGAATTTATAATAATGTGATTAAGTTCCGTATCAAAGTGGAGGGCTTTCCTTGAGGAGAATGGCTTAGCTTCCAGAATTCACACAGGCTCAGGAAATCCGATTCCTTTTCTTTGGTCCCTCTCAGTAGCCTTTTCCCCCAGCTCTGACCCCCTGGGCTTCTGTATGTGTCTCTCACTGTCATTCCAAGTTAAACTTCTTTACTTCCAGCTCTGGTTCTGAAGGGCTGCATTTGCCAGCCTCTACCCTGCCCTCACACCCCCAGTTTTTTCAACCATTTGGTCAATTGGTTTGAAGGAAAAGCACGTGAAAACAGTTCTGGGTGTGCTGAAGATGAGAGCTTCACATTCTGTACAGAGAAAAAGAAGAAAATCTTCAAAGGAGATGACAGCCCCACCCAGACGTCAGATGGCTGAATGTGGGTGGCTCACGTGTTAAGTTAGGAACTGTTCATTGTTTCTATAGAGACAAGAATTGGAATGAACAACAGCTCTGCTCCTCCTTCAGATGAGTGCCTGAGGAAAATAAGGCGGTATTTAAACCCTAGCAAAGTTGGTAAAATATTTGGAAAGTAAGGAGGAAAATGGATTCTCTCCTATTCACCAGTCTCCTTCCTGGCCTGGCCTGCCACTCTGCATTCTAATGGGGGTGTGAGACTTTGAGGATGGAGCAGGAGAAGCCGAGTCTGCACCATGCACCAAGAGCGCTAAGGAGGCACTGGTACCACTGCTGATAATGACTGTCCTGTCCACATTGGACCTTTTTATGTGTCACATGCTTTCACGTGCCTTAGTTCATTAACTCCAAACAAGAACACCACGCAATAGGTTCTATTCTTACCCTACTTTTGTAGATAAAGAGGGCAGCTAGTTTATCTAAGTCAAGATTCACCTTCAAGTCAAGCTGGCTCTAGAACTTAGGTTGTCATTCAGAATGACACTGGGGGGACCCCCAACCTCTGCAACCGTGCTTCTCGTTTTTTCTTCCCATGCTTTCTTCTCTTGCATATGTTTCCACATGAACCAGCTTCTTTTATTCATGAGTAATTGTTTAAACCTAAATTGCAAAGTGTTGGGAGGGTACAAACCCATGAACAAGGGTAGGAAGGCAAATCCTGAAAACTTTATTTCCCAAAGGAGAGGTCCTGGTCATGTGTGTTCTCCACCTAAGCTTTCTGTCCCCTGGAGAGCCAGGTCAGGATTTTAATTTTTTTGCCCCTACCCCTTGCTTGGGAGAGATGTTGGAAATGTTTCTCCTCATCCTGGCTAGCTAATGTCCTATGTATCTGTGATGGGCATTTGTTAAGCCGTAGACTGTCTTTCCAGTAAGGGCGACGGACTGTAGTGGAATAAACACCCAGTCTTGCCTCATTTCCTAGCAGCGCGGCACTGCATTAAGATCAGCTGGGTTTGGAGTCACAGAGGCTTGGGTTGAATTCTTGCCTTCCACAATTTTTCTAGTGACTTATCTTCTCTGAACTTTGGTTTATGAGTGAGTCCATTAACTAGATGTCGTAATGGTTCTGTCAAAGGGGTCATAGGAAGACTAAATGAGATTTTTGATTTGAAATGTGGCTACGAAGTTTCCTGGCATATCTTAAGCACTCAATGAGTGTTATGTGTCTTTACTGTTATTACTGTTATGCATATTGATTTTCAGTCAAGGTTAAGGGTATTATGTGGAAGTATGGGAGGGTACAACATTCCCCTAACCAAGTTCACCAACCTGGAGCTTTAGTTTGTTCAGGAATAGGAATAGGGTCATTTCCCATCCAAGAGACAGCTCTGTATAACCTGCCTGGCTGCTATGTAGGCTGCAGCTCCTGCCTTTATATGACAAATGAAATTTTTAAACCAGTGGTAAATGACCATGTCTCGTACCCAAGCACCAATTCCAAGTCAATAAAATAACGGCAATTGTGCGCTTAACCCCTTGTTAATCCTTGGCATGTACCTCATTTTAACTTCTCCCTGGACTTTTATTTCCTAAGATTGATTATTTTCAGCAGATGGATAGGGTGTCTGAGGCAAGGCACTGCTCATTGGACCCACAGCTCATATTTCATTAGATAAATACACCACATGCTGTAACCCAGGATTCTGGTGGGCACCCAATTCTGGAAGAAGCTTTGAGGCTGGATGTCAATCAACTCTGAGAGAGGAAGAGTTACAGACACTGGGTCCAGTGTGGTGAATGAGTGCATTGCTGGGAGCCTTCTTTGTTTATTTATAGATAGTGGACTTGTGGAGAGTCAGGTGGTCCCCCAGTTACATGTCCACTGAGCTATCATTGGATCTCAATGGGAATAGTCTTTAGAGAGAAATGAAGCCTGCTGTTCAGTTTTTAAATCATCAAGATCAAGTGGAAGGAGTATGTTATAAGTGCAATTTTTATTTTATTTAGAACACTTTCTTCAAGTTGGCACATACTTTTACAATACTGTAGTTTTGATGCTTTTGCAGGTGGTGGGGGTGTTCTTGTAAAGGAAAACTATGTTGTCTAGGTGCTGCCTGTGAAGTGACTTAGGCAATGAAGGGTCTGAAAGCGTGCTGTGATAATGTTTTCCCTGATTGAGTCTCTGTAACTTGCTTCTCGTCATTGTGGAGAAAGAAAGAATGGGGATATAGACAAGCCAGGGTGTGCACTAGTACACACGTAGGCTGTGCACACGAGTGTGCATCAAGGCTTCAAGTAGCTATCAGTCGAGAGGGTGTCTGTAGGTGAGGTGTGTCAACAAGTTAGTGTTAAAGCAAGGGATTGTTTGCAACAAATGCTAGCAATAATTAATGACCTTGATGCACAAAAATTTCAAATACACCCATGAACAAACCCCAAGCATTAGAACTATAGGCTGAGGAAATGAACAGAAAGTTCATGAAAAAGTAAGTATTAATGTTCTGTAAATATATGAAAAATATTCACTCTTACTACTAATTAATGAAAATCAGTTTGACATTCTGTTTTCACCTATCTTTGGTGATTTTTCAATGACTTTTTTTTTTATGAACCCAAGGCCTTGCACGTGCTAGACAAGCATTCTATACTTAATTATATCCCCAGCACTTTTTAGTTTATTTTGAGACAAGTTCTCTCTAAGTTACCAAGCTGACCTGCAACTTGGTGGTCTTCCTGCTTCAGTCTCCTGAGTAGCTGGGATTACAGGTGTGTGCCATTGGGCTGGAGGATTTTTAAATGAGTTTTGTAACACTGACTTTAAATTCAGCCCGGCTGTCATGAGATGGTCAATTGCCTATTGTTGCCCTACAAGCTCTTTTTGAAATTATTGTGGCTTCAAGATACATTTTATTGCCTGGTGGGTTGGCATATATGATGAGTTGGTCCTCATATTATTTGTTATCTGTTTTCCAGAAATTCATTGGTTACTTTTGCACATTTTTTTCCCCCAGAAAAACTTTAGAGTCATTCTTTCAAGTTTCAAAATGAACCTTTGTTGTTTTGATTAGACATTAATCATGTGGATTAATGACTCAGCTGATGTTTTAGAGAGAAATGACATATTTACATCTGATTCCTCACCCATCCAGAACAGGGAACATCTTAGGGGCAGGGATGCTGTAGATGGAGGTCTTATGGAGTGACTGACACATCATAGTGTATGAATGGAGATTGAATTAATGAATTAATTTATAAATGAGGGAATGATTCAAATGTCAACAGAAAAATATGAGTTTCCCTTGTATCACCTCCAGCTCCTGCTTGATTCTGGCTCTCTTGTCCTGGGAGATTCAGGCATACTGGGTTCCCTCAGTTTTACACACATCAAGTTGTTTTAATCCTGGGGCCTGAGTGCCTGTCGTACGCTTTGGTGAATCATTTCCCTTTACTCCCTCTACCTGCAGTGAACTTCCTCCTCCATCTCTTGTGTGACTATCAGTCCTCAGTTTAGGGTTTCTGCCTCCAAGAAACTTCCACAAATCCCACCCCCAAATTGAATTTGGCATCTGTGCCAAAATATATCAGTTCTTCCTCTATGAACCAACAAACACCCTTACACGTTTCTTCTAGAAAACTGAGTGTAATAGCCAAGAGAAGGCACTCTGAAGCCAATCTGCCTGCGTGAACAATCGGCACCATCATGCACTAGTTGTGTGTCCTTGGAGATGATGCCTCGGTCTTCTGTTCAGAGGGTACCTTACAATGGAGTGATAACTGTGTCTTCCATGTAGTACCATTGTGAGGACCAAGTCCATAAAGATACATCAAACATTTAGAACAACATCTGGGATGTAGCCCTATGGAAATGTTTGCTGTCGTTATTCCTGCTTCTTATACAAGCTATTCTTGTTCAAGCTGGTCTGTTACGAGCAACCAGAACTGGCTCTGTTTCATTCATGGCTTTATCCCTAAGGCCTAGAGCAGGGCTGGGTACATAAAAAGTACTCAATAAATATTTGTTAAACTAATGATTTGGCATACTGGCTCTACAGTGGTTTGCTCCCATTTGTAGCAATGTTTTATGTAGTTAATGGATGATTTTGTTTTATTTGACTATCCTGGTAAAATGCTATATCATGTTCTTGGTAACTTATTTCTTCCCTACTTGGAAGTTGTATTGGTGATTTTTTTTTTCTTTTTGGTCTTTCTTTCTTGGTCTTTTTCTGGATCAGAGCTTTTAAAATTAAAAGCTGTCTAATGGGCCGTTTAGATTGGAGGTAATGAGACCTTGCTCCGATAAGTACCCGATAAGAGTTTGGACTAGATGACCCAAGTCTGCAATTCTACGTCCTGTGTTCTCAGAGTACTCAGTCCAGGCAGTTTAATAAAACATTTGGCCCAACCACTTTTCTACTTCCAACCTCTATTAGGCTAGGTGTATTTTCATATGTTTAAGAGGACTTTCATAATGGTAAGCCAAACCTTACCATGTTCCTGTTCAGGAGGAATTCTATGACATCAGATACTGGAAATGTATTTAAATCAAATGGCAATTGTTTGATGCTATAACCACATATTTTACTAGTCATTTAACTTGGGCAATTTTTAATAATACAAATCTATAAAGTGATGCTGCGATTTAAACAAGAGCACATAATATTTTATAAATTTCAAATCTGGAAAAGAGAAACTGCATTCCTCCCTCTACTACTGCCACTGATATAAAAATAAAAACTTCAGGAAGGATTTGGGGCAAGGATCAGGAAGTTTGACTTCTAGTCTTGGTTCCTCTATAGACAAGATAGACCGATAGCTTCATTTTTTTTTTCATATGAAAATTCAAGTGCCAAACAGTAGTATTATAATTTAGCAGACATCAGGAACCGGACCCCTCTTGTATAATGTCATTCATAAGTCACCTATGATGTACTCAAGGGCTACCAAAATAGTTCCCAACCTTGCAAAAAGACTTAGGGCTGAAGGGAACACTCCAACTTGGTCTGACTATTAGGTTGAGTTCCGAGCCTGGGAGAAAACAGGATGTGGGCTCTTGAGAATTGTAATAAGACTGAAAGCATTCGCCTCCAGCTTCCAGGCTATGAGCTGAGGTTCTGCCTCTGTCACCTGGTGTCCCCTCACCACGACCTGAGCAGGGAGCATTCTTCCCACGCAATGGTAGACATCCTCTGACAGTTAGTAATGGCTTGATGGTAGATGCCCTTCTGGCTCCCAGGTCCAGAAGCTTCAGTTTGCTTATTCTTCTGGAATTTTTTTCTGAAAATAATCTTACATCCCATCTACCTGGAAAGAAACAGAAGTTCTTTCATAACATGACAAAAATTAAAAACCCAATAAGACTCAGTCAATCTTCCCTCATCTCTGCTCACTCGGATTGTCTTTTATGCCCTCTGTGAGTTTTTGTGCATGCTCTGGAAGTAAGATTTTGCAACATTATAGAGAGTCCTTTACTGAATGTGCTCTGCTTTGTCTACATTAGGGCTCCCCATCTGTGCTCTTATGACACTGAACACTTTCCTTTCATAGGAAACACTGAGCCGTGAGGACTTTCATAGGACTCGGCATATTTTTTTGGTGAGTATTTGCTGATTGGCTCTCTCACCTTTTAGATGTAAAATCTTAAAACCAACTTTGGCAGGCCAGTGTTCCCCACCCCGCAGCTGACATGGTGCTCAGCACAGTAGGAACTAGAGAAATAATGTCATCAGACATGTTTTCTGGGTTCTGCTTCATCACCCCACAGCGGGGCTGGCTTAGGAGACATCGCTGCGGCCATCAGATAATGCAGTCGCAGCAAGTCCTGATCAAGCTGAGATGCTGCACTTCCCCCACTGGATTCTCTTTGGGAATTCCTCTTTTGTAATTTCTCTGCTGATATGAATATGAGTGAAGAAAAGTTTTGTAACTTTGTACCGTCAAATGCACTAAAGAGAAAGAATGTACGATGATACCCGACATGCACGTGCTTTCCATGTGTGATAAGTCTCTGGAGGCAACTGTCAGGTGGAAGATTCAGAATCTGCTAAGAAGATGGAAAGGCCTTAGGGTTGTCTGAATCAAGCTAAGGGGAGCTTAGAGCAGGCTCATGTAGACCTATTAGGTTTGCCACAGTGTGCTACTTACAACCGGGGTTGGAAATGGCATCCTTAGGAAACGGCTGAGAGTGGCTGGAGCTGAGCCCGGCTCCTTGCTTTGTGCCTGGTGAAGGCATCAGGACGGCAGTTCTTGATGAGCTTTGGTAGAGACACATCACCTCTTTCTTGTATCATCATGCAACTTCTTTTCTTTGCTTTCCCACCTTCTCCTCTTCCTCGTTCTTTTCCATTCCCTCTGTTGTCATGCTCTGGCTGTGCAGAACACTGAGCAGATGATGTCAAAAAGCTTTTCTGAAATGTTCTACAATTCAGAGACTTAGCTAAACCAATTTTGGTAGTTTTTGATCAGAATGGAGAAGTCGATTTCCAAAAGCGGAAGTCATCAGCGGGGCCAACCTCTGGAGTCCTTTCAATTCCTTAGTTAATAGCCAGAAACCAGTTAGATTGGTTTCTTTCTTTCTTTTTTTCATTCAAGTGACTGCAACCACCATGCTAAACTAATTATATTGTTCCCTAATTTATCTGGAATGTGTATTTGTAGAGCTATACATGTGTACATGCCTATCTATACTTTTAAGGAAAATGAAGTCAAGAGTCACCCATTTTTTTCAAAGCCAAACCATTCCAAATGCAGCAGACCTTTTCAGATGCATAAGAACCTGAGGGTTCTTAGGGTGGGTCTGCGTGCTCAGAGGATCTGATGCTATAGCTCACTGACTTCACTCACTTCCACTCGGGGCTTGGATTATACCTGATAATGCACTTTTGAAACTGGTTCTAGTTTCAACTTCAGGCTTAAAGCCCTAGTCTGTTTATTGAGATGTTTTGTTGTTGTTGTTTATAAGCCAGTTTTCAAGATGAGATTTTTATTTTCCATCTGGTTTGCTATCTTTCCTTTTCTGTGCTGTACAGCTTGATAGCACACAGCCATCCTGAAGTGGGAAGTTTGTCCCACTGGGAAATGCAATGGTAAAAACTAAGTGGGAATGGCATGGATTCTTGATCACAGAATCTTCTTTTTGTGTTTTTACTGATGCATATTAGTTATTCAGGATAGTAAGTTTCACAGGGGCACAGGTAGTATAGGGTTCATATCAATTTTACTCAAAGTACCTCTTCTATTTTTACTTCCTCCCCCTGATCTTCTGCTCTAACAGTCTCCCTTCTTTCATGAGATTCCTTTTATTTCTTGGTTTTGTTCCCTTCTAGCTTCCACATGGAGAGGAAACACCTGCTGCTTGTCCTCAGTCTGGTTTGCTTTGCTTAGCCGAATAAAACTCAATTGTGTATATATACCACATTTTCTTTATAATTCATGTCTATTATCATTCAGACACCTAGGCTGGTTCTTGGCTTTGTGAATTGTGCTGAGATGAACCTGGGTGTGTGTGTATCACTATAGGATGCTGACTTTGATTCTTTTGTATAAACACCAAGGAGTGGGATAACTGTGATCATAGACTCTATTTTTTTTTTTTTTTTTGGTACTGGATACTGAACTGCTGAACCACATCCCCAGCTGTTTTTATTTTTTATTTTGATGCAGGGTCTCGCTCACTTGCTGAGGCTGGCTTTGAACTCGAGATCCTCCTACCTCAGCCTCCCGATCTGCTGGGATTACAGATGTGCACCACCACGTCCCACTTTTCTCTTTTCCCTTCTCTCCTTTTCTCTCTATCTCCCTGTCTCTCCTGTCTTTTCCTTCTGGTCTCTACCAAAATGAGGAAGAAAGACAAAAAAAGTCATTTGGCTGGAACAGATTGAAATTGAATAAAGTTGAACAAACACCGGTCTTTCACAATGAAATGTAAATTTGTCTAAGTTATGATGCCAAATGTGTTTTTTCTTTCCTTCTCATTGGTAGCAATAACTGAGGAGCACGTTGGCCCTAATATCAAGGGGAACCTTGCCCAACTCCTGGTCTTAATGAAATGGAGCCTCAGAAAACAGCACTGAGCTTCCTCTGGGCTGGCAGAGGTTCAGCGTCGCAGGCAGAGCTTGACTTTGTTACCCTGCTGCGCTCTTGCCTCTCATTTTTCTCTCCTTCTTTTTTTTACTCTACCCTCTGCCCCCTCCCACACCAGTGTTTTCTGGAGGGGTATTTCTTAAAGATGTAATCAATATGACTTGAGAGTCCATTACATCAAAACATAAAGAAAGGTCAGATCCACTTTGATAAAGTTACCAAAGAGTTTCTTCACCATGAAGGGGTAAGTTAGGGCACAGAGATTTCATATTCTCATTATTTGAGCTTCATCTGTGTGTTTTTCCCTCAGAAGACATGCTGCTGGGAGTCTTGTTTTGAGTAAAATGAAGTTTTGCAGCTTCATCAGATGGCTGACTGTGTACCTGGCCTACATATCATACTGTTCCCCATGTTCAAGTTCCTTGTAACCTCTGGCCTGGCTGCGAGAAGATCCTGTGGGCCCAGGTGATGGTGGGACAAGAAGGCAGCACTTCTCTTGTTCCTGACACTGATGCAGGTATGAAGCCTGTTCTGGAAAAACCTGGTCCCATGAGCATCAGCCCTCAATTTCCATGAGACTGAAGAAAGAGGCAGACAAATCTAAGATTTCACAAGTGCAATTTACTGTGGACTTATGGACAGAAGCATGATCCCAGGAAGCAAGAACACTAGATGCCTATGATTTGGTTCAGAGAGAGGGTCAGGACAAAAGTGACTTCATCCAAACTAGTATGCCTCTGGTTCATCTCAAGCTAATACAAGAAACAACAGGCACATTTCTGACACTGGTGGCACCAAGGCCCTGGAGGTACAGCTCTTCAGATCATGCTCGTGTTTGTGTCTATTTGCAGTCTCCTGGGAAACTAAGTAGGCAAAACAGAGTAGGGTTCCTCAGGTACAATCATGGTGGTGATGATTCAAGATGGCGCCACCAGATCAAGCTGGTTCCCTATGGAGCCCTCAGGTAATTTGATTGAATATTGAGCATGAATATCCAAAGGCAGTGCCAGTGATTTTCTATGATTCTAAAATACTAGGTCCCTGAATTTTATTTCCTAAGTCTAATAACACCGAAACCTAGTGGGCTGTCATTGGTAGACGTGGGTAGAAGATGGAACAGAAACAAAGACAGATCACTATAAATTGAACTGAAAGTCCTTTGAAATGAAGTTCAAAGAATCTGAAACATGAAGCATCTTTCTGGCCATCCCTACCTGCCTACAGAAAATTTCACCCACATAATTACAGAGTGGACAATTATTTAGTTTTCTTTAAAAGTAATTGTGAAAAAAAAAAGTCTTTAGAGATATATTTTAACAAGTTTATTTGGACATGTCTCTTAATGTTAAGCTATTAACTTTTTGTAATCTTTCTTTCTTATTTTTTTAACTGAAGAATCTCATGCTTTAACACATAATTTCCCCTTTAAAATTGGCTGGTTGCAGCTGACGAATTGAATGCCTTCCCAAATGCTAGTTGAACCTTACCCCATTCCTTCCAGCCATCAATCAAGCAGCATTAGATTTTTCCCAGTTGATAATTTCCAGTTCCAGGTCTGTGAATCAGGTCTTCTCAACCTGTCATCGCCTAAAATATTAGTTTTAAATTGGATAATAAAGATGCATTACATCTCTATCAAATGCAGATAAAATAGCGTGACATGTAATACTTTTATACTTTCCTACATGAAATGACTTTAAGGAATTTTCCAAAAATATTCTTTTTGCCCAAAACATAAATGGTATGAGTCACTTGAGATCACCTGAGTCATCTTTAATAAAGTGAATTATGTCCAGTTGCATGGGTCTCTGTTTACTTATTGGACATGAGTCTCCAGTCTGTGAGGAATCTGTACCACGATCCCTGCCCTCCCCACCCAACAAGAAGAAGTTTCAAAAAAGAAACCTTCTTATACTGTAGGAATTGTCCTACTTTTTGGCCCAGTCCTCTTTTCTGGAACAAAGGGTGGAGGGAGGATTTACTTAAGCTCTTCAATTTGGAACTTAACTTCCACTGGGAGTTTCTTGTCTATGGTGTAGTCACCATTTTGGAAAGCCCTTAGCGATATCTGCTAAGAGTGATGTTGGGGAGGAGCCTGACAGGGTCTATTCAGGAATAACACTGACTAGGAGAGAAGAGGGCAGGTCATGAGCCATCAGAAGGAGTCCACTTACTTCCTGAAGCAACCATTGTGGAATCAGCATACTTGGATACCCAGTATGGTCCTTTTTGAGAGGCTCTGTATAGTCATGGTCACGAGCCAAGCTGCCTGGCTTCAGATTCCAGCACTAGTTAACAGCTTTGTAACCTCGGACAAGTTACTTGACTTGTCTGTGTTTTCCTGTGTTTTACTCTTACAATGAAGGAGAGTTGAACTCATATTTTATGGGTCTTTGTGAGGATTCAATGATAACATAAATGTGTTGTCCCCCTGAGAGCCTTCAGTATATGTTAGCCATTCATGATTGAATGGAATTCCTCCAGGAGAAAACTTCACCCCAGTTCACATAGGAACCTGCCCAACAAAAACTAATGCCATATTAAATATTCGTATTGGAACTCAAGCGACTGAATAGTCTCATTGACATTTATTTAGTCCGTCAATTAATTTCAAATTAAACATTTTAGATGAAATTTGTGTCTTAGAAGAATTAAAAATTTGGATTATACTACTAATCCATCTATCCATTCATCCAATGAATAAGATGATCTTCTCTGTTCCTCGCTGTGGACTAGGCCTTGTAAGGGAGTAGAGATCAAACAGCGAGAGGGTGTTCATGAAGAACTCAAGGCATGAGTGATAAATGTCAATGACAGAGTTGCCAGACAAAACCCAGGAAAATATTAAGTTTGAATTTCAGAAAGCAACGAGTCCTTCTTTTCATAACAGTGTGCACAGAATATTGCATATAACTCTTGAATGGTGTACCAAGTCCTCTGTGCCCTCTCTGCTCTCATTTCTAATGCTGCTGTGGGCATGGGCAGGGTCAGGAATGCCAGGTGAATTTAGCTTCTTTTGACTCTCTGACAAACTGTTTCTCATTACAGGAGATGAGACCTGAAATAGGTTCTCCAAGTGCTAGACCAAATGGCATGTGGCAAACGTGTTTGCCTGTCTACAAAATCTCCTGTGTGTTTCTGTCTCCATGCTTTCAACATTGAGTCAGTGGCCCTTCCAGTCACGAGGATGACACTCCTAAGCTGCCCATACGTTCCTTGTGGAAACCCCTAGTAGCTGAACATGCTCTGCATGGTGAATAACAGAACGTTAGAGCCACCTCTCATATCTTTTTTTTTTTTTTTTGGTACCAGGGATTGAACTCAGGGGCACTCGACCACTGAGCCACATCCCCAGCCCTATTTGTGTGTTATGTAGAGACAGGGTCTCACTGAGTTGCTTAGTGCCTCGCCATTGCTGAGGCTGGCTTTGAACTCGCGATTCTCCTGTCTCAGCCTCCCTAAGTGCTGGGGTTACAGGCTTCCGCCACCACGCCCGGCTCACCTCTCATATCTTAACATACATACCCACACATACATGATGCATAAACATACACACACACACACACACACACACACACACACAGATATAAAAATACACTAAACAGCAGTCCCCGCTTGGAGACACAATGAGGGCTTGTTCCCTTCAGAAGCAGTGCGTGATTAGCTGGAGCATCCGCTGCTGCTGTGAAGGTCTTACACCTGAGCGTGCGTGCTCTTCTGGGATCTAACTGAATCCTCCCAGACTGGGTGGTTTCCTGTCTGGGCTGAACTCACAAAACAAGGGAGCTGTTGGAACTGAAAATAGCACTTGGCCTGATGGCTCAGACATGGACTGAACCTGGAAAAGTTCTGGATTTAGGGGGGAAGAGAACACCCCCACATCAACAAAGTGTTTAATAGAATGACTAATGATGTCACAAACCTAGGGAACGGGAATTAGAATTTTTTTTTTTTTTGGTTCCGCTTCTCTTCTTCAACAAAGGTTCCATGGTTTAATTTCTTGCCTTATCTTGTAATCACACTTCCCATGGCCAACTCTGTTGCCACCCGCATCCGGCCACTACTGTAAGAAAATAATTACCCGAATTGACAATTCTAGCAAGTGCAGTCCTGACGTAGAGTTGATGTTCTATCATTGTGTGTTGTCTGAATTCAGGCTCAAGGATCTCTGCTGTTCCTATGTGTTGATCAAAGTTGGACGTTATAAGAAAGGGAAAATGACATCCAATGTTCTAAAACCAAGGGGAAGAGTCTCATTTAACCTGTGCTACCCACAGAGGATGAGTTTTTGGTAACCAATGGCAAACCCATTAGATTGATTCAATTCCATTTCCCCATGGCTGTTCAAAAAAGGGAATTGTTTTTGAACACTGCCCCTGCCCCAAGCCCCCCCATGCACAAGTGCCTTTTATCTGCTGTAAAAGTTCTTGGGAAATTCCCATGTTCCAATACTGTCCTACAAATGTTACCTCCAAAGAAATAACTGAGTTCAGTGAGGTCTTTGCTCCATGGCATAGGACTGCCTTAGGTATGGGCTGTGGGTCCTAATTAATTGTCACTTGTAAAATAATTTGTGGTCTGGACAAGAGATTCCATAATATATTTTTTTTTCCTTCAACAAAATTTTCCACTGAGTAATGACTAACCTTTTCATTTCAGTGGAGCCTCTGGTAACTGATGAAATAAGAAGGAAGCCAAGGCCCACAGCCTAGGTTCTGCTGCCATGGTCTTGAGTTGTTTCCATTTCCTTTTTAGAAACACCAGGTTACACACTTTTTGGTGAGTCTGTTGAAAAACTCTGGTTTGTTATTTCTTCTTTCACCACTTCTGTTCTTTTTTCTTGTCTGCAATTGAAACTTTGTCACACCATGTGACACCAGAGTCCATCAAATAGTTAAGAGGCAGAGAAAAGAACAATAGATTTTTTTTTTTTTAATGGCAAAGGAATTGGCGGGCTGTAATTTGGGAACTTTTAATATAATAGAGAAAATGGTTATTGAATATCAAGAGGTCTTTAATTCTGCATGTACGGATGGTCATTGGTCAATAGTATTTTTTTCTGCATGCATTTATTCATAAGAAGAATAGCCAGGTTTGAATGAACCCAAAGATAAGCTGAGTTTCAGAATTCTTGCCAGTGTAATGAAATGTCAGTAATAAGTGTCATTAAGAATATGGAGAAATGTGAAGACTCCTACATTATTGAGGGGACTGTGAAATGTTCTAGTTATTTATAAAATAATGTGCAGTTTCTTAAGAAGTAAAAATAAATTTCCTATAAGAGCCAATAATTCCACTTTGGGGGTATTCATACTCAAGAGTAATAAAAACATATGTCCACATAAAGTTTTTCTGTGGATATTCATAACAGCACTATTCAAAATGGGCCTGAAATTAAAACGATTCAAACAACCGCCAATTGGTAACTGGATAAACCAGATGTGGAGTATCTCATACAACAGAATACTATTAGGCAACAAAAAAATAACCAAGTATTGAAGAAGTGTGCCACAACACAGCTAACCTTAGAAATATTATGCTACATCAAAGAAATTGTGCACAAAAGATGTGCACAGAATTGTAAGTATTGTATCTATTCACATGAAGTTTCGGGAAAAGATTAATGTGTAAACATGGAAATTTGATTATTGGTTGTCTTATGCTACATATAATTATTTCTATCACTTCCATAGCCCTGGGGATAATCCTGTTGAGGTTTACCAGCTGATGGGCTTTGATTCACAGATCTCTAACATCATGAGATCCTTTGGGTTTGTTTTTGAAAGCTTTGGTGGAGAAGCTCTAACTCACCGATTGAATTCAAAGTGCTTCACGGGCTTTGCCAAGAGGGATGGGAAAAAGACCTAGTTTCTTTAAAATTCCCTTAACAAACAGAAGTCATTATGATCTGACCAGCTTTGGGGCTTTTCCTGAGGGACAGGTTGTTTGGATGATGTGGTCTTCTGCCAACAGCCAGAGGGTGTTCAGGTCCTGAGGAATGGCAGCAGCAGGTTTCTCTAGGGGCTGTGAGGGAACACCTCCGTCAGCAGCTCCTGGCGCCAGCTGTGGAGGTCTTCAGGGAATTTCTTCCTTCAGAATTCATACGTTAAATAGTTTTAAAAATCTGGTCTTGTTAGTGCAGGGATACTTGAACAATGCATAATTAATGCCCATTTTTATAGGGACCTAAGAAAAGATAGTTCATTTCCATCTTTATATCATGTTCTCTGAACTGGACGCAGGGCTTCAACAACATCTTCTGGGCTGTTCTGGTTTCCATGTTACTTCTTACGAGATGGCTGGGGGTGACAGAGTGTGACCTCAGCAGACACAGTTGCTTTAATGGCATGGCTTTGCCTGCGCCAGGTCCCGTGGGTGACGTCAGCACTGTCCTGCATGAGTGGGCTGAACATCTTCACTTCAGCAGGTGCAAGACAATGATGGCCTTGGAGAGACTAGTCTGAGATCACGGCTCCTCAGGGAAATGGAGCCTCCTAACCTCTTCCCCAGTCCTTGTACAGCACAATGTCACACTGCCTTTTGTTCTCTGACCAATCCAAGTACCCCTTGAAATAGTCAATTGGGGGTTGATGGGAGATTTTGAAATAGAATCCAAGTGTATAGCTTTCCTCAGAGAATTCTCAAGATCTTGATTCTGGGGAGTACTACATCCACAGTGGTAGCTTATGGCAGTTTTAGACCTATCTTGTCAGAAGACAGGTTGTTCTGCGTGGTATGTCAGATGATCACAGTTATTACAGAGCTGATGCACACGATTATCAACCACAGTGCTATATGTTTATACATTTCACTTTTGTATCTATTTCTTTATTAATATGTTCATCCACATTGGTGGACATTGTTAGTATACCTGAGTACTATTACCTATTTTATTGTGTATAGTAGCCTATGAGGCATTGTGTTACCTTGTGTATATTTCATATTTTTCTATTTATTTCAGGTAAATCACCTTTGAAAGCAAAAATAAATATATTTTTTAAAAAAGAGAGAGAGAATCCAAATGTATGGAGAAGTTCATGTGCTTCAGAGGTGATGATCAGCCCTGTCCCAGGCAGGGTTAGCTGTTTTACTTACCCTTGCCTCTTACAGGTGTGGATATCAAAGCCTAAAAGTGAAACCTCATTACTCCAATTCACTGGTAGAAAAAGGACCCAAAGTTAAACTTCCTGACCTACCTCAGTTCTCATTTTCCTGAAAACAGCATCTCCTGGTCTTAAAAATAACTGCAATGAAAGAAATAATGAAGTGAACAGAGAGCCGACATTCTGGGAACAAATCTTTGCCACACACACATCCGATAGAGCACTAATCTCCAGGATATATAAAGAACTCAAAAAACTTATCACCAAAAAAACTAATAGCCCAATCAATAAATGGGCCAAAGAACTGAACACAAACTTCACAGAAGAAGATATACAATCAACAGACATATGAAAAAATGTTCAACATCTCTAGCAATCAGAGAAATGTAAATCAAAACTACAATAAGATTTCATCTCACGCCAATCAGAATGGCAATTATCAAGAATATAAACAATAATAAGTGTTGGCGAGGTTGTGGGGAAAAAGGCACGCTCATACATTGCTGGTGGAACTGCAAATTGGTACAACCAATCTGGAAAGCAGTATGGAGATTCCTTAGAAAACTTGGAGTGGAACCACCATTTGAGCCTGCTATCCCACTCCTTGGTCTATACCCAGAAGACTTAAAAACAGCATACTACAGAGAAGCAGCTACTTCAATGTTTATAGTAGCTCAATTCACAATAGCTAAATTGTGGAATCAACCTAGATGCCCTTTGATAGATGAATGGATAAAGAAACTGTGGAATATATACACAAAGGAATATTACTCAGCAATGAAAGAGAATAAAACTATGGCATTTGCAGGTAAATGGATGGAGTTGGAGACTATCATGCTAAGTGAAGTAAGCCAATCTCAGAAAACCAAATGCCAAATGTATTTGTTGATAAGTGGATACTGATCCATAATGTGGGGAAGGACATGGGAACAATGGAGGAACTCTGTTCACAGGGCTGTAAGGGGAGAGGGGACATGGGCATAGTAAAGGTGGTGGAATATGATGGTCATCATAGCCCTAGCTTTATGTATGACTGCATGTATGTTGTGATTCTATATCACTTACAACCAGAGAAATGAAATGTTATCCTCTGTGTACAATGAATCAAATTGCACTCTGTTATCATGTAAGCCTAAATAGAACAAATAAATAAATTAAATATGAAAACAACAACAACAAAATAACTGCAATGATTGTTTTTTGTTTAATTTTGGAGATTTTGATATTTTTGTTTCTCAAAAATAGCAGCTGGATGACGTTGTTTGTGAAGCATAAACTTCTGAATGGTCTGCTTTTTCACTAATATGTCACTTCAGTGCCTCAGTCTTACTGAGGGCTTCTAGGTTTGATTCAGAAACAGCCAGAGCTCCTGGTCATGTTTACTAATGCTGACTGAGGAACTCAACGATGACTCTACCTGTAAGATCTTCCACGGGTGCTGTGAACATCAGGATCCTCCATAAAGCCAAGATTCCTCTGCGTTTCCAGGCTCACAACCTCCTTATTACAAATTTCATACAAGTTTCTTGAGTTCTTTCAACGAGTGGTTTCTCAGGTTGGAATCCTGTATTAGCTAGTGGCATTTCACATCTAGACAGAAATACACAATGCCAGTGGTCTGGAAAGAGCTTTAGGAATCCTACAGCTGAAGTGGGGTTGTCAAGGATACCATGTGCTTCCAAGTCAACAAGAACTGGAAACAAAACACACAAGCACAGACTTTTCTTAGGATAATCAGTTAAAACATAGTTCGGGTAGAAACTTTGCTTATGTTCTAACCATACCCCATTGACTACAAGGTAGGCTGATTCAAACAAGCTCTGGAGCAGAGTGTAGGGTTCCTTGAGAGAGTGTGAGGCCAGGCATCTCTCATGAAGGCTAGACCATGTCCTCTCTGAATTCAGATGTGACCTCCCTGGGAAACTGGGGTCCTTAAGGTGGGTCCTAATCCAGGACAGCTGGTTTGCTTATAAGAACAGAGCAAAGGGAAGATCTGTGAAGAGCCATAGGAGTAAGAAGGTAGCTTGAAAACCAGAAGACAGGCCTCAGAAGAAACCTGGCTGCCAACACTTGGATCTCAGACTTCCAACCTTCAGAATTGTGAGAAAATAAGGTTCTGTTGTTTAAGCTGGATGGTGTTCATTATGACATGTTTTGCAGACCAATACAGACCCCAGGCAACATGACACAGTGTAAACATAGGAGATATGTCAGAGGCATAAATCACACACTGAGTTCAGAGGAAGGAAAGATGCATCCTTGTTAGAAATCCAGGAGGGGCTTCACAGAGCAGAGAAGCATCTGAACTTGAAGTTCTTGAAATGAGAGTATGGGGAGGGAGAATTCCAAGCACAAGGATAGAATAATGAACACTTATACAACTATGCAGGGTATCTGGAACAACTGAGAACCATCTAGATTAGCTAGAATGTGTGTTTGTTAAAGAAGGAAACCAAAAAAGGAGACAAGGGAAGATAATAGTGAAAAGGCATATTTGACTAGTCTGTGAATTGCCTTGGATTTGTGGCCAAGAAACTTGGAGTTTATGTAGTCGATGTCATAGACATCCCCAGGTTTATTGTTAATTAATTACTTAATTTTATAAATACTTGTTAAAGGTCTACTTTGTGCCAGGCACTGTCCTAAAGAAGCTTGGGGTATTCTAATAAGCAAAACAGGTCAACGTTTCTGCCTTGTGGAACAAAGACAGGCAATAGATCCTACACAAGATATTGTAATGTTTATCATACCAGAGTAATACATTACTTCATCATCATACTAAGCATAATAGATGTTGCAGTAGGTCAGAAGAAAGAAGTTCTATGCAAAAATGTGTCATGGTGTACGGAGTTTCAGAAATGCTGCGGTTGGAGAGGGGTTTGTAATTTAAGTAGAAAATGGAGAACAGAAGGTGAGATTGAGATCTAGATTTGAGAAAGTCTTCAAGGAGATGCGGGAGCTAGTCCCAGTTTTGGAAGATAAAAGAACATTCTAGGCAGAAGGAGCAGACAATGCCAAG
>CM053402.1:7761678-7822041 GCA_028644305.1 Xerus rutilus
GGACACCAATTCAAGGATCAATGCCTGGATCAGAGAAGAGATGGGAATTATTGCCACGGTATCAACTGGAACACTGTGGTGCCTGGGTCCTGAGGCTGGTGATGGGTGCTGGTCAGGAAGCTCAGGCTTGCACTTGGGGGAAACAGGTCCAAAGGAGCCAGCTCTTCTGGGTTGTAATTGAATTGGATCTGGAAGAATGGGCTTCTTGGTCAGCATCCTTCTGTATGGACCCTTGCTGGAAAATAGAGAGAGTGGCTTTCCATGGTTGAGGGCTACACTTCTTCATGTTAAAGCAACACGGTCATTGCTGGTGACCCATTGTTGACAATTCACTCTCTCTTCTACCTATTCTCTCCCACTAAGCCTCCAAATTCTCAAGGTTGCTTGTCCAGACACCCACTCTCCTCCAACCTGCTCTCAGGATGCCTGGGAGTGGCCCAGAGACAGAGAGTGAGATGCTCATAGGAGTGGTGTCAGGGTGAAAGAGAGGTTACAAAGGGAACAGGAAGAGGCACATGGGCTAAGAAGAGCCACTGTGTGCTCACCAGAACATCACCAGAACATCTCAGCTTTCTGAAAGCATCTGAAGTCTGTCAAATTGCAGGCTCCGTGATGGATACAGAAGTGCTCTGAGGGCCTGTCAAGTATGGAAGGTAGGGCTGCCGACTGAATAAATAAAAAGAGACAGCAGCCAGTTAATTTGGATTTCAGATAAGAACCTTTAAAAAAATATGTAAGTATGTCCCAGTCAATGTTTGGGACATATTTATACTAAAAAAAAAAAAAAAATCATTGTTTTTTTGAAATTCATATTTAACTGAGTATCCTGGGTTTCATTTGGTAACCCTGATGCAAAATCCAGTACTATAAAGGAAAATCAAAACAAAATAAAAAGCCTGGTTTAGGTATTTGAAAAATAGGCGCAAAGAAACAGAATTGCATATGATTAATTTCAAAACCGACTCAGAACCTTCAGTGGTCCTTTTAAGATGGTTTCCTCGGCTTGTCCTTGGCAATGCTGAGCTCTGTGATGTCTCCAGCAGGTCTCACCTTTCTACCTGTGCTCCACTTCACAGATGGCCTGCTCTTCTGAAGTCCCATCTCCTCCTCTGCGTGGCTGGTATAGAGTCAAAGATTAGCCAGCTCAGATGTCACTTCTTTGTTCCTGTTTTAGTCAGCTTTTTCGCTGCTGTGACCAAATGACCTGACCAGAACAATTTTACAGAAGGAAGAGTTTCAGAAATGTCCATTCACAGATGGCTGGTTCCATGGCTGTGGGCTCTAGGAGAGGCAGAACTTCATGGTGGAAGGGTGTGGTAGAGGAAGGCAGCTCAGGACATGGCACCAGGGGAGAGAGAGAGAGAGCGCGCTCCACTTACCAGGGACAAAATATATACCCCCGAATCATGTATACAGTGACCCATCTCCTCTAGCCATACCCTACCTGCCTACAGTTACTGCCCAGTTAATCCGTTCAAGTGGATCAATGCACTGATTAGGTTAAGGCTCTCATAACCCAATCATTTCGCCTCTGAACTTTCTTACATTGTCTCACACATGAGCTTCTGGGGGAAACCCCATATCTAAACCATAACCGTTCCCTCAGAGGAAGCTCTGTCACCAGCAAAGTTCACACTTATAGAGGAAGCTTGAGCAGGAAGGGTGAAGACCATGGCAGTCTGAAGACCCCAGGCGTATCTCAGTGTCTTCTAACAGGAGAATCTATTTAATACCTATTGTCCAGGTCAGACAAGCACCCGGCTTCCTCTGACTCTGGGGCATTCATTCTCTACCAGTTATCATGGTCCACATTTCTCTGCAATCCCATATTTCTTTTTATTTTAATATTGACCCAATTTGATCATAAATCTTAACTGGCCTATTTCCCCCATTTTGCCATAAAGCGCTGGGAAACTCTGCCTGTTATCTTTGCATTCTAGGAGCATAGGATGCCCTTTTCCTTGTATCTAGTAGGTGGATGGTTGTCAGATGGCTGGACATGGCTGCATTTTTTTAAATCTTTTTCTTTTTTGCAGCATTGAGGATCCAACTCAGGGCCTCACACATGGCAGGCAGGCACTCTACCACTGAGTTACATCTCCAGCCCCAGACTCTGCTTTTGCTGTGTTCACTGGCATGAGAGCTTCGACTGTGTAATTGGAGAAGGTATGAAGACCTGTGATCTCCATACTTAACACATCTGGATCTTCATGTATCCTTGTGTGCGAAGGTATACATGGAAGCTTCCTTTCTCTGGACCAAAAAAATCGATAAGAAAATCTCCTGTTGTAATATCTCCTTCTCTTGGGAATAAAGAGCTAGGCAAGAATGAGCATGGATACCCAAATTCTTTCTTTTTTTAAAAAAATTATTTTTTCTAATTAGGTTACATGACAGCAGAATATATTTTGATTCATTGTACACAAATGGAGCACAACTTTTCATTTCTCTGGTTGTACACAATATAGAGTTACACCATATGTGCAGTCATACATGTACCCAGGGCATTATCCATCTCATTCCACCATCTTTCCTGCCCACATATCCCCTTCCCTCCACTCCCTCCCCTTTGACCAGAGTTTCTCCATTCTTCCCATGCCCCTTCCCCCATTATGGATCAGCATCCACTTATCAGAGAGAACATTCGGCCTTTGGTTTTTTGGGATTGGCTTACTTCACTTAGCATGGTATTCTCCAACTCCATCCAATTACCTGCAAATGCAGGTGTTCCCTTTTAATGCTGAGTAATATTCCATTGTGGACCCCCAAATTCTGACCCCCTCCCTACTCATCCATAGGAATGTGTTTATCCTCTTGCATATTAGCTGTCAATCAAAAAGCTTCAAATGCTTTTTCCACTTTGGATTAACTGCTGCAGTTTCAACAGCTCTCGGATGTTTTATTTCCTACAAAATGATGGAAAAATGCTCATCATTCCTTTTTGTCTAATGTTGATTTTTTTCTCTTTCCATAACCTTAGCAAGCGGTATATACCATTATCCAGAAAAGTGTGTATGTGTCTAAATAATTCCTATTAATAACACTTCTCTTCATATTCGAAAATGTGTCCCTGCACCCCTTTTTCTTCCCCTCTCCACAGTGGGAGCTTTGATCATCTTTTGGTGCTAATGAGGATGTAGACGTGGGTTCAATCCTTGTTTGGACCTTTTGGATTTTGTGGGCATACTTTTTTCATCTGGGGCCACAGAGTGACATCTAAAGCCTGATCACTCCTCTGGCAAATGTCACAGAAGGAAGCACGCGTTATTTAGATCGTTGGTTCTGTGTGGGGGCAGCAGAAAAGTAAAGCTCTGCTTACATGTTGGTGGTGGTAGAAGGCACCAGGCACAGTCCCCAAAACAACACTCGCTAGACACAGCTGGCTTGACTCCAAGGCAAGGCACACAATGTGCTGTCCTTAGCCTCTACCCTAAGGATGCCCTGGAGGCATCTTCAAGCTTGGTCCCCAGTCCTTTTCTAGTGCTCCGCTTCTCCTTATCATTGCATTCATAAGTTTTATGACTTGATGTTTTGAAAGTTCCCTTGACCCTTAAGCCAGGGAAGAGTGCACCAGTCATTTATCCATTCTCACAATGATCTACCCCAATGATGACTGATCTGGCATTGCCCGCGTCGAGAGCCAGAGGATGCCTCAACAAATGAATGGACACACTGTCAGGAGCCTCCATTCCAACAGGAAGAGACCAAGAGTAGACTCAAGACACGTGGGTCTGCTCATCAGGTGGGAGGAGGTGAGCCAGAGCAGGAGGAATGTGCCGGAAGGGTGGTGCTGCTGGCAAGGGGCACGGTGTCAGAGCTGTGTCTGGGCTCTGATGCAAGACCACCCCACGAGATCCCATCTTAACACCCACAAATGGGGGGCTTTGGGGAGCCACAGAAGCTGCCTGTGCCTCTGTGCTCCATCTGTAGACTGGGGCCAACACTGATACCCTTCTCTGGTTTCTTGTGGGATTTGAGTGAGTAAATATGTCAAAAGCTTAGTCTGAAGTCTGGATGCAAGCGTTGGTCTTTCCTGGTGTTCTTTGCCCTGTGCCTGCTCCGTTGCCCAGCATGGCTGGGGAGCCCTCAGGCCCAGTTCCCATGTAATTTCAACTCATCCAGTAATGATTGGCTTTTTCTTGAAAGAAAGTTCATCTTTGATGCCTAGTAAGGAAGACTTTATTTCTAAGATCTCATGCCATGCCAAGGGTGAGGGAAGAGAAGATGGAGTTTGAAAATTCTCTTTCACAGATGATTTGGGAAGGAAGGGGAGATATTTGAAATTTTCAGTTTAGTTTAAAATATATGATGCTACTTGTAACTACTCTCTGCACTCTGCTTCTATGACATCGACTATTTTGGACTCTACATTTAAGTGATATCTTATGGCACTGTTTTTTCTCTGCCTGGCTTATTTCTCATTGGCGAGGTACCATGTACTCCATTTCCACTATGTTCTTATAAATGACAGAATTTCCTTCTTTTTCCAGAATGTATAGTGCTCAATTTTTTATGTATAACCACCTTGGAATTCATTTATAAATTGACGGGGAGGCTGGGGGAGGAGGCAGGAAGGGAGAAGGTACAATGTTGATCAAGGGGTACAAAGTCTCAGACTAGATGAACTAGATTTAATGGCAGATTGCGATACATAAGGAGCACAGTTTACAATAATGGATTATGAATTCCACTTTGTTAAAATAGATTTTTAATGTTCTTGTTGAACACAGAAAAAAAAAGTGTGAGGTGATGAGTATATGCATTATCTTGATTGAATCTATAATATATATAATGCATCATCAAAATATCATATCATGCCATATATATATTATATATGTTATATATAATATATATATATATATATTACCTTTTTTTTTCTTTTTTTGTATTGAGGATTAACCCAGGGGCATTTGTGAATGAGCCACATCCTCAGTTGTTCTATTTTCTTTTTTGTTTTGAGGCAGGGTCTCACTAAGTTCCTAAGGGCCTTGCTACCAAGCAGCTGAGGCTGGCCTCAAACTTGTGCTCCTCCTACCTCAGCCTCCCAAGTCCCTGGGATTACAAGACTGTCCCACCATACCCAGAAAATATACATGACTATTGTTAATTAAATGTAAATTAAAAAAAACCACACACACATGATACTACTGAGCTAAACCAGTGGTTACTGTTTATTGTTGATCTATGATCTCAGTGATTTCACATGGCTAAACTTACTAATATGTTACCCAACCTTTCATTTCATAGCCCTGATCTTATTTATTTACTCATTTTTGATGAATTAGTGCCCACTGACTCTTCTCAGTGCTTTATGGCATGACTCACAAAGGAAGTGAAATTGGGCTGTTTTTGTGAAATCACCTCTTAAAAATGCTCCAAGCCTACAAGATACATTTTTATTAATACACTTATTTTTCATCTTTAACTTTCACTAGACTTTCATTGGGGAGCCATGAATTTATTTCCACCTACATGCGAACTTGCCAGAAACAAAACATTACAAATATAATTTCCTAGCAGAAGACATTTGTACAAGTTGAACATCTTTGATCCAAAAATTCAAAACTGGAAATGCTCCAAAATCTGAAACTTCATTTGAATGCTGATGTGATTCCCTGAGTGGAAAATTCCACACCCTGAAACTTTGTTTCGTGCACAAAAGTACTTAAGATGTTACATAAAATTACTCTTAGGCTACATAAGATAGATATATTTGAAATATTTGTGAATTTGGTGTTTAGAATGGGTCCTTTTTCCATAAGATTTCATGTGTGTGCAAAGACCTCCAAATCCTGAAAATATCAGAAATCAAAAACACCCCTGGTTCTAAGCATTTTGGATAAGGTGTACTTAACCTGTGTACTTTTTCTTTTCTGTATCCTACATCTATTATGTATACACTGAGAGTTTTGTTAACATTTAACTTCTATTCCCAGTCTTATCCTAATGCTTAATTCTTCTTTTATGTTTATAATCTTTTTCATATTCTCAATAAAGGTAAGGTTAACTAGTCTGGAATCAATGATTTGTGTCCAAAAATGTCTGGACATGTTTCATCCACCTATGTGCATTTAGCTGATATGTCCTTGCTCAGGGACAGTTTACTCTGTGTTTCTCAGTGTGAGAGGGGCACTTTCAGCAGAAAAAGGCTGCTAACTTCCATCCCAGATCAGCTGTCCCCAGCTCTGGTCTCTGTCTCTCTCTCTTTGCAGCTATTTCTGTACTTCCCCCTCTTCTCTGCCCTCCTCAAAATTCATGATCAACAAGCCTGAAAGGTTAGAGACCTGTGGATGGGCATGTGGCCTGTGAGCATCTTGGAGTCAGAGTGGCAGGGAGTGTGACCGAACACTTCATTAACCATGTGCTTTGCCTCTCAGGGGTCAGATGGGTTGCCTGACCGCCTTAATTAGCCTGTGTGAAACATCTTTGTTACCCCAGGCTACTGACTTCAAGTCAAGACTTCATTCCTGCTCTTGATTGATAGGGGGGGAAAAAAGGCTCCCCGGGAACAGCAGAGCTTGGGGACAGGAGGAAGCTCCTTCAGAACACCCCTCTGAAGGTCATACAAATATTTCTGTATCTGAAAACAGGCAGTCCATTTCACTGAAACAAAGCCAGATCTGTGACTTCAAACACCATTGACGACCCTCTATTGCAACCAAACCCATGCCCTTGTGTGTATACCATTTAAAAGAGAAATGAATCTTATTTTAAATTAGGTTGAGATAGAAATTTAGTTTGGAGGAGGGAATTGTTTCCCTGTTGGGTATTTTAAGTATTTATTGAAAAGAAATTATGGAATTTTTCAAGAAGGCTGATCTTTATGTATTTTAAATAATTGTTTTTAAAAATTACTCAGTGGTTACTCATTGAGCTCTGATTGTAGATGGAATGTCAGGCCTGGTATTGAAAAGGTACCTCCCTTGCAGATAGTAGAATCACTGTTGTTAATTTAAGCCTGTGCAGCTGTATCTCATTTTCAACAATAGATACACTCCTTAAGAAGTTGTAGGTGAACTGAATTTTTATAGAGTCCATTTAAAGTGATAACTAGTAATCGCTTTAAATTTGCTTTATATGCATTGTCAGTGACTGAGTTAATGAACTCCATAATGAGTTAGAAGTCTCTGTAGAGTAAGGCTGTTCAACTTGGCACTATTGATATTTTGGACAGAATGATTGCTTACTGTGGGACCGTCCTGTGCACCACAGAGCAGTAAGCAGCACCCTGCCTCCAGCCATGTATAGGCCAGGAGCTGCCTCCCTCCAATTGTGAAAAACAAAAATGTCCCCACACATTACCAAAGGTCTCTTGGAAGGCAAGAGCTTCCCTAGATGAGAATCGCAACTATACAATGAAGTGTATGAAGTTAAAAAGTGAAATCGAATCAGATAAATATTATTTTAATGTCTCCACCGATAAAATGACTACATTGGCAAAATAAGTCTTCATTGTATTTAAATAAATCTCTATGCCTATTTCCTCAGCGACTTCCAGAACAAAATGGTTTTTGTTATGATTAGACAGCATTGCCCTTCCATTTCAAAATAATTTAGTAGTTACTCTAACAAATTATAACAAGCCAGACCATTTGATTGTCCAATAAAAATGAAAAGTCCTGACATATGTCATCAATTTTATCACTCATAGAGTTACAGCCCAACTCCAAGAAATAATGAATTTTACAATTCTCTTCCCTGCAAATGTCTGAGCTCCTTGGAAAGTGCCTTTACCCAGAATGCTGCTGGTAGAGAAGGCCCTGTGCATAGTTTTAATGCATCTTCTAGCACTTGACCTTTTATAACCAGAACTTCCTGGTCCCTAACTCCTAGGAAAATAGCATTCCTTCTTAGGATTGAGTGGAAATTGATTTAATGAGTCAGAAAACTCACTAAAATATGTTTTGACTGTCAATATCCCAGAAGAAGTTTCCCTGGGTGGGTTTCCCACAGCCCTGTAACTGCTTGAATACCAAACTGTCTTTGATTTTTGGAGAACCATGCCAGATTTTTCTCCTATCCCAATACTCCATTATCCTAAGACTCTTGGAAGTGGGAGTTTTATGTTTAACACAGCCGACCCACTGCGAAGGCCAACTTCGTAGGTATCCAGCTTGGTGGGGCCGAGGGCAGAAGACCAGTTAATAACCCAACACATTCCAATTATTTGATATAAGGTTGTTGGGAGTGTGACTTTTTTAAAAAGCCATTTAATTACATACCCTGATGTCCACACCCAGCCATTCTCTAAAATATATTTTCCCAATTTCAGCATATACCCCTCTCTACTCTCAATTAGCTATTGCACTGGGCCTTTGCTTCCAAGCCCCATAAGTAATAGTAACTTAATTTTCCAAGCCATAAATCAAGTAAATGCATGCTCCGTAGCACATGTTCCATTTGTTTTTAATCAGGGGCAGCCCAGGACTCAGGGTCGGAAGCTTTAATTCAGAGTGCTCCTATGACTCTTTTGGAGGGAGAAACTTTCTGGCTTCTGAGAATTCCCTTTGTGAATGTTTTAAGTATCCTTTTGGCAAAAGTTTGAATATATAAAACATCTCATATAGACTCCTTCGATTCACTGACCTACACATATTCCCTTCCACCTCAGCTCTAAGATTAAAAGAAATGTTTAAAAGCATTCTCACACTTATATACTCTCCTGTTTTTTTTTTTTTTTTTTTTAATTTTCTTTAAAGGTGTATCTGCTGGGGAAGGGGGCAGGAGAGAAAGGAATTACGAGATGTCTGATTTCTAAAATTTAAATGAAATAGTACTCACCATAGAAGTAGCACAGAGATAGTTTAGATTCCATATTGTCTTGAGAAAGAAGGAAGACCTACACAGGAAAACCCTTAGAGTTTCTAAAGATGCGGTTCCTAGCACACTCGCTATTTTGTGACTGGAAAGTATTGTGCAGGCACTTCCTGTGACACTCTCATTTCATACATGAGGAGAGCTACCCAGAGAGACTCTAAACCCAGGCCATGGCCATAAACCTATCCATGCAGAGCTAAAATAATTATTCTACACCCTTTCATGTTATAACTAAAATTACATCTTATAAGTATTCAGTCATTTGGATGGTTTATCCACCTAATATAAAACACCCAAATATTTAGAAGTTTCTTATTTATCAACATGTAGTACTTCATCTAGATATATTGCAATAGTAAAAGTTTGGAAATTCAAGAATCAAGAGAAATAAACCTAAAAGATATCAAAGCAGGAAAAAAAACCGAAGTTTACCTCCAAAAGAAGAAAATTATGTTGGTATAAGGGTTGTGGTTAACACTGGACATAAGAATACAGTGAGCCTTTTAAAGGCTGAAGGAAACTTAAATTTTCAAATGCTAGGAGAGAACTCATTTTAGCTTCTAATTATACACCTGATGTTATCATTCAAACATGAATTTGAAAGAAAGTTTTCTATGTATATGTTATAAGACAGTTAAATTCCTGAAAACATTCTGAAAGAATTACAAGATGATGCATACCATTAGCAAAAAAACATGAATCTAGGAGGACACTTGAGGGAGAAGAGTCAGAGTGAGGAACCATCGTAGGCAAATTTAACATGAAGTTTAATAAATATTCATGGGAAAGACTACCTGGAAATAAATTTTTAGATTTCTAAGCAGTGGGAGTGGAAAGGGAGGATAGCAAAGTAAGAAGAAAGAACATCATTCCAAGTGTCTTGTGTTAGGGCATAAGAAGCAGATGCATCTGCAAATCAATTCGTGGGGTAGATATGTAGGATGTATTAACATTCAAAATGTGCACTTCCTCTGACTTGGCAATTCTTTTTCCTGGGTATTACCTTTAATAAAAGCATGCATATGCCAAAAAAGCAAGGATTTCTTTTGGCATCAATTATTAATAATGGAAAAAAAAGAGAGAGAAGCTAGTGGAGAGGATAGCAAAACTTATGGAGGAGATCAGGTGTATGGAATCCAAAGTAGTGATTAGAAAAGCAAAAAGAAAAACAGAAACCAAAAGAAACAAACCAATCCAGATAGGCTTGACCCAGAAAGATCTTCAAGGCATATTTTTCAATAAAAAGTTCAAGTTGCATGTATGTACCCAAAGAAAACTATAAAGTATCCTGTGGGTATTTATTTGCATGCTAGGTTTTAAATGAATTATGCACTCTGCACATGCATGTGAATCCTCTCAATTAAGTGTGGATCAGCTAGTTTTGCATTATTCTTGCCAAGCATGCCCTCCATTAGTGTCCATCCATGAGTCATTGTTTCATTCACTTGTTTATTTTCCTCTGGCACCTGTCACATATTTGTTGAACAATTTTCACATGCTGTGCCTTATGCTAGGACCTAAATATGGTATCTATGTTCTCCTTTGGCCAACTTCATTTTACAGGGACCAAAGTATTATAAGAGAGACAAGCATTGATTCCAGAGGATAAACCAGAGGGAAGGGAGAAGCAGCTCTATTGGAAAGCTTTTGGATGACATTACAGAGACCTAATGGAGTGGTCTCTGAAAGAGTAATGCTTTGTCAACCCAGGATGTGTAAGAACATTCTGGAGGGAGCAATAGAATGTATGGTGGGATATTGGCAGATATTGCCAATATTGGTGGGATATTGTGTGCACAGCTTGGGTGGGGATAGAAATATTTCAGTGTATGTGTATAGCCTGTGTTTAAAAGTTTGCATTTTATATTTAGAGAACAGGAAGGCGTCAAAGTCAAGAAGTATAGTTAGGTGTCAGAAATATTTCATAACTTAGAAGATAAATATTTGAGAAAACTGAAACACTCGTGAAGATTTCCATAAGAATCCTGGTGAAAGATAAAAAAAAAAAAAAGAGAGATGAACTTGAAAAAGTGTTGCCATGCGATTTGGGGGCAGTTTTCAAGTTATTTCTCAATTGTGTTTTTTTTGTTTCTATTTTATTTTTTTGTTTGTCCCAGTTTTCCCGGAGGATTAAAGAAGGGTCACTGGGAGCATAATGGGCAGCAAAGGAAACTGAAAGATACATTGCAGGTACCGGTGGTGGAGGGAGGACAGCATACATCATGAGAGGGGATGCCCCTGGTCTCTTGGGGACCCTATTGGTCCCTTACCAGGCTCCCATAGCCTCCAGGTCACACAGTCCTATACAAGGATGCCTTCAGCCACAGGATGGGGACTCCTGGAACTGGTTACATGTGGCATTTAAGGTCTCACCACAAGTTGGTAGAGGCCATGTCACATATAGAGAAAGACAGGTCTGTGGGCATGACCTTTTCCCAGCCATGGTCTCCCAGCGGGTGGTGGTGGTGACTCAGAGCGGGGGGATTATGCAGAGCTCTGGACTCACCAGGATGAAGCCTTCAATGGGGCTGTGGTTTGGTCTTTGTTCACACCCTTGGTGTTGGCCATTTTGCTAAACCTCAAGAGATGAATTATAAGACGGGGAATGTTCCAAGAGAAGACCTCCCTGGGACAAGCATCTTCCCGTTCCCACCTGGACACACCTTCCCTGATCTTTACCTTGTGAATCTTCTTTGTGGTCCCAATTTCTGGTCTATAGAATGGCTGGATTGAGAGGGAAAATGTAAAAGTAAAGTTATCTTCATTAATGTACAGAGAATCCGTTAAAATTCTTATAACCTCTTAAGTTTGGAATAGAAAAATAACTTCCAAAAGAAAGATCAGTTATGGGTGCTGGGTGTGTCTTGTTTTGTGTCCCTACAATCTCCCTCCTCTCCTTCTGCCGCCCTCTGTGGGGAAAGAGGGGCAGCTCTTGAATCAAGGGCTGACCTCTATGTGTGTCCATGTGATGTCTCTGCAAGGACCTGTTTTGCACATGGACTTATGTCAGCTATGGCCTCCATACTAGGAGGATGCCAGGACCCAGATGCAGAGCAGGGGGACAGAGCCAGCACGCCTTTGGGACTTACAGTGCTTCTTGCATCCTCGTCCTCTGCAATCAGGCACACCACATGCTAATTCCTTTTCACTTCCACTAGTCACCATCCTACCATGGACCATCTTGGATTTCCCTCGTTTTCCTTGTTTTCTGATTTCTTTTGTCCCCTCAGCATTGATACCGAAACAATAAGGATCAATTGAATAATGCATTTATTTCTGCTGTTTACCAGCATGGGAGTTTTTAAAGGAGTATAAAAAAGAATGTGCATGTGTCTGTGTGCAAGAGAGAGTGACGTAAGAGTGTAAGAGCTGGGAGAGAGATGTCAGGTGGCCAACAAAACAGACTATCAGCAAAAACTAAAGCAAAACAAAAACCTAATGGACCTGTCTGATGACTCATCTGCTTTCCAAAGTGTCTGTGTAATTCGTAGTGGGGAGATGGCATTTCATAATACTCCTCTTTGCTTGCAAATACTGGTGAGGAAGCTTGGGATGCCTAAGAATTTATGGTGCATGTAAAATCATCATTGTTCCTGAGCAATGTCACTGAGTTTTAGGACAGCTAAGGAAGGCCAGACGCTTTTGGACGAGGGAGCAGAGAGCAGCATTGTCTTGCCTAAGAAGAGAACAACCAACCAGGGCAGAAGGAAGTTGGAGCAGCCATGAAAAGTGGAAGTCAAAGACAGGGTCACTGGGGCTGAGGCTCCAGACAGGCAGCCCATGAGAAACCTCATGATGTGGGAGCAGCCAGTGGAATTTGAATGCAGGGATGAGCTCCGGGTTACTGGCTACCCTGTCATGAGATGACTTTATTTAATTGTTGAACTTCAAACTTCCTCATGCATTGATTATACAGAACTGTCTCAGGATGGTGGTATTCGAGGATATTCAAGGCAAAGCAAATGGTTTTCGAGGTTTGTATTAGGTAGGAACTAGGGAACACCCACCTGAGACCTCGGAGAGAATGTTCTGCAAGAACAAGGACTTGGAGAAAGACTGAGTATTGACACTGGGGGCGGGGGGGAGTCCAGTTGGTGCCCAGGTTCTTGGCATCCTGAACAAAGAATCGAGCAAGACACACACACTGAAGTCACAGGCAGAGCAAAGATTTATTTAAAGTGAAGTCATAGTCTATAAAGTAGAGCTGAAGTTTCTTTGGAAGGCCCACATATTTTAGGAGAGATGTTTTTGCCCCTCTCATTAGATAGGGGATCAATGTCATTTATGTTGGTATTCATGGAAAAGTTGTCCTTGCAAAACTGGAAGCTTCTGGGAGACCTGTCATATGTTTCTGTATTTTAAACACACGCCCCACCCCCACTCCCACACACTCGCTAGCAAATCTAGTCGATACTGCTGGGAAGTTTTATTAACTGTTGTTAATTCCTGTGACTACCCAACCAGACATGCTATCCTACATGGAATTGTACATTTGAGAGACAGTTCCATTGGATATTAAAGACAAGTAGTAGAGGCCAGGAGAGGTGATATAGGCTGGTACTCCAGCAACTTGGGAGGCTGGAGCAGGAGGATCTCAAATCTGGGGCCAGTCTCTGTAACTTGGTGAGGCCCTCAGTAACTTAGTGAGACCCTGTTTCAAAATAAAATTTAAAAATAAAATAAAATAAAAAAGACTGGGAATTTAGTTCAGTGGTAAAGCACCCCTGGGCTCAATCACCAGTACCTCTCCCCACTCTCTGCAGAAAGATCAGCAATAGGGCTTCAGATTCAGGGATGTATGTGACTATCGGACCACACTGATTGTTTCTGCCCCTGGCAATGTAGCAAAGTGTCTCTTTTGATTGGATTCCTGGTGCAGTTCTTGCTCTGGGGTCCACATCTTAATGTATGCCTCAGATGCTCCAAGGTGAGTTTGGTAAAATCTAACCATTTTTGGTGTTGGCCAAATAAGAGGCAAGAGGTTACAGTATCTGGAATTCCTTGTGTCATTTCCCTCCATCATAGAAACAAAGCGAATGAGAACTGGGTAAATATAAGCCACTTGCAGGTCCCTCTGCCCATTCACAGGCCTCTGGCTCTTATGGGCCTGGATTTGCAGGTGGGTGATATTTTGTGCTTGCTGGGTTTACCTGGCATGGACAATAACCACATAGGTCTTCGTCTTTCCCCCGACTCCCTGTCAACTGTACTGCTCTTTTGCCTCTTCCTACAAAGGACCAGTATTTCCACAACCATCAAAATGGAAAAGCAGAGAGAAAGCAACAAGATTTGTTTATCTCTGCTTATTGGTGGTGGGAGGAGATCTGAGCATCCCAGAATGTCCTGAATGGAAGAGAAGAGCCCCAGACACATGGAGACCATGGAGAATGGGGTATAAGTAATAAAAATAAAAATAAAATAAATAAAATAAATTAGGAATGCCAGTTTCTGGTAATGATTTGTTTTCACAGTAACTGAGAACTCCCATAAACCTGCGATTAATCACACATTTATGGTGAGGGTAAGCTGGGAGAATTAGGGGGCTCGTTGGGACTAGGGTTATTAGCGCAGCTGCTTTTCATTGATGAGATCTGAGTTCAAATCTCAACCAATGTACAAATGAAAATGTCATTTTGAAAGTTAATTAGCTCCATGCAATAAATACTGCCTATTTGATTGATGTGACTGAAAAATCACTACCCAGGAAAAAAATATATAGGTGTGTGTATGTGTGTGTGTGTGTGTGTGTATGTGTGTGTGTGTGTAGAGAGAGAGCCAGTTAGGAGAATCAAGCCAGTCAAAAACTCAGACATTATTTAAACAATTTGCTTTTCTTAATAGTCCCACCACCTGCAAGTAAATAGAATTTATTAAAAGAAGGTGGAGCTTTAGTCGTCAGAGCCTGTGAAAGAATGTCTGAGCATATTAAGAAATACAGAACTAGAAAAAAATCTTTAAAAACCATCAAATCAAAACCTTATATTTTTCCAAAAGAGGGAATAAAATCTTGGGAGGTTAAGTGACTTGCTTAAGTCAGACAATTAAGTCGTGGGAGCAGAGCTGGATTCCAGGTGTCCCGGCTTTGGCTCGTATTCTCTGGATCATTCCTGAACTCTCTTAGCTTGCGTCTCTCCTCCTTGCTCTGATGCCTGGCCTTTCCCCACAGCGCATGCACATGACCTTCTGTTAGCATGCTCTGTGCTTCTGCCTACTCTCATTAATAGACACTCCCACTTAAAATTTAACACTTTTTCATGAGGATACCTGCATTAGTGTCCACACCCTCAGAGGAACATCTGCATGGCACAGCCTGGGGCCCCTTATGCACCAGACCTCCTAGATGGGATTCAGTTAGAAGGCTAGTTTGTGTTACAGTTAGCAAGCCAGCAGACAGCTAATGCACCTAAACCGATGTTCTGAACTCTATTTGTGTCCGGGGCCAGTCCGAGGCAAGTCAGCCCTGGAGAAATTCTAGGTCATTCTGTTTCCATGTTTACAATTTTAGTGGCTCTTGACGTTGAAGAATGGTTATTTATTGTGGGCATTTCATTTGGTGGCAATGTGGCTTTACTAAGACCACTGAAGTCAGGGTCTCAGAAAGAAGAGGAGGGAACTATGGGGGAAGCCTCTCTCATTTAGTAAGTACATATCAGGTACGGACTTTTGGGAGAGATACTGGTGTTAGTGGCTGTTCTGGCAACGTCTTGTGGGGGAATGAGGAACCTGTTGATGGAAAGGGGGTCCTCATTATCGGTGGCCGTGAGCTTGGCTGAAGTGTGTTCTAGGATGTTGTGAACTTGCAAGGGTGAAATTGGCTATCTAGCTCAGGATGTTTCTAAGCAGAGCCCTGAAGGAGGGGCTTGGTTTCTCTTTACTACTTCAAGTAAAATGTGGGAGAAGAGAGACAAATGGAAGGAATCACTAGGCAAAAAGGAGCCAGAACTTGAAAATCTAGAAAACCCTCTCCACCTGTCCATATTGCCAAAAAAGACAGTGGGATCTGAAGCCAATGCTAAGGGTGTGGCTGAGCAACCATTTGGTAATACTGTCAGCGTGGATGTGAACTACACTGTGATAGCCACTCCAGCAGAAGCCAGGAAGAGGGATGGGACAGTGCCAGCAGAGACACCCAGCTTGAATAAAGGGGACCGAAAGTGGGACCAAATGGGGAGAGGCGGTTGGGTTTCTGGTATCCTATAGGATGGAGCCACTGAGCTTCAAACATGATATCCTTGAGTAAAGGGAACAAGGACTCTGGAAGCAGCTCAGAGAACTTCAGGGCTGCTTCTGCCCCACAGGCCCATGGGGGCTGGTAACGCTGATCTCTCCTTGGTTTTGGAGGGTGGGACTTCTTCTTTGGGTTTAGCTGGTGTTCAGGCCGCCACTGCAGAGCCCTGCAGGGTTGGGACCGCCCTACAGAGCAAAAGGGGTGGCTCTCTCATGTCAGGGGTCAAGCTTCACAGTCTTTCCCTCTCCCGCACCTCCAGTCCGGTCATTTCTCTCCCTCTTTCTACTCATACCTGGGCTGCTTCTCAGTGTTTTCAGGACACAGTCCCTAAGTGCTGCAGGAACCTGCTCTGCCCTGTTTCCTTGACCTTCCATGGTCCTCAGGCCCTTTTCTCTCACTTGCTTCACTCCTCACTCTACCTGCCTTCAATTCTTCTAAAGTCACCTGCCTCTTCCCTGCCTCAGATTTTCCTTATGAATTTTCTTTTGTCTAGAATGTTCCCATCTCTTCATGGATTTAAATAATCCCTACACTTCCTTTGGATCAAGTGACCTAACCTTCAAAAGCAGTTGGCACCCCCTCATATGCTCTGAGGATACCCTGTCCTGCTCCCATGACAGGGATCTGCCATGGTTCCTCCAGTGCCCACCAGGATGGCTGAACAACAACAGTAATACCAGCCATGCTTGTTGAATAAATTAATAAAGATATTGAATAAATTAATGAATGCCTTCTAACATCCACAGGATTTGCTTTTAGTATGTTGGCATATGGGTTCAGAAAGAGAAAATGAAGTGAATAAAACACAGATCTTCAATAGCATCACTTTGTAAAAACTCTGTTGTAATATGGATAGAATAACTATTCATTTTGTACAGTAATTTAAAACTCAAATTTTCCCTGAATCTTTAGTTTTAATTTTTTTAATCAAGTCATTTTTATGTGGATAATAATATCATTCCCAAATACTTTAAGTTCTTTTAAATATGTGCACCTTATTATTTGATTTGCCTAGACCATTCAGCATGAAAAACAATAATGGCATCATTTTCTTGCATCCAGATTTTGTGTTCATTCTTCCTGCCAATATCAGACATTATTTATTGGTTTGGGATACATATTCTTCAAGTTAGGCTAGTGTGTATCCATTTCTAAATTACCAATGAATATATAAATAGGAATCAAAATGTAAGGTTGAATTTCATCAAATGTCTTTTTTCCAATACTACTTTAACAAGTAATCCAGCCTTAAACCATTTTTGTAGCTTTGGAATAAACCCTTATTGCTACACATACATTTTAAGTCATGTTCAACTGAATGCGTTTTTATAAGTCCAGTTTTCTTTTGGGCAGTGATTGTTTGTCCCCACTGAAAATTGTGGAGAGTGATTCTTTATCTCCACTGAATAACTTGGAAGGAAAGGACTAGCTTTCCATAAAGGTGAACCTTGACTGTTGTCTTTTTAAAAATCACTGTCTGCTCACAGAAGCAGGCTCGCAGCCCTTCCCCTTCACCCTGACTGACTTCTCTCTGTCTATAGGCCAAATTCTATTATAGGGAACTTAAGAGATTTCTCAAATTTGGTGTTTGTATTGCAATCAATTCTTTCAACGAAAATTTTTTAAAAACACTTTTTTAAAGTGGTTTCAGATTCAACACATACTGATTGAGAATGAACCATCTTTCAGCATTCCTGCTAGATGATCTGAGTGACATGCTTAGCTAGGAAGAGGTGGAGAAGATCACCACCCCTCCCCAGCTGCTGTGTTCTGACAGTGAAATGTGCTTTTCTAGCCCGCAGTGTTGCGTGAGGTTGTTTTCAGGGTAGCTGTGGACCATCACCGAAGTGGGGGCTTTGCAGGAAATCAGGCTCTGTTTAAAAGAAAGTAGGCTGTGGATTTGAATTGAAGCTTGAAATCACTCCACAGTGCTTGAAACTGTGTATCTCCACGCTACAAATGCTCCCAAACATCGGGCAATTGTCTAGCTCACTCATCTCCTGGATTCAAACTCTCCATCAAGACGTTTCCTGAGTGACCGCTGTCTACTCAGTTTACTCCTAGGGCAGCTAGTGTCATTCAGTCCATTCTGCCCAGTCTTCCATACATCTCGAATCTATCCCGTCCTCAGTATCCCCGGTGCCGCTTCATTAGTTCAGGCCAGCATTGATTTTCCCTTGGATTATTGTAATTGCTTCTACTCTGCCTTAGCTGCCTGAAGTGTTGTCCCTTTACCTGTACCTCTTACCATTTATTTTCTACATGGCTTGAATAACCTTTCTTAAATGCATGCCTGAGCATGTCATTCTCTGCTTAAAATCCTTCAATGACACTCAATTGCATTTATAATACAATCCAAGCCCTGTGGCAACAGCCACTGTAAATCCTTCCTGGGATAAGTTGGGGATGTGTATTACACAAATATGGATGTCTGCTTACATGAACTGCTTAGCATGCAGGGTAAGGAAGACCCTTGGTAAACAGGCTCTAGCTCTCTGACCTATTCTTCATCCCTTTGCTTCCTGCCGGTCACAAACTCTCAGCACCCTGGGCTGCCCGGATCCCAGGGAGCTGGCCACGTTGCTTCTTCCTTCTCCACATCTGCCTAATTCTACATGTCCCAAGCCTTCCCTCAGAGGTGTCCCGCCCTACAGATCCTTCCCCAGGAATAGGTGTCATCTCTTTTAGATTCACCCAGCGTTCTGAGCCTTTCTCTGTCCAACTGCTCCCATCTGTTGCTGGTGGTCATGGTTCTCATTGGTTTGCTTGTCATTTGCTAAACTGAGCTTGTGGCAAACTAGCAAGGCACTCAGCCTTTGTTACGCACCCAATTCAAATGTACAATTGCCTTATTTGTTTTGAAATGCTATATCTGTTTTTGTTTGCTTGTTTGTTTTAGCCTGTGGTTTGGGGGCAATAAATCATATGTTGCTTCTCAGTCTCCTGACTGTCTGGCCAACCCAGGCTTCCAGTCCAGGAATGATTTCTCTAACTCTTGAGCTGGTGGCCGCCCACTGTCTGCCTCGTGGCATGGCCTAAAGCTATGCATTGTACCATTCCTGGAGGGACTGGTGAATTTTCATTGATTTTACTCGTTTCTGTGCTGGAAAGGGCAATAGAAGACCTGACGGTGGCTGTTTTCCTATTAGGGCGTTTGCAAAATTGTCATGTAGTTAAACTAGAACTCTGGCAATTATTAACTTGTTCTTTTGGTTTTCTTGATGCTTTTCTTCTTCCTAGGCTTCCCAGTGCCCTGAGCTACACTGATTTCTTGATTCTCATCTGGATATTTTTCTACTTGGTGGATGGATAGGGTTGACATTTTTTCCACCTTCTCATAAAAATTGGACTGTTGTTCCCTTGGGATTATTAGGAATAAAGATAATTATGTAATTCTCTTGGCTAATGTCTAATAATGAGTTCATTATCTGTCCATGTAGTCTTTTCATGTTTATAGATTTTTTCTACTTTAACCACCCCCCTCAAAAAAAATTAAGCTTGCAACTATGGAATTTCAGACATTAGAAATGGACTTATGGGAAATTTACAGTTGTTGGGGCCTGGTAAGGCTGTACTACTATTATTATTAACTGTGCTATTTGAGTCCCCATGTGTTCTTCCTAGGCGCTGGCTGGTTGTACATCATTGATTAGTGACACAGCAGAAACAATGTAAACTGGAGCACGTCATAGAGCAAGCTGAGGCTTGATCTCAACTGGATGTCACATGGAGTCATGTAATCTGGAGGAGGACGCACGGCTGAGACGTGTTTAGGGAGCAGGGACACTTGGAAGTTGAGTGGCTGCTTTCTGGTTGTCAGGGCCTTCTCCTCCCAGGATCCAGCTTTAGGAGCCACCAGTGATAAGGACTCATTAGGGAATAAAGAACCAGTGACATCAGGAAGCATCTAAAGATCTCTGAGGAGTTTCTGCACTCGGGCAATCAGTTGGTTTAGATGGAGTGGTGATTTGAATGTGTTTCCCAGAAGTCATGTGTCAGCAGCTTAATCCTTGAATTTATAAGCCAATGATATTGGGAGGTAGGGCCTTTGGAAGGTGTTTAGGGTTAGATGAGGTCATGATGATGGGGCTCATGTGGTGGCATTAGTGGCTGTGGAGGAAGGGGACACACTGGCTCCCTGCTGCCGCATGATGCTCTCTGATATCTCATGTCACGTCAGCACAGAGAACCTCCCTAGAGACCAGTACCATGCTGTTAAACTTCCTGGTCCCCAGAGCCATGAGATCTGTAAACCTCTATTCTTTATAAATTGCTCAGTCTATGAGATTGTTATAGCAACAGAAAACAGACCAATACAGACGTTCAAACATCCTCAAGGACAAATTTTAAATTGTGTTTTCTCAGATGTCTTATGGTCTATCCCTCTATTCTCAAGAATTCTTCACTCTGCTTAGCTGCCATGTGATTTTCCACACTGATAGAGTTCTGGCAGAGCTGTTTCTCGAGTCTTGGGTTGCCAAGACCCCGAGGGCTCAGCTACATCCTATTGTCTCCCATTCCTGGAATGATGGAGGGAGAGGCACCGTGGAACCCTCTGGCTGGCTTGGAACAGCAAACTTCATTCCGGGGCCTTTGTTTCAGCTTGAAATCTACCACAAATTAATTGGGCTGATGCAGGTAATTAAGACAGTCACTTGGATCGTGCAACCTCCCTCTGCACAGATTCTTTAAGTTGCCAGATCTAAACTTGGTGTATTGAAATGTCAATGATTTATAACTTTAAAAAGGATTTTTTTCCTTTGAATGGAATTCAGTACTAAAGAAAATGTTTAGACTGATTAGCACAAATGCTGTGCCCTCACAGCTGCCCATAGTAGCACATCATGTAGCATAACACATGACTCAAGGAATTCCATGGAAACTCTCGTAGACACCTACTGCTATAATGATAAAGATTTCTGGTTTCTACTCTCAGATGATCTTGTAGAAGAAAGAGAAATGTGCTGAGATACTTCATTGCTGGGTGCGGTGGCGCAAGCCTGTAATCCCAGCACTTAGGGAGGCCGAGACAGGAGAATTGTGAGTTCAAAGCCAGCCTCAGCAACAGCGAGGTGCTAAGGAACGAGGCGCTAAGGAACTCAGTGAGACCCTGTCTCTACAAAAAACACAAAATAGGGCTGAGGATGTGGCTCAGTGGTCGAGTGCCCCTGAGTTCAATCTCTAGTACCCCCCTCAAAAAAATACTCAAATATTTTTGTCTTAATTTTTTAAAATTGCTTTGAGTGGGTAGGAAGGTAAATGTGATCCTTTTTATTTCTTCTTGGCTTGAAGTGAAATTCATATATGTAAAGCTTTCTACAATTAAAAGTATAGAAAACACCGATTACACAGCCATTGTTAATAAACTCCAGACCTCTATCACATAGAGTTGCAGCTGTGTTGACAAAACCTCCATGATTTTCCTGGAACAGAAACAACTGGAGTCTCTTCTGATAAATGTAGGTAGGGAAGAGTTTTACCTTAGTGATAGGTTGCTATGATCAGTTTAAGTTGATCATAGGATGTTGAGGATAACAGAGACAAAGTCATTACTCAGAAGTTGACTTGGATGGTTTTCAGGTAAGATGCCATTTTCTGTGATTTGAATATGTCACCTCAAAAACTCAGGTGTGGCCAATTGGATAGTCTTAAGAGGCAAGGCCTTTAAGGGGGAAGAGAACATAATGTGCCTCCCCCTGAATGGGAGTAAGGCCTTATTAAAAAAAAAAAAAAAAAAAAAAAAAAAAGCTTTGGACTTCTTGCCCTTCTTCTTCTGCATGCAAAGATATGGCATTACCCTTAGGAGGATGCAGCTCTCACCAGGTGACTGAACCTGCCAGTATCTGGAGCTTGGACTTCCTGGCCTCCAGAACCATGGGTAAAGAAATTGCTTTCTTTACCAATTTCCCTGCTCAAGACTTCTATTATAGCAACAAAAATGTACTAAGACAGGAATTGGGACCAGAGAAGTAGGTTGTTACTGAAATGCTTATCTAAAAAGGTGAAAGCAGCTTTGGAACAGGGAAGGAGTAGATGCAAGAACGGTTCAAATTGCGTTACTAGAATAAGCTTGAGTTGCTGTGAACAGAGTGTTAAGAGGAGTTGTGATAAGGGTGGGAAAAAGAGGGCAGTGACAGGGAAAGCCTCAATCTCTTTGGAGGTTACTCAGTGGCTGTGAGCAGAAAGTTGGTAGAAGTGGTCACCAAGGAAGACTATTTTCACATGGTCCCAGATGGAAATGGAGAACAAGGTGCTGCACCTGGTTGAAGAGGTCACAGAGAACTTGACGAGCCATGTCCACATCCTGGTACTTTTTGGAAAGTGGATCTTGATAGCGACATGAAGATATTTGGTAGAAGACATCTCTAAACAGCTTTCAGGGTGCTGCTTGGCTTCTTGTAACTGCTTTGGGTAAAATGCAAGAAATGCTTTCAAGGTGGAATTTAGAATTAGAAAAAAAAAAAACAGAATGAAAGGTGTGGAAGATTCTTACCCCAGCTGTATAAAGAATAAAGGAGCATATTTAGGAGAGAAAAATAGGAGTGTGTCCAAGTGAGCCCTTAGAGCAGGAGTTTGGTAGGACCAGAAAGAAAGCAGGTGCAATTCATCAAGACTGCAGGAGAATGTTTCCCCAGGTATACCAGAGATACTTGAGGCTGCTGGGCCCATCACAGGTCCAGAGCACTGGGCGGTGAGGGCAATGGGGTTTGCAGGGAGGGGCCCATTGGACATGAGGGCTTGCTTCTCAGGGCTGCTTCAATCCTCTGATCCCTAGATTCTGGTGCAGCTCTCCTTGGTCATACTACCTGTGGCTCAGGTGGGCTCACACACAGCTCAGGTCACTGCTCTAGAGGTACAGGCTATGAGCCTCGGCAGAGGTCCCAGCATGCTAATTCTGCAGGTATGCACAGTGCATGTGTGTGGGCACATAACTACTTCTACTAAGATTCCTTTTTTTTTCTATTATGTGGTACTGGAGATTGAACCCAGGGTTATCCTATCACTGAGTGACATCCCCTAGACCTTTTAAAAAATTTTATTTTGAGCCAGTTTCCCTGGTTTTGAACATGCAATCCTCCTGCCTCAACCTCCTGAGTAGCTGAGATTATAGGCATGCACCACTATAACCTGCTCCATTAAGATTTCAAAGGATGTTGCAGATAGCCCTGGGATCCAGGTGGAGACTTGACTCAGTGTCACTGCAGAGAGCTCCTATAAAGAACATGCATCCTGGATTTGTGAGGGCAAGGCCTCCCCCAAAACCTCAGATCTAGAGCCACCAGTAAGCAAAGCCATTCTAGGAGTCATAGGTACTCTGCTCCAACCTATGAGAGTTGCAGAATGGGCTATGCCCAGCCAAGTCATCAGAGTAGAGTCCACTGGGGCTCTCGGGGCCCAGTTTTCACTCTGTATCTCAGGATATGGGACATAGAGTCGACTAAAATTATTCACAAACCTCCAGATGTAATGCTGTTTGTCTGATTGGGCTTTGGACTAACTTTGGATCTCTTATTCCTTTTTCTTCTTTTTCTACAACTCCATTTTGGAATGGAATGTGGGTCTGGTGCCTGAACTATCACTGAATTTAGGAAGGCTCAAACTTATTTGATTTCATGAGCTAACAGCTGGAAAACAGTTTTTTTTTTTTTAATAGTTGGGAAACTCAAGACAAATTGTACTTTGAGTCTTACCCATGTCTGATTTAGATGAGATTGTGGGCTTTAGATTTTTGAGTTGGGGCTGGCATGAGTTGAGACTTTTCAGGCTCCTGGGATGGAGTGCATGCATTTTGTGTGTGAGAAGGACATGAATTTGGGGGGTGAGGGCAGAGGTGGAATGCTATGGCTTGATTGTATCCCTTCCAAAATCCAGCTGTTGCAAATGTGATGCTATTAGAAGGTAGAGCCTTTTAAGAGAATAAAATCATTGCATTTGCAGGTAAATGGATGAAATTGGAGAACATCATGCTAAGTGAAGTAAGCCAATGCCGCAAAACCAAAGGCCAAATGTTCTCTCTGATTAGTGGATGCTGATCCATAATGGGGGTGAGGTTGGGGATCATGGGAGAAGCGAAGTAACTTTGGATGGGGCAGGGAAGAGATGGAGGAGGGAAGGGGGCATGGGAGTAGCAAAAATGGTGGAATGAGATGGATATCACTACTCTACGTACGTATATGAAGACACAAATGGTGAGACTCTATCTTATTTACAACCAGAGAAATGGAAAATTGTGTTCCATATGTGTACTATGACTTGAAATGCATTATTCGGTTTTTAAAATAAATTTAAAAATATTAAATAATTTATAAACTAAAAAAAAAAAGAAGGTAGAGCCTTTAAGAGGTGATTAAGCCATCGGGGCTCCCTCCTGTCTGAATGAGATTAAGGTCCTTATAAAAGAGACTTCACATAGCCCTGTAATCTCTTGCCCTTCCTCCTTTCACCATGTAAGGACGTGGTGTTCTTCCTCTCTGGAGGATGCAGCTCTTACCAGGCACCTTGATCATGGACTAACCAGCATCCAGAACTGTGAAAAGACAAATTCCAGTTCTTTATAAATTACTCAGTCTCAGGTATTCTGCTGTAGTAGTATAAAATGGGTCAAGATGGCATTTAACCTCTCTGATCCTTAGTTTCTTGCTCTGTCAGATAAAATTGATGCTATCTACTTTGCTTTTATTATGAAGTTTAACAAAGATATTTATGAGAAAATGAGCCAGGAACTCAATTCATAACAATTTTTCTGAAAGCATTGGTGAATTTATTCCTAAACATTTCAATAAAGGCAGTAGCGCGATATTTTTTTTTTCCTCTTGTGCCGTCTTGTTATTGAAACTTATTGGTCATTGATACAGTCAATGAGTCTTAAATAATTTTCTAGTGAAAATAGCTGGTACCTAAAGTGCATTATATTTCAGTGCTCAGTTTCCCACAAGCAACCAGGGGGCACAGGTTGGCATGCAGAGAGGGCAGCCCTGCCGTGGGCTGACTAGCCTGCACAGTGAGGTCTGGTGCCTGGTCTGTGTCTCAGTGTCAGGCCAGGAGAGAGGAAGTGTACAGCTCTCCGTGGTGTCTCTCAAGCTGGGGGCCAGCAGCTGGAGACACATCCATGGCAGATGATCAGCTGCTTTAGCAGCTAATTAGTGAGAGGGGTTACGCATGACATTTGCAAGGTTCCTAAGTGAGCAGTGCTTGGTGAGAAGCTGAATAACATCCCTACGCTATCTGTCACATCGTTTATGCTCACGTCTCTTGGCCTGGTCTCAGCACACTGCATAAATCTACAGCTGCAGAAACCAAACTCTCATATAAAACTGAAGGATTTATTTTGAGGTATTGAAAGGTTTATAGCTGAAAAAGTTAAAATTTGCCGAATCGGCATTTGGAGGACTCTCCTTTCTGCCTCACCCCTCTTGGCTCTCCAGGCCTGTTCTCTGAATTCCTGTCTCCACAGGGGAAAACAGTGACATGGATGGATATGGACAGACTTTACCTACTCTTTGCCTTTGTGGCTTTATATTTCAGCCTGAGTAGCCCCTGAACGCTGTCATTGTGATGCTGAGACACGTACACAAGAAAAATAAAAGAATCCTTCAATTCTGCTCTGGAGCCTGATTGCTTCTTGGACTCCAGGAACCTCCATCAGTTTTCAGGACATATTTTAGAGCACAGTGGTAAGTTTTCAGAGCTTACATCCAGCATCTTTACTGCTTTGGTGGGAATCAGTGGGAAGCTGGCTTAAGTTATTAGTTCTTGCATAAAATAAAAATCAGAGTTATCACTCCTATGTTGGATCCACTGCTCAGAGTTTCCTCCTCTGGATCCTAGAGACTTTCCCTGGTGACCTCCTGGATTATCAGCTTGTGGTTTAGTTAATTTGTTAAGTAGGAGAGCTCTCCCAATCTGAGAATGCATGTCCCTGGACTGTGGCTCTAGGTTTAGAAAACAAAAACTAAATGCCTATGTGATATGCCATTGAGATACAGGGTTGGAAGGCAAAGTGACATATTGGAAAGCTTGTGGGTAGAAACCAGAAGTCTCCAAATCTGAATTGGGTTCATTGACTTGTTCTACCAGTGTGGGAGGCTGGGGGGGAAATAGTGGCCTCCATCATTTCATCTGTAAGGGGTAAAATGTCAAATCTGTAGTTTAATGATTATGCATAACTTACTTATCTTCCAGGGCTTTTGTGGGAAGTGAGTGACGCAGTATGTATAACCTTGAAAGTTATAAGATCTCTAAAGACATCATGCATGATGACTCATGGCAGAGACAGTTCCATGGGTTGGCTACCAAGGTTCTTTTCATCCTTGGTGCCCTTCCTCAAATCAAGAACTCTCCCCTCTTTCTCTTGTCAAATCATGAGCCGTATGAATATCCTTGTAAGAAGGCTCTTGCAGCGCCATGGGCCAGTACTATCTTATATATTTCTGCCACAATTACAGTACTTCTTGGGAGTCTATTTTCACAGAAATAATTCCAGAGGTGTGTTTGTGTTGGATCAGCCTTGACTCCAGAGTACAGTAGTAGCTGGTTCTGACAAATGGAAAAGGCCTTTAATCTGCAAATGAAAAATCTAAAACTGGTCCCTGGCTGCCCCCCTACTCTGGTGGTCTCATCTGGGAATGGGCCCACTTTTTAGTTGAAATACAACATTTTGGGCTCCTCTACAGAATAAGCAATAGCTGAACTGTGCAGTTGCTAAGGAATGGGAAGATTGCTCCTACTGTTTTGAAGGCTCACATGTCTGAACTCTGCAAGGGACGTGGTAGTCTCTGAAATCTCCCTTATCCTGGGAGAAGAGAACCTTTTCTACCTCTCTCTGCCCAATGCCAGTTCCAACAGCTGTAACCATTTCAATTTTAATTTTCTTCTTGCAGCCGTGTCTCTGCTTAATCCATTAAGACAACCTTGAATGTTCCCGGCTCATGGATTTTTAAAGCGGGGGGAAAAGACTTTGAAAAATGGTATCTAAATTGTAGCCAAATGTACTCAGAACTCTCCTAGGTTAAATTGCAAAATAATTTTCTTTCAAACATCACAAACACTCTCTCTAACTGAACTCAACAAATTGGACTGAGGGGTTTTGTCGCTCTCAGAAACACGATTCATTTCTGCTTTTCTCCCCGCTCTCTGTTCTGTTCTCATCCCCCAACCTCCAACACACACTTTCTCTCCAGAAATGTTCTTCTGGTTGGTTTTTAGTCACATTGCATTGTCTCCGGGTTTCCTTCCCGAAGCTTCCATGAATAATTTGTCTGTCTGTTGAGCAAACCATCTTGGGGACCTGCTCCAACCTCACTGTGCTAGGAGATGGAGGAGGGGAGGAGGAGGGACGGCTGCTTTAAATCAATCAGTTGACACTAATCTAATGTCTAATTAGCTCTGGGTGGGTGTGTGCTTTGATTATAGGAAGTGCCTCAGGCAGGGGCTGGCGTTTGAAGAGCTGCTCCGCTTCTATCAATCATCCTTTGACAAGATCTGGAAGGGAAAAAACCAGGAGAGGGGTATGTTTTTCTGTATCCTCTGTTGGTGATCTGTTTCCAGTGGACCCATGCGTTCAAACTCATCCATTTGCTCCTAGCAATGAGCGCCTGACCACAGGGCTGGGCAAACTCTCTGAAGTCAGCTAAGATTGTCCTAGTATCAAATAATCGCTTCCTGTGTCACAAAATACCTAATCCTCTCACATAATAACACTTACGTGTGTCTTTGTTTTAAATCAAAAATAAATATGGAAGTTCTACTTTTCAATATTTAGCTGAAACACCCCCGCCCCCCAAAAGACCAGTTCAATATTATGGAATTGTTCCTGAAGACAGTTTATGTTAAATGGTAGGTGATTGAACAGGAGAGGTAAAAATCTTTAAATAAAATGTAACTCTTATTGAAAAGGGTGTGTGATTACTTGTGATTACTTTCTGATTGTCTGGTTTGTTTTTGTATTTTCTGTGCTTAAATTTACTCTTTTGGTCTACAGGTGGTTTAGAAATTTTCCTAAAAGTGCCCTTTAGCAAATTTAAGTGTTACCACCACTGTTTATTTTTAGAAGGGAGATAGGAGGCGACTCTTGCTCATTTGCTTTTCTAAAATCTGCTTTTCTATAATGTGGACCCCAAATTAAGGAATGATGTTTAGATCAGAATTAGTAAGGCAGTCAGGGTGTCCTCCAGTCTTTACAACGAGGAAGCCCAACTTTAACTGAGGGGTTAATTTTCTTCTTGTGCTTATGGATCCTAAGATGGGAAGTGGGGTTGTTGGTGGTATAAAATTGTGTTGCTTTTTTTTTTTTTGTCAGATGTACTCGACCTGCTTTTCCTTGTGATTTTTTTTTTCCTAATGATTTCAAGCTGTTGAATCTGTTGGACACAGGAAAGTAGGGTGATAATAAAAGCCGCACTTAAAGAGGTTTTTGTGGAAAGCCAGGCATAGGAGACGACCTGAGGCTCTGCAGAGGACCTATGAGACTCGACTTCTGTCCACGCTCCTCACCAGCTGTGTGACCTTGGGCAAGGTACTTAACCTTGGTGAGTCTCACCTGGAAAACAGAAACCATGACAGTACCTACTTCGCAGGGTGATTATGAAAATCAAATAATGTGATGCATGTGAAGTGTTTAGCACATGGCAAGCACTTAATAAAATGCTCATTGTTGCTGTTGGTGTAAGTAAGTGAGTAATTCCCCAACAGCCCGGGTAGAGACTGAAACAGGATGGACTCTTACATACATGTTCTATGAGGACCAAGCACGGATGCTTGTACCATTGCTTCCAACCTAAGTCTAGTGAGAGCTCACGGGGCATCATGGTATTGGACAGAAAATCAATGACTCATTATGAGTTAAGGTATTTCTTTGGAACTTTCAGAAGACTAAACTTTATTTTTTAAATTTTATGTGAAAAAAATTCTCATTTGACAACTGTAGAAGGAAATTCACATTGGAATTATTAGTGAGGCACTCTGGTCCCCAATATCATCAAGAAAATGATTGCCTGCCTTTAATGCAAGACAGAAAAAAGAAAAACAAGGATGTACATATAGCACAAGTCTCTAGTTCTCTCTTGGACCCTAATCGAATGCTTTCGTGTTTTGTCGAAATTTTTTGATAAACATGAAATGTAAAGGACTAAACCATATAATGTTCTTCTATATCATTTCATTCTTATCCTTGAGATATCTTTCAGAAATTTTGGGGTTGGTAAGAAAATGTATTCCTTTTAGTATAAATTATTCATATGAACTTTTTTCTTTTTCACCAAACACTGGGAAAATAAGAATATCATGAAAGCCATCAATCCTGATTTCTTTCCTCAAAGCACGGTGCTTTGCCAGCCATCAGTGGTAAGCTCAGTGAGGAAGTTGTCGCTAAGAATGAACTTCTAGCTTTGCATATTCAGGCTGCTTATCCCAAACCTTTTGAAGTCCCCTCACTGAGCACACATTTTGAAAAGAACAGTTAGAGATAGTAAAAATAAAATGGAATTTGAGAGAGATCCTATTTCATTGTTTTCAATGACTTAGAACGATTTAAAAGAGAAGAGTAGGAGACTATGGATAAGAGGTCATGCCCTCTCTACTTTAAATACAAGAACAGAAAATAATCATGCCTAATTAGCATAATATGTGATGAATATTTTAAGATCTGGATTTTAGTTTTTAAAATATATAACTGATTTAGTACATCTCTGATTTTTTGAGCTAATGAGAATGAAATTAAAAAGTGAGTAGATAAATAGATCCTCAGGCCAATCTGTGTCACATGTAAGTAAAAATCTGAATTAGCTCTCTCCGGAGAGTGCTGTTCTGTTTCAACCTTATCTTTACAAGTAATCGAAATCCCCCAAACTACTCATAAATAGCAAAGAGGAAAAGAATAGCCTCAGCCTTCCAAAAGCCCACATCACCTTTTGTTTTGATAAACTCTGATAGAAAAATCCCAGCTGAAGGTTAGACTACAATCCAAGAAGCAGGATCAAGGAAGCAAAATTCCATTGCATTTCTCTCTTCAGGTGTACAAGATGCATTGAACGTGATAAAGAGTTCCTGCTACTGTGGGAACATGATTTTAAGCTGTAGTGGGAGGGATTTTTTCTAGACTGGAGCAAATACTCTGTAGCCATGAGAGTTAAGTGTCATGGAGAAGCACGGCTGCCGAATTTCCTGCTATGGGGATTTTATAATAAGAGCCAGGCTGGTGTCATTTCACACAAGACCTGCCCGGAGGTAGGGGAATGGATAAAATGACCTTTCCTACCTCCTCCAAGGGCTATAACTGGTCCTTAATGAAAACCTGGTACCAAGAACTAGTTTGGTATGGAACAATGCTTTTAAGGCCAAAGTTTAATTTCATAACAGAAATTGGATACTGTAGATAGACGGATTGCACTCTTCAGAGATGGATAGAATGACTTGGTCTTTGGAGCTCATCCCAAGGGGCGCTTTAAGGAATATTCTCTGGGAACAGCATCCTGTGCTGGCAAAGGCATTACTTGATGATTTAATGGATCCGTTCCATTTCCAGGTCTTATGATGTATTATTACCACTAGTGAATGGCTAGCGTCTAACATTTTAGTATGCTCTCCGTAACGGACACCAACCAAGAGTCTGGCTGTCACACTTAAAATTGGGTTTTACTTCATTTTTGCACAGTTACTTAAGAGGGTAGCCACTCCGCTCTGTCCCCTTCTCCTTTGGCTTGAGTGTGTTCTTCACTGTTTTCATTCACATCTCTATATAGAGTTATTCAGTTTCCATCTACATTCCACGGAGGTTGCCATGAACATTTATTGGTATTACAGCCTATCCTCTTGGAAGCTAAAAGTCCCTGATGCCTTTGATCTTGACTCTGTTTACTTTCACAAAAGCAACAGATATGGTCTGCTTGGGGATACCAAATATGAGTAGTTTTGTTTTAGGTTGTATGCGTGCAGGGTGTGTGTGTGTGTGTGTGTGTGTGTGTGTGTGTGTGGTTGAATCACAGCAGTGATGCTCAAAAGCCATTGAAATAAATGGTTATGTTGTTGGCTTTGCTGATTCCTACATGCAGAAGCTCTTGAGAGATACAGTTGCTACACTTACTATAGCAACAGGCCATTGGGCAGGATTTGCAAGGGAAAGAGGTACAAGGAAGCTCTCTGGCCTCCTTTTTGTTGTATGTGCTCCTGTTGAATGCCGGTTACTTTAACTTCTTTTCTGTTGTGACTGAAACAGAATAAGGTAGCACACAATGGGAATGGTGGGAAGGGAGGGGCCCTGGGCAGCTGGCAGCAACAGGTGCAGGCAACATGGCCGCCACTTTCCCACACGTATCAGCCAGTCTCAAGTGGCCTTGCAAATGAAATAGCTGTGCGGATCAGGTGTCCGCGGGTTAGAACTTGGAAGCAAAAGAGCAACAGTAACAAGGGGATGGATGTGTGGTGTGAGGCAGGGTGGGGTGCATTAAGAGGCTTGTTTTGTGTCCCTGCATCTTTGTTATTCCCATATTCAGGGCTCGGATGTGAAATCCTATCTACGTTATTTTGCTTCCAATAATCATGCTGAGATTCCGAGATGGTATCTGGGTGATGAACACAGAGAAACTCTCCATTGTTCCTCCTTCCATTTGTGTGGAGGAGCTGCAGCTAAGTATCCTCAGGTGGGACTGGAAAGTTCCCAGGGAAGCAGATGCTACAGGACCTGGAAGGGGGCTTCTACCGCAGTCTCTCCAGTGCTGACCCCTCTGCCCTCTATTCCATAGATCATTCATATTTAATGGACTGATAGTGCCTGTCACATCCTCAAGCCTGACCTGAAATTGTGATACTCACTTGGGGCAATTTAGGATCAGACAAATAGAGGACATGTTTGTGGTTAAGGAATTATTGTCAGAGGTCTGTCAAAGTGTTTCCATATGAGGCTAATGCCATTTTTGTAAGGAGCACATGCAAGAAACACAATAAATATTATTTTTTCCCTTTTGGTACCTTCAAAAAAAAGAGATTGTGAAAAGAGAGCCCTCACAAGGAGACTTTTTTCCCCCGCAAGAGCAATTAAAGTGTACTCTTACTAAACAAGAGTATCATTTTGGGGTGAGGGAATGGTATCATTTTGTGAGTCTTTGTTCAGACTTGAGGATTGTGTTTTAATTCATTAAGGGATCTGTTTTAATTCATCTTCACTTACTGCAGGATGGGGAGAGGAGATGTATTGTGGACATTCTCCAGACTTACTCATTTGATCCCTACAACCTACCTCTTACTGAAGCCATATCTAACTTTATGTGCACATTGTATGTCAAGAGTGTTTGTAATGTCAATGTTGAGGTATCTGCCACTCCGCCTGTGGAGTCCATTTTTTCATTCCTTTCTGGTGGATTCCTCAGCTTCCAAGACTGGGACCAACTGTATCCTGGTGTCAAGCCTGCTCCAACCCCCTCAGGCATAGTACAAGTGTCTTGCTTCTCTCTGTGCTCATGGAGTTCATGAATGCATGGTAATTATTTGTGAATATGGCTGTCTCCTCTCTGGGTGATGAGTGTCTGGAGCAGGGGACTTCTCAGCTTCTTTAATTCTCTCACTGTCTGATGTGGTGCCCCATAAATACTGATTGATGATTGCAGGGATGAATGGGGCTTTCAGAAGTTAGGATGAGACTGACTGAAAGATGGGATTCTCACTCCCCTTTAATGATTTGACACGCATGAGCACTGGAGTTCAGGAGGCAGTTCTCAGATAGTCTTTTCTTGGTAATAAGTGTTTTAGGTGAAAAATACATTTCGTGTCAGCTTTATGGTCAGACTTTTTTATGTATGTCCAGTTGCATGTAACTGGTGACAATGGAAAAATAACGATATTTACAGCTGACTGTGGAGTGTTCTGCATGTGCCAGACACTCTGCTAAGCAGCTTTTCATGTGTGATGTTATTTCCTGCTTCACAAGAACACTATGAGGTGTGTACCATTATGCTAAGCTATGCGTGAGGCACCTGGCAGAAAGAGTGGTTAAGGGACATAGAGCGCCAAGATCAGTAGCTGGTGGAGTCAGGAACTGAACTCAGGGAGGCTGGTTCCAGAATGTTCACTAGACATGCATGTCAGTGTAAAACAACTGGGAAACAGTCAGGGCTCCTTTAACTGCCCTAAGCAGGTGCAGGGGTTCAATTCAGCTTGTGTTTTCTTGCCCTGCTAGAATTTCCAAGGTATTGAATGCTTCCTCTTTTCATATTATCTATACATGCCCTTCAGTCTTCCAGAGTTCATAAAAATTGAGTCTCTCATCTGATGGAAGCCAGTCTGCTGGGATTCTGGTTGCGTCTTTAGACTCAGAAGAAACTTGTGGGATTAAGTGGTTTGCTGGAAAATGCTGGCCAAAAACCACATTCACCCCAAATTGCTGTATGAATGAAACGTGGGTTTTCTTTGTGTTCTGAATAATTCCAATGGTGGCCTCAAGCTTCTATTTCCCTGTATTTGCGTGGAGTCAACCAAAATAGCTTTGTAAAAACAACAAAAAGGATGAAAAAACAATATGCACCTAGTTGTTTGTTTGCCAGCCGGAAATACTCTTAGGACCCATAAACAATAATAAAAAATGGTGGTTTTGGGATTGAGTAGCTTTGAAAATGTTAGCCAGAGCTTATTCCAGGGGTGTCTCTATCTTATATTTGGTTACTTTTAGGGTTTGTATTTGCATATTTTAAGTATTGCATTTTCTATTCTCAGTAGACAATACTTAATAGATAGTAGACAAAATTCAGATTCTTCAAAGTTAATTTTAAGTTGTATCTGATGCTCAACTGTGCCGAATTCTAACAAGGAGTAGAAATACGATTGGTTTTAAATGTGTAAAATTAGTAATACAAAAGTAGTTGACAAAAATGTATTTCTTCATCTTTTATTTTTAAAAGATTAGAGTTTTGTTAAAGATTTATAGAAATGTTAAATACAAAGGTAAATTCCTTTCCTTTAAACATCAGAACTCATTATAAAATGAAAAACAATGATCTCCATGTGTATGACAATTTCTTTTTCTTTTTTTTGGTACTGGGGATCAAACTCAGGGGCACTCAACCACTGATCCACATCCCCAGCCCTATTTTGTGTTTTATGTAGAGACAGGGTCTCACTGAGTTGCTTAGCGCCTCGCCGTTGCTGAGGCTGGCTTTGAACTCACGATTCTCCTGTCTCAGCCTCCCAAAGTGCTGGGATTATAGGCATGTGCCACCATGCCCAGCTGTGTATGAAAATCATTATCATGTCAAGTTTTTCTGTGATACAGTTCTTGTGAATTATGACGATATTTGACAGATGACAGTAAATAAGAAAAGAAGTACCAAGTTGCCTTATCATGTTTGTTCTCGAGAAATTCTCTCTTTCTTCCCCTCTCTCTCATATATATATATTTTGTATTGGGGATTGAACCCAAAATCTCTTAACCACTGAGCCAAATCCACAGCACGTTTTTGTATTTTATTTAGAGAAAAGATCTTGCTGTGTTGCTTAGAGCTTTGCTAGCTTGCTGAGGCTGGCTTTGAACTTGCAATCCTCCTGCCTCAGCCTCCCAAGCTGCTGGGATTACGGGTATGTGCCACTGCACCAGGCCAAGTAATTCTCTTTTTAACTATATCACTCAACCTGAATATAGAAAAGCTATTAATAATGAGTCAGGTCTTGAACAGGATGGATGGAGAGCAATTGCAGCTTCATTAGGAGACAACTGTATGTAAAAGCATTCTCAACACTTTCACTTGCTAGGAGAAAAGTACTTAGGAAGATTTTGTAGACAGAAACATCCTTATCTGATGTAGTTAGAGATTTGTCCCTGCCTAATCTTCCAAAAGCACTTGCAGATGCCATTCTATACTGGATGACGGGTTTTTCCTCTGACTTAGCTATTTAGAATAGTCAAGGTATTTTTAAAAAATATACTGTAAGATTTGAGTGAGTTGTAAGAGTCTGATATGACATAGGAATGTTGAGATTTGAGTCCACTTAAAATAATAGATCCACAGAAGTTAACATTAGAAGATACTTCAGATAAGTTTTCTTAGTCCCTTTGAGTTGCTGTCAAAAAATAATATGGCCCAGTGCAGTGGCACAGGTCTGTACTCCCAACACTTTGGGAGGCTGAGACGGGAAAATCGTGAGTTCAAAGCCAGCCTCAGCAACGGCGAGGCGCTAAGCAACTCAGTGAGACCCTGTCTCTACATAAAACACAAAATAGGGCTGGGGATGTGGCTCAGTGGTCAAGTGCCCCTGCATTCAATCCCAGATACTCAAAACAACAACAACAAAAAAAAAACCCAAAAACCCATGAACCAGGTACCTTATACTAATGACATTTATTTCTCACAGTTCTGATGGCTGAGAAGTCCAAGACCAAGATATTTGAAGATCTGGTGTCTAATAGGAGAGGGACATCTTCCTGGTTTGCAGATGTCATCTTCTCATTGTGTCCTTGCATATTGGAGAGGACAGAGGAGAGAAGAGGAGAGAAGAGGAGAGAGAGAGAGAGAGAGAGAGAGATCCCCTGTATCTCTTATCTTCCCTCTTTTTAACGGGCATTGATTACATTTATGAAGACTCCACCTTCATTACCTAACACCTCCCAATGGCTCCGCCTCCAACTATGAGCATATTTGAGTTTCAAGTTTTAGAATATGGATTCTGGGGGAGAACACATTCAGCCTATAGGACTGACCATCTCCCATCTGTTCCACCACCCCATATTCATAAGCAAATTCACCCAAAAGCAGCCAAACCTGCTCAGATGACCTAGATCTAGGTCCTTAAGGAACAATAAATAGTTATTGTTTGAAGCCACTGAGTTTTGGGGTGATTTATTAGCTAGAACAATTGTAGTGAGAGATTAGTGATATTCAAACATTGACAATAGAACTAAAGCGACAGTAAGAGCCGGACATTCCCCAAACCGCATACAATGTCCAACTTTAGTTAGAAGTGGTCAAAACTGTTCCTAGTTTTAGTTATTTGGTTCAATCTCCATTGATTTGGATGTACATGTAATTATACTTTTCTATAATTTCTACAGAAGATTAATTGAAATTGGGCTTGGAAATTATTAAGTCAAACCCACTCACTTTATACGAAAGGCCAGCTGAAGTAATAGCCACGACTATAGCCACTCTGCCAGCTATTTATAAAGACTAGAGCTGAACAGTGTTGATGCTTACCCTTGGATGTCTTGATTCTGCCCTTCGTGATATATCCTAAAGAGAAAAAAATGCTACAGTTGTAATCTTTTATGTGGAGGTTAGAATGTCACCATATTTAAAAACAAAAAAAATCAGGCACAGTGGCACGTACCTTTAATCCTAATGGCTCAGGAGGCTGAGGCAGGAGGATTGCAAGATCAAAGCCAGCCTCAGCAACTTAGCAAGGCCCTAAGCAACTTAGCAAGACCCTGTCTCAAAATAAAACATAAAAAGGGCTGGGGGATGTGGCACAGCAGAAAGCACCCCTAAGTTCAATCCACAATACCAAAAAAATAAAAATTCAATGGTGTCTATATGTTTGACCACATTCAACTACTGCCTGTAGCAAAATACGGTCAGTCCTGGTGTGGAGACTTAACAAACTGCCATCAACACAGTGTATCTACTTGCATGTGTTTCTCAAGTTATGAGCTTGGGAGTAAACGGTGATCATTGAATAAATGCAGATTCAGGATTTGGGTGGAGAAGCAAATCTTTTGCCTTTTAGATCAAGGTCCTATTTGCCTCGCCACTCAGACATCTTCCCTGTAACATCCTTTGTCAGCCTGCAATTTCTTGCATCATTCAGTGACTCTAAGTGTGTGTTAGTCTCCAGTGCGCCATGAAACACGGCTCCGAGCTGTTTCCTACGGGGAGTAAACTGTCATTTTTTCACCACATTAAATTTTATAAGTTTCAAGCAAATGGAAAATGGATTTTATTATTTTCTCTCTCTCTTTCTCTCTCTTTTTTTTTTTTTGCCATGAATGTTTTATGGCTGCAAAAACAAAATTTGTGGTTTCAACTGTTCAAGTTTGATGCAGAAAGCTATGGAACCTCTTATGTAACCTGATGGCCTGAATAATTATCAAAATATTTTGCTTTCCACCCTTTCTAAGCTTTAGCAGCGGCAAAAAAAAATAGTGTATGCAACCTTTTGACCACAAAATCATAATAATGAGAAAGGCCCTTTTACAAGGTCTGCTCTACACCTCCACCAAGGATGCTATCACTGGGGGAAGGCTAGAACTCAGGGGGCCAGGCCGGTATCCCAGATCTTATCAGGGAGTGCCTTTTACCAGGAAGGAACAGAGTCTATAAGAGGGAAAGCCAGGCTTGAGCAGAGGGGAAAATGGAAGTCAGAGCCCTTAGAGGTTCAGAGCCACAGAGTTCTTTGTCCCTTTTGAAACCAGAAGTCATATTATATTCATCTAAAAAAAATTACAGGATGAGAAAATTGTGTGTGTGTGTGTGTGTGTGTGTGTGTGATTCTTTTGGTTTGCACATAACATTATTTCTCAGTGTCTACTGAGAACAGAATGTCCTCTTAGATTTTTCCAAAATAGTGTTACCCCAGAGATCTCTTCAATATAGATGAGCCTCAATTTATGAAATCTGGATCCTGAGCATTTTGCTGGCAAGCCAGATTCTTAAAATGAATTATAGAATGTATCCATCTATTATCTATATAACACAATACATCAAACTATATTTTACATGTAAAATGTAGCCAATACATTTGTGATTTTATTTTTGTTAACTTCAGAAATTATTGAGCTCCACTTAATACTGGTTTTAAACTACCTCCAGTTGTCAACTTATGTTCTTCATGTTTCTTTGACAGGACATTTTTTCATGAGGTTCAAGATCCATGTACATCAACATGTATATAAATTATGAAAAGTTCTGCTAAAATGTAAATTTCTCCACCTGCACCACACCTCCCAATAAATAAAAGAGACATTACCTGTTTATTCAATTTCAATGCGCATATTTTTTCTCTTGGTTGCAATTCAGATATTCATAAATGCCTTTATTATCATAGTATTCTCCTTAGGGAAAAAAAAAGTCTAGCGTATTTTACTTGTACTCAGAAAACACTTACTTATTTGCCATTCAATCTAATTTCCAACTCCATTACATAATGTATGCAGTGTATGAGAAATGTAAAAACCATTTGTAAATGCTCATGTACATTTATTAGTAAACTATCCGGTCTCTGAGGATAGGGACATTTTCTATCCTGTTCTGAGACTCTGCTACTATTATGCTACCAAAATTGCATACAGTGGAAATTCAATAAATGTTTGATGAATTATCAAACTAACCCCAAAAGGCTTACTGCTAATAAATAGTAAATAATAGCTCATTTTTTTCTGATTCAGATACTGAGATGCAATAACAAAGTACTTATCTTTAAATCTGTCACCTATCAAGGGATTATTGGGTGCCAGTAGTGTAAATGGAACCAAATCAAAGATCTTATTGCAAATTATCCAGATTCTTGAAGTCTGTTTCCTAATAGAGCATGCACATACTTCATTAAATGACTTTTTCATGGATAGTGTCAGGAAATAGTATACAGGATTTAGAACACCATACTAGTTTGCAAACTATTATAGCGTCCATAAACCTACTAAATTTTGACATAGTTATATTTCTGTAGAGAGCCAATAGGACATAAATGATATTTGAATTGAAATCACTATCAATGATTGTAACTATCACCTAACCCACCCAATAGAAGCTCTCTTTGGAGCTTCAGGAGGATTTTAATGGCTATATTCAGGCTGTTGAATCCAATAGACTTTGTGTGGAATTACAAGTTCTTTAATTTATGAGATCTTAAACTGGAACAAGTTGGCTCATATCTATCTCCAGGCTTCCAATTCCCCACCTACAAAATGACTAGAGGGTCACCACCTCCTAAACATATGGAATGAGAATAGTCATACAGCAGAATGAGTTTCATTTGTAGGCTCTGGATTCAGCTAATCTGGATTCATATTTTGATTTACTTAACACATGAGCAAGTGGGGTAAACATAAGTAAGTTATCTAACTTCTCAGTGCCCCAGTTAATGAGTAGATGCTATGTAGCATTTCCTGAAACATGGTACATGTATAAATTTTTGTGCACCTCTTAGCATTTTTCTTCTCTTAATAAGCTATTTTAACACTTCTATTAAGCCACCAAAAGAAGCATTACATTAAAAGAAAAAATACTCTTTGTTTTGTCTTTTATTTCCAAGGAGGGTTTTTTTCTACTTAGAAAATTATTCTAAAGGGGGAGCTAGCCTACCTTCTTTTTACTTTGCCCAAGGAAAGAGTCATGCTATCAATAGGGCCAAGGCAATTTCTAGAAGGGAATCCTACTGCTCTGGAAGATTCCTCTTCTTTTTATTGGGTTAATCCCATGCCCATCAAATGTAAATTCTAGCCATTAGCTGTCCATGCTCCTTTGTTAGGAAGTCTTGTATTCAGCATGTACTGAGTTTGAGAGCTGATGGAGTTTCCTTTTCAAATCAACTCTTTTGGAAACCCTTCCTAATGGAACTTTGTTCATTCGACCAGGGAACAATGCACACAGATAAGCTACCAGCTGGAGTGGAAGAGATGGCCAAGCTAAAAGGCATATCTCATTCTGGAGAAAATTAACCTCCCAATTTTGCCCAGTAATTGATTCCATCTGACTAAGGAGTTTCAGTCTCGATTGTGACTGTCATTTGGATAGCTGGGAAGCGAAAGCCTGTAATTACAGCCATGCAAGCCTGTTATCAGAGCCCAGGGAGGGCTGTTCTCTCCTCCGACCCTGGGTGATCACAGGTGAGGCTGAGAGGGGTGGGAGGAAGAAGAGAGGCGAAAGTAGGCTGGCGGATCTTCCTCCATGGGAAAGAGGCCCTGGGGCCACCTAGACCATGAAGAAAAGGTCAGAGGTCATCGGAGGTCCTCTTGGGTTTTCATGATATGAACGTGAACAATCCAGAGCTTCCTGCTTGCTGCAAATTCTTCTCTCTAGGGAGAAACTTTGCCTGAATATAGCTAATAAAGCCCAGGGACTGTCATCATTAACAGAGAGTAGGAATCGCTGCCATGCCATATGAATCTGTGTAAATAACAGTGTTATATCCAGCTAGGACCTGGGAATTGATTGAGCAAGCACTAACTTGCAGAACACTTGAGATTAGATAAATCAAAACTTGGACTTCTCGTCTTCGTGTGTACAAAGCAAATGCTATCAAAACTCACAAGTATGGTTTTGCTATTATGATTTGACTAAATGCAATAGCCCTGCTTTCTTGTCACCCTAAGGGCTTCCTTGAAGATTGAAGTAAGGCTGGCAGAAGCAGGATCCTGTTAGAACAACGTATCTAGTGGGATGAAGCAGCACCCTCTTTTTCTAAGACAGCCTGATACCTCTTGGTAATGCAACCAGGGTCTTGGAGTAGTAGTTGCAATGGAAAGATTCAAGTGCAAGAACACATAAAGCCTGTGCACTTTCTTTTACATCCACCTCTCTGTTCAGGAAAGTGCTTTGGAAGTGCATTGCCATTATTTTTATATACTTGCAAGTGATCCCAGAGAAATGAAGAAGATGAACAGCAATACAACTATTAGGCCCTGAGAGGTAGGATACATGAAGCTTTGTCTACTATTGGGAAGAAATTGGCTGTCTTGGCAGAGGAAAGCCAGGTGGCTTAACAGTTAAACCCCTTTTGATGCTGTTAATTTAATTGCAAATATAGATAAAGAGATGTCATTATTATTAATAATGGCTATAGCTCATATTTGTATAATACTGTGCAGTTCATAAAACATAGCACTGGCATCATTTAAAAATAATCATTGGTTTTAAATTGGAGTATGATCATGAATTAAATTAAAATTTACTTCTTAATTACCTACCTAAGTGACTAGGATGTCTTTGGGGAACCAGAGTTTTCATAAATGACAACGTTTCAAGAAGGCACACATTTAAAATTTGAGTATAATCACAAAAAGATGTGTGATAAAAATAAATGTTGTTGAAGGTCAATTTCATGAAAGAAAGAGAACTGAACTTAAGTTTTACCTTAAGGGTATCTCAAACATTTGTTGATCTTGTCACTATCCATGATACAAGGAATTATCTTTCATTTAAATACATACTACTGCTGCACAGCCTAATTTTATCATACATTTTTACTGTGGTCTTTAGTGTGTGACAGATGAACCTAAGTGAAGGATATAGTAAAATAATTTGATCCATGTTTCCAGGTTGGAGTTTACAAAGGAATTCCTAGGCTGCTCCATGCCATCTCTTTAGGACAGGACAAGACTCATGTTAAAGTTTCTCTGATATGTGGATGCTAACCCACAACAAGGGAGGGGAAGAGTAGAAGTCCATTGGCATAGACAAAGGGGAACGAAGAGAAAGGAGAGGAGGGGAATAGGAAGAATAGAATTAATTAGACATAACTTTCCTCTCCTAGTGTTTGACCAGGGTAACTCTGCATCATGTACAACCACAAGAATACAATGCTAGTGAGGTGCAGTGGTGCATGCCTGTAATCCCAGCACTTTGGGAGGCTGAGACAGGAGAATCGCGAGTTCAAAGCCAGCCTCAGCAATGGCGAGGTGCTCAGCAACTCAGTGAGACCCTGTCTCTACATAAAACACAAAATAGGGCTGGGGATGTGGCTCAGTGGTTGAGTGCCCCTGAGTTCGATCCCTGGTACCAAAAAAAAAAAAAAAAAAAGAATAGAATGCTAATTAGAATAAGTTATATTCCATATATGTATAATATGCCAAAATATAATTTACTGTCATGTATATCTAAACAGAACAAATAAAATACACTTTTTTAAAAAAGAATGATTATCTATAAAACAAGAGATAATAAAACAGATTTCATCTTCTTTCATTACAGAAACAAATAAAAAGTTTGCTATTCATCTTATATTTCAGAATAATAAACAAAATGCCTTTATAATACATCAAAGTGCAATATAATGGTAGTGTGTATGTGTTAGCTACTAAAAGTCAACCCTAGTATTTCCAGTATTAACTTCATTTTTTCTTTCGATGTTGAATATATTCATTTGTTAAAAAAAGAAAGATACACCCATCCTAGGAGGGTTGTTACAAGTACTTTTTTAAAATTTTTCTTGAGATGAAGTCTTGCTAAATTGCCCAGACTGGTCTCCAACTTGTGATGCTCCCGCTCCTGCCTCCTTGAGTAGCTGGGATTATAGGTGTGGCCACCATGCGTGGTTTTGCTGTGAGTCTTCAATGAAAATCAGGGTTAGGGTTGAGTTGATCCACAACTCAGTGAGCATTAGTTTCCTTTTTCTCTGCTTTTCCCTTTTTCAAAAGTAATTAAATTCACTATTAACTTGGTTATTCATGCATGTGTATACGTATGCATGTCAGAATTTTCAATCATAAACCAAATTAAATGATTTTAGAGATATACATTTTTTTTTTGGACAAGAAAAACACCCACAGTTCAAAAGGTCCACAAACAAGATATCATAAATTTTTTCTCTTCTGCTCTCCTCCTGACTCTCAGTTTGAGCCAGCTGATTTTAGGAGCTTCCTACCAGAGAGGAATGAATCACATATAAACTTAAGTATATCTGTGTATCTCTATAAATATACATATGTGTGTATATATTTATGCGTATACAACACACCTGTATGTTTAATTACACTCTTCTTCTTTAGTGCAAATACACATATTTCATGTAGTTTTTTATAATTTCCTTTTTTTTTTCACTTAATGAATATATCCTGGAGAACATTCTATCGCAGTACACATTAACATTTACTTATTTCTTTTAAAGCTACATTGCTGCATCTTGTATGATTATGCCACACTTGATTTAACCCATCCCAAACTGCCGTTGGGTTGTGACCAGTTTTGCTCTATTATCAATCATTTCAATAGGTTCTATTGTAGCCCCTCATCCAGGACTCCCTCATAAATGCTTTAAGTCTCTTGGTCGTTGCAGAGCACCCAGGTGAGCAGCCTAGATGGCTGCTTTCCATTTCACCAGAGGGAGCTGGAGGGGAGACTAGGGAGACAGCCTGGTGGACACCAGGGAAATCTAATTATTAAGGTCAGACAGCACATTTCTGGGACTGCTGGAAGGCTAAGCATCTGGAGTATGGAAAAATCCCAATTAGATGATTAATTTAAGTTCTGGGTGTACTTTTAGCCTATGGCCATGGAGTTGGGAAAAGAAACAATTACCTCTCCAAATTGCCATGCTGGACTGATTAATTTTTAATTGAGTCTTGTTAAAGGCATGGAAAACTGTGACATATATAACCTGGAGAAAGAGGACGGAGCCAGGGGAGTCATTCTCCTCCCCACAGGCATCCATAGAATTAACTGGAGAGAAGAGTGACTCAGATAGAGCCTGGAGGCAGGGGGTGACAGTGATGTGCAGAGTTCTCTGCTGTCTTGGGGAGAAAGCCAGACTTCAAAGCAAAGGGTGATGGGGACAGCCCGTTTGAATTTCAATAGCCAGGCTGCCTCTGGGGTCTTGCTGCACAGTGAGCCTGGCATGGCATCACATGACTGTTGACTAAGCTGAACATGATTGTACTACTTTTATGGAGTATCTTCAGTTGTATTGCTGCCTAGAAAATTTAGGCTACACTGGAGCCCTCACCTTTGGCCCTGCATAAAATGAGAGGAGAGTGTTTCATTCCCAGTGGCTATTCAGACTGAGTAGTAGATGAGGGTACAGAGAGAACATGGAGTCATTTTAAGAGGGGTGGATTTATACCAGGAGGCTTCAAGCCAGAAGAGCCCTCTAGTTTGGCAGCGTCCTGGTGTTCTGGAGCTTTTTGAAGCTTTGTGGAGCTACAACTATTGAGGAATAACATCTTACCAGCAACGACACCAATATGCTAAAGAGATTCCATGAGCTTTTTACACATGTTGAGCTTTCCTGGTTCCCTGGATCTCTCAAGGACTAGAGTAGCTATGGATAGACCATAGGTGAAAGATATTTTCATGAATGCACCAGTTGTAATTTCATCTAAATCATGTCCTTATGAGGATATGTCCTCTTCAATCACTTTGATTAGGCATTTTCATTTAGTATCAAGGAAGTTCAATTGATTAGACAAAGGGGCATAAAAGGTTGGGAGGGGGGATAGGAAAAGGAAAGAATGAATGAATCTGACATAATTTTCTTATGTACATATAAGAAAACACCACAGTGAATCCCTCCATCATGTGCCTCCACAAGAATGGGGTCCTAATTAGCATAAGATATATTCCATGTGTGTATAATTATATCAAAATGGATTCTCCCATCAAGTATAAGTAAAAAGAACCAATTAAAAAAAGGAAAGATATCTAGAACAAAGACAGACAGTAAAATGCAGGAAACCCATGGAGAATTGTCTCTCAACAATGATTTGCTGTTATACTTTCTTTGAGTCTCTATGTAAATGTTCCCTGGTCAATAAAGTTTGCCCTGAGCATTGTATATCAAATTGGTACTTATGGTTACTTGTATTGAACAATTCCATATTATCATTGGCAAAAAGAAGAGGAAATGCTAATAAGTAACCCAAAGGGAGTTTTGTCTTATTTAAATTTCACACATCAAATGAACATGTGATTGTCCTCATTACATAGATGAAAAAGCAGAAACTCAGTGGACTCAAGCTCACCTAGAAAGCCAGTGGCAGGTCTGTGTGGAGAACTTGGCCCTGGTATGTCCACCACCTCACCTCCATCCTCTCCACTTACATGGCATGGTTTTGCTCTCTTGTCATTTTAGACTGCTTCAGTCTTGGTCCTCATCTCAAGGCATTGTGGTGGTGTCGAGTCTGGAATTTGGGAGCTGGATATATTAGGACTGATATACTAGTAGCCATGTACTGATTTTTGTGTGACCATGGACAAATAATTTCTTGAATCATCAGTGTTCTTCATCTCTGAAATGAGGATTATACTGTTCCTGTTCCATCATGATTATTCCAAATAATCTCTCTCAAGAGTTTAATCCATGTCTGGCACACAGTAAACATTCAATAAACAATTACTTATGTTTATTATATTATTGTTACATAGGTCTTCTGTAGGTCTGATTTCTGGTCTCAAAAGGGAGATGAGCTAAAAGATTGACTTACATGGAACAAAGGAGACATTTGAATAATGCAGTAATTAACGAATAGCTATGAATAATGCATTAATACCCCACAATTACCTTTGAAGCTATGATCAAATCGGTGGTTAAGTGGAAGTTACAGAAACATGTGGATGCCTGTAATTCCAGCAGCTTGGGAGGCTAAGGAAAGAGGATTGTAAGTTCAAGGCCAGCCTCAGCAACTTAAGTAAGAACCCGTCTCAAAATAAAAAGGGAGGTGGTGCTGGGGATGTAACTCAATGGCAGAGATTGTGTTCCTGGGTTCAATCTTCAGTATCAAAAAAAAAAAAAAAAAGATTAGCACATACAAAAATATCTGAAATAATAATGATAAAATTATGATTATGACAAATTAGAATATTATTTAAAAGTACTCACTTCCTTTTCTCACTTGAAGGAGGAGTATATGTACTTTCAAGGAAATTGATTTGGGACATGGTCATGTGAAGTTTTGGTTTCCTAGTGGGTAGAACAGACTTCACTGCCACTTTATTTGGACTTGCTGATTGTCTTGTGTTAGCCAATAAGATTAGTACAAGTGACACGACTCCCTGGGATGGCAGAGGCTTGCTCTTTGGCCCCTCTGCCATTGCCACGAGATGACCGTGCTCTTGCTAGAAACTTGCTCTGTGAAGACTGAAAGGGCACAGAGCAGATCCAGACCTTGGGCCTGGCTTCGTCAATTCCCAGCCCATGTGCAGAAGCTTGAGCAAGAATAAGCACTTTCTGCCATCTGTCACTAAGATTCCGCAGAAGTTTGCAGGAATAGACAACTGATTGCAGGCTGCAAACAGCGCTAGACACCGTTTGGACAGTACCCATCTTATGCTTTGTAGGTAAATACTACAGATGTAAATCATTTAAAGAAGTATGTCCTGTTTTTTTCTTTGGTCTGTATAAAGTTACAGCCTGCCTTGTGTCCTCAGATGAGTTCCCTCGGCCTTTCTACTTCTGCTTCTGCATTGAAGAAGAAAGATATTCCTCGCCACCTACTTTTCCCCAGGGGTCATAAATTAACAGTTGAAAAACCCTTTGAGATCTCCCATGAAAGGTGCAATTTAAGCAGAAGCATGCCTATTATTTATTTTTATTATCCATTTTAAAATTGAATACTTAGAGCAAATAGATTTTCCAGCCACCATAAAGGAAGTTTCTTCTATGCCACAACATATTATGTATTGGGCACTCTCCAACTATAGACTATATTTCCCATTTATAGCACTAATTTAGATGTTTATGGGTCTGTAAATGTATTCCATTTCTCCTGGGGCTTCTGAATACCTATAATAGTCTAATATTTTGGAACACTAAATGATGCCTTGGGCAAAGTATAAAATAGGGAAATAAGAGAAGCGGAGAATGAATTGAGTAATGATAGAGACAGTTTTAAAAAAATAATACTTTTAGACTCCCAGAATTACCCTGCAAAGTAGTCCAATTTGTGATTATTGTCTCTCCTTCGTGTTTCAAATTATCACTTTTGTATTATACAGCTTTTGGGGGGGTGATGAGACCAACATAGAAAAAGCATAGATGTTGTCTTATAATACAAGTCAATGGAGTATCTTCAATGACTGAAGGGAGAGAAGCTGTGTAGGAGAAGGTGAGGATCAAGGCCTGGGGTAGCCGTTTCAGTTTACCTCTGGCTGGTGTTTATTTTTACAATCTCTATTCTAACATCGATGTAGATGATCAAGATTTTAATCTAGACAATAACTAAAATAATCCTTTTTGGATGAGCTATATGGAATTTTCTATATGGTAATGCACTGTAGGGTGATTATTTCATTATTATCTTCAGTCATAAAGGCTTACCACTTGTGATTGGAAAGAAAGTTGGCAGCATGGTGACTGTTGGGTACATGAGCATCCACTAACCAAGTTGAGAATCACAGATGAGGGGCTTTGTCTGACTTGGACCCATTCTGTGTGGGGCACTGGTTGGTATCATGTTGTAAAATACCAGTCTTTTTTCAGGAACTGGAAAATTCAAGTGACATTTTCAAAAATGTCCCCATGTTGTTGAAATCTCCAAGTGGTAGGATTAATATCTTCATCACCCTCATCTCCATCTCCGTTGTGCATTTCAGACTGAAGGGGTAGAAGGCTGCTCCTAGGCCCCGGGTTCCAATGTTCTCAAGAGTCATTCTGAACTTGGCTCCCAACCGACTGGAAATGGGGCCTCCTGCCAACATTAATGCCCCCTCCAGGGAGGGTATTGAAGCCAGATGACAGAGGCCTCCTCTTGGGGTAGTCAGTACATTAGGGTGGCGTACTAGGCTACCTCATGTGAAAAAGGAAGGATTCATACAGCATTTTGAGGAGACATTTTTAACTCTCAATTAGCCATTTACCAGCCATCACCTCTAAACAATGCTACATAAAGAAACAGGGAAGCTGGGCACGGTGGTGCAAGCCTGTAATCCCAGCACTTAGAGAGGCTGAGACAGGAGAATCGTGAGTTCAAAGCCAGCCTCAGCAATGACGAGGCACTAAGCGACTCAGTGAGACCCTGTCTCTACATAAAACACAAAATAGGGCTGGGGATGTGGCTCAGTGGTCGAGTGATCCTGTGTTCAATCTCCAGTACCAAAAAAAAAAAAAAAAATGAGGCTGGGATTGTGGCTCAGGGGTAGAGCGCTTGCCTCTCATGCGTGAGGCACTGGGTTCGATCCTCAGCACCACATAAAAATAAATAAAATAAAGATATTGTGTCCATCTACAACTAAAAATAAATATTTTTTAAAAAAGAAACAGTGATCTCTACGCCTCTCCAAATTTGGGGTGCATATTTGAATCCTCCGAAGGAGGGTAACCTGTGTCCCAATGTACTTAAGGAGGCAACATGAAGGAATGGATAGACCTGGGTGTCATTCTGGGCCTTCATCCTCTTTCTGCCATTTTTTAGCTGTGTAACTTTATGCAAATTATTCAACTTCCTTGAGACTCAATTTCTTCAGTTATATAGCCCAGGTATTATACTAGAGTGTGCTTTTGTTGGAGATATGGTGAGTCTACAAGGAGTGCATTCTTTCTATCTATCTATCTATCTATCTATCTATCTATCTATCTAATCTACCCATCCATCCACATCAGGGATTCACCAACCTTTCATTAAAATAAGTGCTTGAATAAGGAATCACCAGAGAGATAAATATAATACTAGAGAAACTGGTCAACACATCCCAAAGTATCTTCATTTTTACCAATTCTTCCAAACATCAAGTAGTACATGTTGTATTAAGAGGACTCTGGAGGAAAAAACATTTTTTGAGAGTCTATAGGGTACTTTGTTATTGTTTTGTTTTGTTAGTGGGTCCACAGGGAAAAGGAGCTGGAAATATGTGCCAACATGGTAGACAAAGAAACTTCTTTGTCCTCTTCTGAGAACTGGATTTGAGCTTGAGAAAAGGATTTGTGGACCATCAAATCACCCATCTAATGCAAAAACCTTCCCTCTCTATCCCCCAGCAGGTTGTGATCTAGCCTTTTATCGACACCCCAAATAGCCATCTCACTTGAGAGCCATTCTCTTTAGGGCCAGTTTCAAATATCAGAAATTCTTCCCCGCGCTGAGCCCAAGTCTCTCCAAGAACGTATTCCTGTTCCTTGTCTCAGGCCTGTGCTCTATAGCCACGCAGAGCTCGTTACTTCCTTAAAGAAAACCTAACATCTCATAACTAATGGCAAACGTGGCTCTGAGGAAAGAGGGCTTATTTATGTTTCTGTAAAAAATAAAAATAGTACTTATCCAAACCTCTTGAGCAGACATCTAGGGAAACTGTGCCTTCCAAGGGCAGACAGCGAGATGTTTAGGTGGGTGCCAGGTTACGCTGGTGCCACCTTGGAAAGCACATGCTCCACTCAAGGGGCTGATCTAATGAGTTTATTTCTCTATCCCGTTCCAGCGACAGGGCTGTTGAGTGACTTCATTGCAACCAGTATTGCTGACTAATGCCTGTATCAACACCTACCGCCGCCACTGGCCCTACGTGGATTCTGCGTTCAGTGTGTTTTCTCCAGAGAGAACTTTTCCACATCATTGGATCTAATTGAGGTAATGGAGAAATGCTTCTGGTGCCAGAACCTTCTGGCTTTCTTTTGCTCACTTCCCCTGTGGTATTGAAAGACGACAATGCTCAGTCTCTCGGTGGGTGTTTCTTTACAGTCACAAGGAGAGAGCTTGATGGTGTCACCATCACACCTTGGCAGCTTCTGCACACACAGTTCAGGCTGGACGCTGTACCTCCATCTCTCGTGACTTGCCCAAGCTGCCCTCCACACTCCCGGGGCCCTTCTCAGTGTGGACCTGGGAATCCCTCCTGCTACTCCCAAGACTGACCACAAGAAATCTCTTAATGTTCTCTGAAACAACTAGCAGATGGAAACAAACATTTTATGAGAACATATTCCACCTTAATTATATGCATTGTCTGCCAATGTTTATAGCGTCTCGGAGGGAGTTTGGAGGTAAGGCTGAGCGGGCCAAGTATGGTTTTGATTACAGGGATTTGTATCAAAAATGGAATGGTGCCTTTTACTGACTTCCAATCCCCACATCTAGCCCACACTTCATGTCCCTAACTCAAGAAGGTTGAGAGGACCTAGAGAGCATGGCCTACTAGAAAGTCCCTGGTTTTGCCCCTTGTCAATAGTTTGTGGCTCAGCAAGTCTTTGGGGGTTAATTTTGGTAGCTCACAGTGCATCCTTTGGCTGCATGTTCCTATGACACTTGGATTTAAGGGCTACTCTGCATTGTGGGAGGGTAGGCCATCCTCTCCACAGTCCTGGGGAAGGCTGAGGAATGTGCATGTTTATTTGCACTTGGAAGAAAGAATCTATGAATTCTATGTAGTAATGACTTTCATAATATTCAGCTTGCATGATACATTGGTATCCTTTTCCCCATAATTTTCTGCTCCCTCCAATTGTTAGTCCTGCATCTTTCCCCTTATTGATCAAGGTAGGTAGCAGAAGTGATGCCATTCTGAGCAACAGATTGCAAAAATACCTGAGTCACCACTGGTTAGCAGCTCTGGTCAGCATCGGCAGCAGTGGCTATTAGGGCTCAGAGCTGAAATGGGTGTTTTGCATTACTTGTGAGTTTTATTTCTCCCTGTCACCTCTGACCCCTTTTGCAAAGTTAATTGAGAGTGGGCCTTTTTCAAACCGACTGCAGGAAATTGACCTTTGTGTTCATGCTATGTTAAGAAAGACCTAGATGAAGAGAAAATCAGGAGGTGAATTGGGAATTATCTGGCCCCTACAGCCATGCTATGCCACTATGTGAAATAACCATGGAATTCTTGGTGCAGTCACATAGGCAATACCAGTTGCAGAATTATTTCCCTTTAGAATCAAACTGTAAATCAGAATTTGTAAAGTACACTGGTAGTTCAACATTTTAGCAATCTAAAAATACCTTTTAAAGGAATGCCTAATCTGTTGATTTCTTTTTCAGTTACAACCTATTTACTCCTTTTTCCCCCCTCAGGGGTTTAATCCACCACTGAGCTACTTTGCCAGTGCCTCATTTCGTTATTTTTCACTTTGAGATGGAGTATTGCAAAGTTGCTCAGGCTGGCCTCCAACTTGCAATCCTTTTGCCTTGGCTTCCTGAGTGGCTGGGATTATAAGTGGGCACCATTGTGCCAGGTCTATTTCTTCATTTTCATTTACTGGAAGGGAGAGCTGCTTGGGGCCACTTACATGGAAACCTGACTGGCAAGCATGTCTGTTGCTCTGGAGAGATGGAAGGACAGTTAGAAAACATGCACTTCTTTTGATCCCAACAGTCCTGAGTTCAAGACTAAGCTCTGCCTCTTAGTTCTTGAGTTACTTTAGGAAAAGAGTGTAATGCTTGCATCTTAATGCTTCATTTGCAATATGAGAACATTGGTAAGGATTGAGGTTCTGTGTGATTCAATGAGCACTTTGAAGAATTTAGCACATAGAAGCTTAATATGCTCATTTGCCTATTTCATGTTATGCTCTTCTTGTGTGCTAGGATATCCCAGGGTCTTGCCCTTGTGAAGGTTACACTCTTTAGGAGGCTGACAGTTTCTTTACTCTTTCTGGGGACAAGGAAGAATCTTGGTTAAACCAGCAGTGTTTGAAACGCAATAGGAAGTAAATTGTTATTTTTAACTAGAAAGCCAGGATATGAAATGACTTCTTAAGACTCACAGCTGGATTAAATAATTCTGGGTCAGGATCTAGATTTCATGGTCTGCTGGTGAGGTCAGGCTGTGCTTGCAGGCAGGGTGCCCTGAGTCACTGCTCCATCCCAGACATGTACCCTACCTCTATCTCAGTCTCGATTTCTGTTTTGTTTGTTTTACCTGGAAAACCGGTATAATAATAAATACTATTGATTCTCTGTATCCATGGGTTCCACATCCATGGATTCAACCAACAGTGGTTAAAAGAAATTCAGAACAAAAATTGATTGCATCAATATAGACTGTTTTCTTGTTTTTGTTCCCTAAACAATATGGTATAATAATACATAGCACTGACGTTATTAGGTACTAAAAGTCAACTAGAGATGATTTAAGATGTACTGGAGGAAGTGTGCAGAATATATGCAAACACTACACCATTTCACATGAGGGACTTGAATATCTCCTATTTGCTATCTGTTTGAGGTACTGGAACCAATCCCCCACACATACCGAGGGACTACTATGCTCTTTCATCCCTATAGATTTATAATTATAAAACCAAATAAAGTAGGTGAAGGTGACAGATGATAAAATACATTCTTATGTTCATTCTAACTTCATATGTGAACCAGAGAAACTTCATTATATTGGCAAGTTATCCCAAAACAAAACAACAGGAGACAGTCCTGGAGGAGTCTGACAATTTAAATACAGTGATCCAAATATGATCTTGAGTGGTGGTAGAATGAAAACCAGGCACAACTTATTAAAAACACTCAGGGGAGGAGAGACAGGGAAAGAAATTCATTATATTCATTATATAGCCTAAGATCACTAACTATATAATGAAAACAAAGGAAATTAGCTTGGACCTGGGCTCAGTACCACTCTTCTACTTTCTATTGTATCAGCTAGCTACTGGTGTATAATAAAAAGCCCTAACCTAAGTGGCTTCCAACAACCACCATCATTAATGGGTCAGTTGTGTAGTTATGATGATTTGGACCAGTTTGACTAATCTTTGCTGGGCTTGCTCAAGAATCCATGGTCAGCTTGAAGGTTAGCCAGGGTCAGGCTGGTCTTGGATGGCCTCACTCCCAGGATGAGCCATGCGGCTGGCTTTGGCGCCTGTTATGAACATGCTTGGACCACTGTGTCTTGTCAATCAGCCTTGTAGCCTGGCCTTGTTGACATGTGGGCAGTATGTGCAGCTTCACAGAATAGAAACATGTAAGGGGTCTCAAATCCTGATCTCTGAACTGTCACTGCAATCTTTTGGCAAAAGAAAGTCACACAAGACTAATTCATATTCAATTGATGAGGAAGCAGACTCTACATCCTGGTGAGATTATTAGAAGATAAACTTTGATATGTTAAAATATTAAAAAGTTTATTTGACTGCATATGTTTTAGGGACTCCTTTTTTAATAGTTCAAATGCAAAAGCAAGGCAAAGACAATGTTTGATTGGATAAAGTGAAGTAATAGCCTTATTTGGATCGTTACAGAGGAAAGTCCCTAGATAGAAGTTAGTTAGGAGTTTCTGATTGATTAAGCTTAAGTTTTGTTTGAGATGGGTTTCATTTGCTTCTACGGGAACACAGGGTGCTGGAACCCCCTCAAATTTAATGGCTTCCCAACTAATTACTTCAACAGAGGGTCTGCAAAGTCACATTGCAAAGGATGTGGATGTAGGGAAGGACCTAGAATTGAGTTGTGTTTTTAATTGCTGCACTAGTCTACCTATTTGGACAACTTCTCTAATTTCTCTCAGAGTAACCAGTACCTCATGGGACTGTTGTAAGGATTAGAGACACATACAAAACTCTGAATAGAACGTAAAACCTATAGGTGGAACCAAAAATGATAGCCATCATTATTTTTCTCTTTATTTTTAATTATCCAAAACTTAACGGTTTAGGTAATACACATGAATGTAGGATGATTAAAAATGCATAAAAATAAGGAAAATAGAAAAGAAAAAATTAAAATCACTGAAATCTCACCATCCAACTTTAAGTACTGTTGGCATGTTGGTACCTTATATTTTTCTTATTATTAGCTATCATTCTTATTAGCTTGAATATATCAGTATTTATGGAATACTAGGTTATGATATTAGCTTAGGCTTAACCTATAGTTTGCAGGTAACTGAAAAGTCTGAAATTGCATTCTTTTTCTTTTTCTAGTGCTAAGGATGGACCCCAGGGCCTCACACATGCTACACAAGGGCTATCACTGAGCTACAGTCTGAGCCCTAAAGCTGCATTCTTTATTTACCCACCTACCTTTCTCCCAAGCCTCATCTGCACACCCACCCATGTCCTACCAGTTTCTTTGCTTTATTTAGTATTTCATTTGTTTATTTGTATATTTGTTAATAGACCCACCTTTACCTGTAGCTTAGGTCTCTTTGACCCCCAGACTCAGAACACCTTCCCATCCTATCCAACTTACTGGTTGCTTCCAGAGTAAACTGTACTTTGTTGCTCAAATCTTATAGTTGTTGCCAGTTACCTTCAGAGAAATCTGGACTCCCTAGAATAAGGAGTAAGGCTCCCAATTATCTTCTGTACTTCCTCCCCCGCCCCGGGTTTTCTTCATTCTTTGACTCTACCACTTTACATTTCTCTCCCCAAATAATGCATGACACCATGATTCTAGCATGTTCTGTACCTTGAGCCTAGAAGTTTCTCTTTTTAGAACCAACTCTTCTCATTCTTTATGCTTGAGTATTTTTGATATTATTTGCCATGTCTAAGCCTCAATGGTAGGAGCCATATACCTTTCTCTGGCATGTACACATATCCACAGTAGCCCTTCTCTCATGGTTTGTACGTACATTTCTAAGATTACACTCTCAGTTTATTAAGAAGGGGACAGAGTCATGGTCATGCAGTCACTCAATATATGTATATGTCAAGTCCTTCCTGTTTACATACATAGCATTTGAGATTAAAACGAATGAGTGACAGTATGATGGGCAGATCTTCCTGTGCAGTCTCCCCAAAATGCTCATCAGCAGAACAGGTGGTGAGTGTTAAAGGTACCGTTTGAAGCTACAGAACAGAATGAAGCTGGTTGTCCCACATGGGAGAAATGATGCCTTTTCCTCATGACAAGTTTCTACCTCTGAGGTTTTATAGAGAACACACAGTGGTCTCAGAAATTTCCATTCAAATTAACAATCAGATTCCAGGAATGGAAAATACTTGGTGAAACCATCTCATTTATGCCCCATGCAGTTAAGCAATGGCCATCTACTTCATTCTGACCGTCTGAAATATGAGCAATAATTCTAGATGCAAATTGTGAATAAATGCACGGAAAAAGCTTTAGTAAGGAAACAGAAGCTAGAATATTCACTCCTTTGAAAATAATTGGGATTAGAAAAATAGATAGCACTCCACGTTGGCAAGGCTACTGTAAGACCAATGATTTCATATACCATTTTAGTGTAAATTGGCGTACTTTGGCAGTAGTTACTAATTTTTTTTTTCAGTGCTCGGAATCAAACCCAGGGCCTTGTGCCTGCTGGACTAGTGCTCTTCCACTAAGCTACACCCCTAGGCCACTGGTATTTTTAAGTGTTTTGTAACTATAAATCAGGCAAGCTATGTCTGAGTAAAACTAAAAAGTCCATAAGAGATGTAGATAGTCTTGCTTGTTCAAATTGCTCATTTATGTGAGGTTAGACAATTGTTTTTTTTTGTTAGTTGAGAAAACAGAAAAGAAAAAATGATATTTTAAGAAGAAAACAGCATACAAACACGTATGCATATATGTATGTGTGTTGAAGAGAGAAAAGAAACAAGTGTAATAATTTCTTAGCAATGCTTATAAAAAACATGACTAATTACATTTATTTGCATCAATATGAGAAAATAACTAGTAATCAGAGAAAAAGGTAATTGAAGAAAATGACATTATTAGAAGCCAAATGGTCCATTCTTTTATTCATTCTGAGATCCAGAAACTACAGGACTGTGGCTCAATTTATGCATAAGTTGCTAAATGGCCCTTTGGATGTTTTTCGTTTAGGGAAAATAATATTGCTACTGCCGCCTTCCATGTAGAAAATTTCAGACAGGCATTTAAAAAAAAAAAAAGGTAAGCATGAAAACCAAACTTTTAGGAACAAAACCTGTGTTTAGAATCCAAGAGTAATGTAATCGCTCTGGAAACTATTATCATAAGTCGTTCCATGTCCATTAGTTCATGCTTCCTTGTCTCCAGGACATGGTGAAGTCTTGCAGAAACAAAGGCTTGGATAGGAGTGAAAATAATCTGAGCTTCTCAGTTCAATCCGTGTCTCTGGGTAAGTCACAACCTAACAACCATAGATAATTCTTTCTAACCCCAAACCTCTCTAGAGTTTCAACTTTTTGTACCACCTTTGGGTTTACCCAGGCTTATTTGACTTCCCAATTATTCTTCCCCTTTTGGAACATCTTACATTTGCAGGGAGTACCTTTGGGTCAGAATCCACTTTTACTCTGCTTTCTGAATAATGCGTCTTCATCCCAGAGCACATCTGAACACCGTGGATTCCATGAAGCCTGGCAAAATGTTTGGGGCAAATTGGGGTGGGTGTAGGAGAAGAGACCAAGGTACAAGCTCTCTGTGTGCCAGTTCCTTCAAAGGGGCATTCTGACCATGTTGATCATCCAGGCAGAGCCTTCCTGGGGGATCCTCCACTTCTCTGGACTGAGATGAATGAAAGTGGAACAAAGAATGATGTACTATAATGGCTTCTTGGGTTGGCCAGTACAGTGTCCCTTCATAGATTTGTACATAAATGTTGTAACAATTAGAACATTCAGTATGTTGCCTGGGATACTTAGGATTCTCCAATTTCATTTATTTTACAATTAGTCACCACCATTTGCTTTGGTTGAGCTGGATGCAATGCAGCTTGCTGATATCGGAAAGACCTTCGTGGACTGTTATCTCTACCACTTAGAAGCAGCCATGGGACTCTGAGCATGAAGTGAAAGAGGGAAAAATATCCATTTCCTGTGGTATTTCTGGTTTTTCAAGCCAGCATAGTCCATCTATGCCCCCAGTTCCAGAGGTGACCTTCAGAGGGCTCAGATCCTGGAGAAGGTGCTGAGTTGTCTGAACCCCTTCTCTCCTAAAGTGTTAGCTTTTGTCGTCGTGACAAATACCTGAGAGAAGCAACTTGGAGGTGGAAATAATTGTTTTAGCTCATGGTTTCAGAGATTGCAGTCCACGGCTGGCTGGTTCCATTGCTTTGGACCTGAGGTGAAGCAGAATATCATGGTGGAAGAGTGTAGCAGAGGAAAGCTGCTCAGCTCATAGCAGCAGAAAAGCAGAGAGAAAAGAAGGTGGGAAAAAATACAGGACAAGGTACAGTCCCCAAGGATTTAGTCCTTTAACTAGAAATGTCCCCTGCCCATCCTGCCTCAGATCTTAACTCCAATTCCCAATCCTGTGCTCACTCCTCTGGAGTGAGTATTCTACCACTTTCTATCCTCATCTGAATATCATACTCTCCTGAAACCTCTCCTTACAGCCATCTTCTCCCAAGGACTTTGGTTCCTTGGTCAAGTAGAAACTTCTAAAGTATCAAGTTGAGTTTTTTTTTTACTCGTGTTCTATTCCAAATTAGTAATGATATTAGATATTATCCAAACTTTTCAGAGCTTCTTTGTCTTGAGGCCAGTATTTGTAATCACCTAAATGACCTCAACCCCAGATATATGGGGATCTTACTTGGAGTTGAAGGTAGAGAGAGGAGGAACAGCAAGGCTTTCCCCACCACTCCTGAGATCTTGTAGAGTGATTTGAGGAAGCAAAGGAGCCCAGTGAAGTTTCTTCCTTCTTCATTATTTCACTTTCAGTAGAACTTATAAGCACAGGGTGACATCTAATTATAACCTTCTTTTACCTCATTCAGGTCACTGATTAGTGAGCTGAGATTTTGAGTATTTTCCTCCTCCCATTCAGAAGGCCACCACCACCCACAGGGCAAACCTGCCTATGGCTTGTGGGCTAGGCATTATTTTTACATTTTAAGCAGTTCAACAAAAATCAAACAATGGTATTTTTAAACAGGTGAAAATCACGTGAGATTCAAAGTTCAGTGTCCATAAACAAAGTCTTGATGGAACACAGTCATGTCTGTTCATTTACATATCATCTATAACTGCTTTCTGTCACAATGGAAGAGCTCAGCAGCTGTGACACAGACCTTCAGGCTTCAAACCCCAAAATAGTTACTCTTTGGTCCTTCTCCAAAGAAACTGGCTAATTCCTGTTTCATTCTTTGAGGGCAAGTTTGTACAGTGCTAATTTGACGCTCCTGGAGCTTGTTTCGTGCTTGGCTGTAGTAGGTGCTCATCAAACATTGATATTCTGCTTCTGGAGTTAGGTATTCCAGGAATGAACAGATGAATGAATGAATACACATATTTGAGGTAGCTGGACTATTTTATATCCTAATATCTCTTTCCAGTCATAACATCCTATGACTCTGAAGCACACTAGATGTCACTGGCACCTGTTCATTTTTTTCTTGCATATAGTACTTCTAGGCAATTTTGCCATTGTGCAAACATCAAGACTACACTGACACATGCCAAGCACGGGGGCGCATGCCTGTAATCCCAGCACTTTGGGAGGCTGAGACAGGAGAATCGCGAGTTCAAAGCCAGCCTCAGCAACGATGAAGTGCTAAGCAACTCAGTGAGACCCTGTCTACATAAAACACGAAATAGGGCTGGGGATGTGGCTCAGTGGTCGAGTGCCCCTGAGTTCAATCCCCAGTACACCCCCCCCCCAAAAAAAGTGCACTGACATAAACCTAGGTGGGCCAGGTGATGTGGCCTTTTGGTACAATCCAGAGATGTGGTAAACATACAATATAGGACATGATGTCAAAATGCCTTCAGTAAACTTTCTTTTTTTAAAGTAGAATTACTGTCTAAAATAACAATGAAAAGTATAGTAAATATACAAGCCAGGAAAGTATTTATTTATTATCTCTATCAAGTATTATGTACTATACATAATTTTATGCGATTATGATAACTGAAATGTCTCTAGGTGGTAGATTTTCAGCTCCATTATAATCTTTCAGCTCATTTTAATCTCCATAGCCACTGTCAAATTTCGTCTATTGTTGACTGAATTGTCATTATGTGGTACATGACTGTTATTTATACCCTGGTCTCCCTGAGCAGGAAAAGGTGAGCTAAAAGATACGATGACTTTCTCTTTAATAATTTATCATTTCTCTGTTTTTTTTAACTTACATATTTACTCTGTTGGATAAGCAGGATAAATAAGTCAAAATAATTCAACCTTAATGTACTGACCAGTGAAAGAAACTAAGCTATTCAAGATGGTAGGAAATGAGGCGGGAGGGGGCATGGATGTTGGGGCTGGAGTAGCAGATATTTTCAGAGTCTGTCACTGTTTTAATAGCTCTGCTGTTATCACTTCAGAAACGTCCACATTTGGGACCATTTACAGCTAATGGACATGTGTTGAGAGGTGTACGGAGGAAGATACGTCATACAAAAGTGAAAGCTAAATGTTTGATTTTGCCCAGCCAGAACGTGGACCAAAAGGGAGAAACCAGTCAGTAACTCTAAGTGCCTCTACACAGAGCCAACAGGTGTCGCCTGCCCCCTGCACACATCGGGGGTGTTTCCATGTACGCTGAAATTTTGCCTTTGCAAAAGAGATCGTCAAGAATAGGAGGTATTCCTATTTTAAATTACTCAGATTCTAAAGGGCCTCAGGCTTTGCTTGAAACAAAGCCACGGTCCTAACAGCTTAGCTGTTTAGACAGCCTCTCCAAATCCATCTCAGGATTTTATCTATCCAGCTCTTATAAGATCTTGTGTGTCTGACAATTTCTTGAAATCTAGTATTTCCTTATTTTAGCTGTCCCTTTCTGGGGTGATTGTTCCTCAGGACTTGAGACTTGGCCACTTTGGGTGAGAGAAACAGTGTTGTATTTGGAACTTAGACCACCAGTTACCGGAGAGATACACAAACTTGCCCAGCTTGCTTCTCCTTCTATACAGCTTTGATAACAGTTGATGATGTTTGCACATATTTTGGGCGTTGGTCAAAGGGATTTTTATGTACTCACCCATTTATCCCTCTAGGCCACCTGTTAGATGCAGAATCTGAAGCCCAGAGGTCACTTTTCCTGTTCATTTAACAAGTCATTTGCGCAAGTGGCGTCTACTAGGTGCGATTGTAGGCCCATGGAAACTTCATAAGCAAGCAGTCCATTCCCTGGCCTCATGGAGGTACACACTCAAGTCTAATGTCACATAGCTAGTAAAGTATAGAGTCAGGGTTTGAACCAGGCCTTTTGTCAGTAAAGATGGCATTTAAAAGCTCTGCCGGGTAATCGTGCTCAGAGTTAATTTATGCCTGCCCTTTGACCCCGTGTCATGGTGTGGCAGAATTCAGCATGATGCTGTGCAGGACTGTAGCACGGTCCCTTCTTACAGCTCCTGTTCCCCAGTCCTGTGAGGTCCTGGCTTGATGCCAATTGATTTATTTTGGCTCTTAGAAGGCTCAATTGCAAAAGTTTTTTTTTTTTTTTTCTATCCATTGGTTTATCTCCCTTTCCTCTTTACCACCAATATATCTTTTCTTTTCTAATTACTATGCTCATCAGGGGTAAAGAAGGAAAGCAAGAAATTAAAAAATGAGCACAGGTAAGAAGAGGGCTGGCGACTAAATTCAAGGTCATTTATTCATCTTCTCGGCTGCTTGATGATATTGTCTGCCTTATTGTGTTCTTAAGCAGGTTCGGGATACGTGCCAGACAGGAGCAGGGTTTGCAACAGTGTCCCAGATTCTGTTGCTCTGTCCCCAGATGTCTCCCTACAGTTCTCTGCTTGTACCTGGCTGCTTTTGATTCTATCTCCAACTTCTGCTTGGGCAATTGCACTGATTTTCACTCACACCTCTTTGAGTGCCATGGCTTTAGAAGGATACAGTGATCCCAAGTCTCGGTTAGGCCATTTTCCTTTTGTTTTCC
>CM053402.1:7822541-7842803 GCA_028644305.1 Xerus rutilus
CAAGAAGCCATTCAATCATATGCATGATGCTAAGATGATGTGAACTGGAGCTGTTATTCATTCTCTTGTCAGTTGGCATACATTTCCTATGAGATGTTTGTAGTGTACTTTAAAATGTCTCAGCATAGGTTTTAACGTCCTGTGTGGGTTAGCTAATCGCATGTCATGAGTGTATTGTTCTAATCAGAAAGGTCCACACTGAAGTGGGTGGTCATCTGGGAAGGTATCAGAAAAAAACAAATTTCAGATGTGCATCCCGTAAGCATATCTATGACACAAACATCTGCTTAGTGTTGGATGTTTGGTAATTACCAGTTTGCAAATTAGTAGTTTGTTAATGAGTTAGAACATTCCAGAGATGCAAATTGGCTGAAATACTTTAAAGACCTCTCCACCCTTGTGGATACAAGAATCCAGCAAAGGACATTGTCTCTGCATTAGAGTTGCAAATCAAGAACTAGCATCGAAAATGCCTGTCTGGCCTTTGCTTTGACCTGCATTTCTTGACCCGAGGACTATTGGCAATTTGGACCAGTTGATTCCTTATTATGGGGGCTTGTGGTGTGCATGGCAAACTGCATAGTAGCATTCTTGGTCCCTGCTGACCAGATGGCAAAACATTCCCATCCTTCCTTTCCTGTTCTGTCAATCCAGCCTGTCTATGGATATTGCTAAATGTCCTCTGGGGGACAAAGTTGTCCAGCTGAGAATGGCTGGTTGGAAGTTTTCTGGTTACTTGGGATCAACTATAAGGATAATTGAGCTATTATATCTTCCTTGAATAAACTTTTACAGAAGGTGGTGGTGAATTCCCTCCAAATAGGGAGGGCAGAAAGTCCTTGAGCTCCCAGAGAGAGTCCTCTGAGTTTTTCTGAGCTCACTTGCTAATGTTTACATTAATGGCTCTGTGGGAGACAGATTTGGTCAGTGTCTTGGCTTGTTAATGAGTCTTGGAGAAATAATTAAATGTCTCCCACCTTGAATTTCTTGGTGACCACCATTATCTATCACCAAAAACCAAAGAATGGTGACCACATTCCCTCTGGTCAGCTCTCAACAGGAGCAGACAGTGGCAAATTACTGATTTAGTTGGTATGTGGAACTGGTCAAAGCCGTCTGTCACAGAATTCTTGTGAGAGAAGAATGACCAGGGGATACATACTCTTCTCTACTCCAACTTGGGTCTAACTTTATCATTTAAATTTTTTTGAGATGTGCTGAATCATCTTGCAGTGGTTTTTCCTGTATAAGCCACCTTTTAATATCTGAGGCTCAGGGCAAGGAACAGAAGTATTCTAGAAGCAATTTTTCCAGCTAAAAAGTCTTTAGTTTTATCTTACTGTTGGATTGCAAGCAAACACAAAGATGAGATTTTGCTGACCTCCCTAGATAGTTTCCTTGGGAGAAATCTGGAGTCTTCATCCACATGTCTTGCCTAATGGATCCAAATTCATATTCATCATAAAATGTCCAGAGTTTAGGAAAGATCAAGAAATCCTCTGACTTGGAACCTGTGTGCAATTCTGAAATGCCTCAGGGAAATTTGTCAGTCCCCTAAACTCAATCTGGATTGCACAGTACTTCCTTTGCCCCCCAGCCCTGTGGAAGCCTCCAGCAAGCTGCTGCAGCCTTCTGCAGCTGTCACTGACTCTCAGAGCAGAGCCCCCAGCCAGGGCCTCCTGGCAAACCATTCCCCTTCGCATCAGCTCCACCAGGCGGCTCTCCGCCCAGAGGAACACCACTGTCCCCACAGTCCCTGGAGGCTTTGCTGCTCTCTTGAAGGGAAGGTTAAGAATTGAATTGTGTCTGTGTGGGATACATAATGAATGAGTGTGAATAATTCAAGACAGGATGTTGGGGGAGAAGATGCAGCCAACACTGGGCTGCACAAAGGTTTCTTTGGCTATTTCAGGGGGGTGGGATACTGTCTTCATCTTACCCTATTATACTCCCAGCTGTGGACAGTCTAAACTACAGGGACGAGCTCTTTCCCCTTTGTGAAGACAACTGTGGCTGGCTGACTGTGCATGTGTGCGTGAGTGTGTGTGTATGCACACGTGTAGATGTGTGTGTGCCCAGGTATATATGTACCTTGTGTGTGTGTGTGTGTGTGCATATGAGTGAGTGGGTTTCCTAGCCAAGGACAAATCTGGTAAAATTGGCACCTTTAAAAAGAGGCCAGTTTTGCATCTCATTACTCAGCCTCAGACTTGGACCTCAGAAAACTATCAAGCAAACTGAATTTTTCTCTAAGGTTTTATAATAATGATAATAAAATGGTCTCCTACCAAGATCAAAGAAGCTTTCATCTGGACACTGGGAGCAGGATTTTTGCTGAGGGAAGAGTGGAGATCTGTTGGAATTTTGCTATGTTGGGAGAAGAGGGAAACTACAAGGTCAAACCCCAGACTTGCCTGGAATAACCCCAGAACTGAAATTATTTGGTGATCATGTCCTGGCTTTTTGCAATCAAAGTGTTACACTTTATGTAAGGGATTGTAGATTTCATGGCTTCAGAGAATTCTGTTATATTGTTCTTCTGTTAAGTCTCAGAAAGGAGGATAAAGAATTGAAATCAGTTTTGTAGATAATTACTAGGAATTTTGTAGGAATTTCTTGAGAGGTGTCACAGCATTTATTATAAAAGAAGAGATAACCACCTATATAGATCTAGGGTGTCTCTCATTCTGCATTCCTCCACCCTAGATATTATTCCAAATTCCCATTTTAAATTTTAAGACCAAGATCCTGATCAACTTGGTTAGCCCAGTGAAAGTCCACAACATCCAATAATATGCACACATACACATTTTGTGCATCCAATCTTAGGGGACTTGCAGGCTGTCAGAAGAACCAAGTTCCCAACTCCCCACCAGACCCCTACGTAAGTAGTTCTGGTATTTATAAATCTGAAGTTGGTCCTGGGGGAAAGAGGGTGCTATATTTCACATGATCATCAACTCGATTTGATGGAAGTGATAAGGATGCTGGAGTCATACAGATTATGATTTCAAGAATAAACTCAGACCACGCAAAAATATTACTTGTCCCTAGGAGATTCTGTGCCTAGGTGAAGGTACTAGTGGCAATCACTCATATTGTCCTGGGATGTGTATGTAATATGCATGGAATTAGGAAGCAGGGTGGAGCTACATGTACTTTCAACATGGTGAGATGCACAGGCAAAATATAAAAGGAAGGATGGGGGTAAGGTGAAAACTGGTGTGTTAGTGTGAGCAGAGATGCATCCAGAATCCCTTCCAACAGCCCACATGAGAATCTTCCAGGCTCTATCGAGTCTCAGTAGTGGTTTTATACACAAGAGCCCCTGAAGGACCACCCTGATGCAGAACGTGATTGAGGCCAGTGTGTGGAGTTGCCTCCCTCTCAGAACACTGTGGATCTTGGAAAGTAAAGAACATTCTTCTGCACGGTACTGATCTTGGTTCTGTGAATCAGCTGCTTGCCGGGCTGAGATACACAGATGTGCGGGGCTCAGTGCACAGTCTTCCGAGTCGTCTTTAGCAGTCTGCTTACTGGGGAAGAGCATCCATTCATCCAAGATAGAACATGGGTGCTTGCGCTTTGGATACCTTTTCTGACGTTTCAGAGTGGATGGTCTGTGTTAAGAAAACATGGACCATTTTGATCAGTCAAAAAACGGTGGCACAGGCAGGACCTTAGAAATCATTGCGTTTCCTCCTCTCCTTGGACAGATGAGCAGATTGAGACAGAGGCAGGGGAAGAAAGGGCGATGTCTTGCCTGTCACTTACTGAGTTGGTGGCAAAACCAAAACAACATCCATGGCCAGACTCAATTGGCATTTCCTCAGACTGTCTCCATATTGGCCATTACCCTGTCAACTTAAATGATTCAATTGCTCCAGCTTTAAATAGGCTCTTGTGATTTAAAAAAAAAAAAGAAAGGAAGAAAAAAAATACAAAATCAGACTAACTTTCCATGACTCACTTTTCCAAAATGTTTTGTATCAATGTATAACGTATGAGGCAAATATATGAGTTGGAGCCGGACCCAGCCAAGATGCTTAAAGAGGGGCGTAGGTTTGGGAAACCCCTGTACAGAAATATTGGTTGCAGTCTCTTTTAGTAAATCCTTGTTTATAAGTTCTATGTTAAAAAGAAAAAGAAAAATTAAAACTTCATGTAAACTGTGGAACAAAAGTCGGGATTTCCAGTGAAGCAAGAAAGCAGCGAATTTAAAACAAAACAAAACCGGAGTGGGGGTGGGAGGAAGGAAAGGGATTCTTAATGCTATATTGTTTTCTGAGCTCTACCAATTAGCAAATATCTCTTAGAAAGAAAGAGGGAAGGAATTTCATGCACTGAAGTAGCCCCCGTCAGCTGCAAGCTCCAGGCCTCTGCAGTGAGGCTTTTATCCCCCTCCATAACTGGCCATTACATCAGTCCAAGTGCATCCTGGGGGGTATTGTCATGCTGATGAGCCAGCCCTGAGACTGGATTCTCCCACTGCCCAGAAAGACATTCCCACCACCAACTGGCTCTGGGGCTCATTCAAGCTGTGCTGAATTGCCCTGGAGAATAAAAGATCCAGCCTTAATTAAGCACCCGCTCAGTTCCCAATCAGCCCGATTGTTGCCTTGGCTGCTCTCCCTGCGAAAGAGGAAATGCCAGGGCTCCTGATGCAGCCTGGTGCTGGGAAGTAGGGCTCCTGAGGGAGCTGGAGTTGGGTCTGTCTTGTTTTGAAAATAAAATATCGCAGGGTGATTATGTCTCTGTATCGCTGATGTCCGGGTTTCTGGAAAGAAACAAACCTCAGTGTCTGTTTTGATTTTCTTGCCCTGCCCCTGGGATTCACCTACTGCACGCATTTCTCAGTGAGGGTCTTCCAGACGTTCTATAACTTGGGCAGAGAGCCCAACTTTCTTCTCAGCACTGTCTGTTTCATGTAGTAGTTCCTGGTGCTCTTGATACTAGAGGAAGTATACATACATGTGTGTGTAAGAAATCAACGAGAGTTCCATCTTTCCATCTTATGGCTCTCCACCTTTAATCCTCCCTATCATCACAGTCATTAGAGACTGGCTTTATTGCTTAGAGTTGAGCTTTTTTTTCTAATGACGGCAGCCAAAGGGGCATTCCTTGCAATGTATCAGACAAAACTTGGTTCTGAGGACTAAACCCAGGGCCTTGCTCCTGCTGAGCACGAGCTTCAGCACTGAGCTACGTCTCCAGGTGGGGAGTTTGGAAACTTTTCAGAAGCTGTGGAGATGCAACTTACAGTCTCTGAGATCCAGAGATGATTGTGACTGAGGGGGCCAGCAGGGCTGCGGGGTGGGGCATTCTCCCTGGAGCCATGAAAGGCACACTGGCCTTGGCAGGACCATGGCGTGGGGGAGAGCCGGCCAGCCTTTGGGTGTGGGACTCTCAGGTCTCCTACTTCCTTTCCTGGCCGCCTCTCAAGAGCAGCCTATTGAGTCTCCCTGCCCTGCTCCTCTCTCCACTATTTGGTTCTCAGGTAAAATTACAGAGAGCCTTTGAAGTCTGGGAATAGGAGATGGTTTCTCTGGAAATGAATTCTTCTTAGCATGATTTTCAGCATCAGGTGCAGTGTTTAGGAGAATAGCGATCGCGGTGTATTTGTGCCATTGACAATCGTTCTAGAGGAATTGGTTTTCAAGGTCCGCCAGTGTCAAAGGGACATTTGTCCCTTCTGAACCCGGTGGGATAGGCTGATGTCTGGTATGTGGCCCTGGCTTCTCATGCAGCCTGCAAGAGTACCCATGGTGATGAGTAGACAAGAGAACCCCTGGTGTATTCCTGCTCCCAGTCTAGTCTTTGTTTTTAAATAAAATAACAAAGTACTTAATAAACAATTCAGCATGAATTAATTCTCAGTATACTGAATCATTATGTATTTTTAAATGATATGATCAGATCAAGCTTTTGGAAGTCCTGAGTTCAATAAGTACCTTGATGGCTGACTTTCACTTTAATAAGCTTGATTCTCTGTAGCTTGAGTAAAGTGTGTCATTCTGTTTATCAAAAGTTGTTATCACTGGGAAGGCATTGTGCTCATGCCTGTAATCCCAGCAACTTGGGATGCTGAGGCAGGAGGATCATAAGTTTGAGGCTAGCTTCAGAAACTTAGTGAAACCCTGAGCAACTTAGTGAGATCCTGTCTAAAAATAAAGAAGTAAAAATAAAAAAGGCTGGGGATGTGGCTGAGTGGTTAAGTGTTCCTGGGTTCAATCCTTGCTACCAAAAACAACAACAAAAAAATGTTATAACCCAGTTCAAAAGGATTTTTCTGAGCTTTCATACTTTAGCACTTTTGCCAGTTACTAACAGGTGTGGAATTTATATTTATATTTCTAATGACAGAGACTTATCCGCCTGCTTACATTTAGTTAAAGAAAATAAAAATAAATAAATAAATAGCATATGTCCAGCCAAATCCTTTGAAATCCCAGGATCCTCTCTTCTAGGTAGGGCTCAGTCTTAATGTGCTGGATGGTGTTGCCTGAGAGCCTGAGGGTTCTCATCTCTAAACTTGGATAAGAACATCTATCTTGGGAGATTGTTCTGAGAATTAAATGGGCTAAAATATGGATAAGTGCCCCTCTAAGCATGGATGGCACTCAAGAAGTTGATCTGCAGGCTCTAGATTTCTTCTCTGTTCTTCTATTTCCTCCCATAGTTTGGCTTTTCTACAATTCCAATTTCTTTCACTTTGCTCTCCACTCTCTTTGTGGATAAGAGGGGCAAAATGATTCAGATAGCATATTTTAATTTTTTCCAGAATGTGCAATCCAGGGATGCTGATGATCACCTTGTTATGTAATCCAAAAGGAATTGATGCTTACAGCCCAAGCTTTGATCTCAGAATTTCAGGACTGAAGTGGAATTTACAAAAATAATCCAAGTCCTTTCATTTCATTTTCTAGCTTAGAGGAAGAGAAGATGAGAAAAACAAAACAAAACAAACAAACAAAAATTCGAACAATCAAAAAAACAAAAACAAAAAGCAAAAACGTGAAGTAAGGTCAGTTTTTCTCTCAGCCCAGGGCTTGTGCTGCAACCCCAGTTTACTTTAACACTTTTTAAAATTAGTTCCTCTGTTTTTTAAACTTTGCAACTGAGCATTTCTTTGCGAGAGAAACATTAAGAATTGGATTTAAAATGTATTGAAAAGTAAAAAATTCAAATCCTTCCGAGATAAACCCTAAAAGCACACCAACAAAAGTAGAACTAACTTAAAATAACATCCTGTGATTTCACTACCAGGAAAAGTTGAATTAATAGATAGCTCCGTTATCAGAAGAAAGCCATGTTGACATGGCCAGGATAATGTGTTTGGAGCTTTTGATCAGCAGAATCTTTAAAACTGAAATGTGTAGACTCACGAATGAGACCTCTATAACGAAAGATAGATGAACAAGAGAAAATACAAATTTAATATGCATTTTATGTGACAGGAGAGTCTTTGAAAAAGACTCAAAGAAACCGGGATGCCTGTGTATTTTTATGCCAGATTTAATAAAGAAGTGGACAGCTGTTGGAAAATATGATAGACGAAAGTGTGTGATCTGGTGGTAACAGGATGGGGACTTAGACATCTGGTTGTTCAGATTCTGCTCAGTGTCTCCGCATCTCCAAGGACGAAGACGTTCTTTCCTCTGAGCATAGCGAGGACGCTTCTGGAATGAGAGTCTATGACACACTGTGCAGAAAAGACCATTAGGTGTTATGACCTGTTTCAGGGGAGAAGGAACTGGGAGAAGGTGAGAGCCACCTTTTTGCCTTGGCTGTTTTCTCAAAGGTCAAAGTGACATATTTGAGGGCAGTGTGTCTTGAATCCCGTCCAATGTCTATGGACCCCAGTGTTCTGAAGCAGATGGGAGGAAGCTATTCTAGGAGAAGCAGAGGTCAGTGGAGCACCACCACCTCTGCCTTTTTCCCTTCCCACCTCTAAGTCCTAGAGTATTTCTGCAGGAGTGCTGGGCTTGGTGTAAAACAATCATAGTGTCTTTCCAGCCATGGTGTAGAAGCTGGGTGGGAGGTTTGTTTCCTTACTGCCCACCAGGAGGTTTGAGAACACCTTGAAACAAAGCCATGGTCACGATGAATTATTTCCAAACGAAGCCATGTACATAATCAGTGATACTTAATGTAAATAAGATCAATGCAAAATTCAGTAAATTATCAGCCACAAATTACTTGATGGATTTAAAGATGGTGAACAGATATGGAAAGGTATTTACTAGAAAAATGTATACACGTCTCCAGTTGAGCTATTGATCAGATTTTCTGTTGGTAATCTAGTAGACACCAGGAAAGAACAGATCAGTCATATTTAGTATGCTAATTGAATTAATTAAATGGAAACTCCAGCATACGCATAGAGAGGGCCATTCTCCCAAATGAGTGGAAGATTAATTTGAGCAATCACTTAGATTCTACTTAGATAATGAGTGACTTCCATTATAACCAAGTTTTCTTGCAAGCTGGCTTCACACTATAGTCATCTGCGTGTACCTGGGGCTCAGTTCAATTTAGACAAAAGCCTCTATCACATTCCGGCTCCATATCAGCTGTCCTTCGCTTTTAACATGGGCACACTCCTTGCAAGGTAGCACAATTGGTTTCTGATGGTGGTTGGTGAAACCACTCCAACTTTTCACTTTCATTTAAAAAAATAATCAATTAATTAATCCAGCTATGTATTTATTGCCCTTATTCTTATTGACCCTTTGAGATTCAGTTCCATTGTTTCCTCCAGGAGACTTCCCAAAGCCACAGGTCAAATGAAAGTTTTTACTGTGTTATATTTTTGTGTATTTTGATCCCTGCACTTAGATATTTACAGTCTGGTTAGAACGACAATGACTTTCTCCTGAATGTTCCTTTAAGTGGTGCCTGACATGCCACAGGTATCCAATCATGTCTTTTTGGAAATATTCAATTTTGTGAGAAGAGCACAGTTCATACATGATGCAAATTTCTGATATCCTTTTTTCTGAATATTTCATTTGCCTGCCAGAACATTACACAGGGCAATTTGGTTAAACACAAAATAGTAAATTCTTATAAACTGTGAAACAAACTCTGCAACTCTAGGCCCTCCCCAAGGCAACATCAGTTGCTTTCTCTCACAGTCTTCCCAGGGCAATCTCTGGCTATCCAGAACATGTGGTTCTCTTACTGAAGACATTTAAAATGAGCCAGGCACATGCCTGTACTCCGAGCTATCTGGGAGGTTGAGGCAGGAGGATTGCAAGTTGGAGGCCTGCTTGGGCAACTTAGACCTTGTCTCAAAATAAAAAAAAAAAAATGTAAAAGAACTGGGAATGTAGCCCTAAGGCAAGACACTTGGCTAGGAATATATGAGCCCCTGAGTTTCACCCCTAGTTCTGGGGGGGAAAAAAGAAAAAGAAAGAAAGAAAGAAAGAAAGAAAGAAAGAAAGAAAGAAAGAAAGAAAGAAAGAAAGAAAGAAAGGAAGGAAGGAAGGAAGGAAGGAAGGAAGGAAGGAAGGAAGGAAGGAAGGAAGAAAATAAGTAGATATCTAGGTGTTTTTTCTCTCCCCTGACTGTATATTTCTTGGGAGTGCAGAATGACTTTTTATTTATGCTCAATAACATGCTAGAATTTTGTTTCATGTGTGTTAAACCCTTGAACTTCCCTATAGTCATTACCATGATGTCTTTTTCTCCACTAATACACAAACTCCAGGCGTCTGGCTCTGCTTTCTCCATCACTAGGCTTTATAATAAATAAATGGCATGGCAGAATCTGAGGAATAAGAAAAGTTGTTCATGAACACGTGCCAAACACCCCTGAGATCCAAAGAAGTAACCAGTAGAGACAAGTCTACAGGAGACAGCACTGGTAACATGCTGGGACTGAGTCCTACTGAATCACAGTCTCTGGAGACACAGACATGGGGACTGGGGATGTAATTCAGTGGTGGAGAACTTGCTTTGCATGCTCAAGGCCCTGGGCTCCATCCCCAGTGAAGAGGCAGACGTGATTGCATTAAATTCCTTTTTAGCTTATACGCTCTGTCTTTTATACAATTCACTATGGAGAGCACTGGCCCTCTTCTGTGGCACTCTGGTTAGATATGCTGAAAATAAAGCCTTGGTTTTTTAGTCCTTTGAGGAGTCTGGATGTGCGTGCACTTGTAGCAGCAGCAGAGGAAGGTCCTTTTGGGTGGGGAGGGGGCCACAGGGAGTGTTGTCAGGCTGCAAGGTTGAGGATGCCATTGCCTCACTGAGACTTCCTCTGTGGATATTCCAAGAACCAAATAAAATCTGTGATTTTTAGAGAACAAAAGAGAATTCCTGACATCACACCAAATCAGTCAGTGCAGTTGAATGCTCTTGAAGAAGTAGAGATTCTTACAGTGTTTGGTTTCTGGTGACTCAGACTTTTTTTTTTGCTACTGGGGATTGAACTCAGGGGTACTCGACCACTGAGCCACATCCCCAGCCCTATTTTGTGTTTTATGTAGAGACAGGGTCTCACTGAGTTGCTTAGCACCTCACCCTTGCTGAGGCTGACTTTGAACTTGCAATTCTCCTGTCTCAGCCTCTCTAAGTGCTGGGATTACAGGCTTGTGCCACTGCACCCGGCTGACTCAGACATTTTTAACCAAGGAAATAAAAGAGACAAATCCATGCGGGGAGATAGCTGAGTGGTCTGAGTCTCAAGTTGGAGATGGGGACACTCCCTAGAACCCGGAAGTTCAAGTTGAAGCCACATTGATTTGCCCTTTCACCTTTTCTAGATAAAATGAGTTGCACTTGGCCTTTTGTGGGAGTGACTTTTGTGTAAGAGTCTAAACATCCAAGGTTTTTTTTTTGCTCTGTTTAGGACGTTATAGAGCTCCTGAGGCATTTTCTTTTTCTCTTTCTACTAGAAAGTGGTTTGCTGTAATTTGTTTGGCCTCAAATTCTGGTACTCAGCTGAAATGTTGGGAAAACAGAGAACTGGCTTCCCTTATAGTGTATTAGACACTTAATAAAACACAGATGACTGAGAGACCTCTTTCAGCTTCCCCGATGAGTCCTTGAGACTGGTAGGAAAAGAAATAAAGGATGGAGTGTGAAATTTCAAGACGATCCTTTAAAAGGAGGGTTTAGCCATATGGCTAGAAAAATCACTCTTGTAATTTTTTAACCTGTAAGTACTGATAATGGGAGACATAGAGTGTTGATTTCCAGTGTATTTTTAGAGAAAACAAAAATAAAACACAACAGCAGCTCCAATGCTTTTGTATCTAAGGAAAGGAGGCAAACAATGGATATACAAGTAGTTCTTAGATATTTAAAAAAAAATTCCTGCTTTTGAAAGAGAAGTTCAAACCAATAGAGAATGAGACTTAAATATTCAGGATAAACTAATCTGAAAAGCAAACTAAAGAGCAGGGCTCATGCATAAATACACCCTGACAAAATTCAAGGATTTAAAAAAAACTCTCTAAATCTTCAAGCAGAAAATTTAGATTACGTACAGAGGAATAAAGTAAGTCCTTTCTCCTTAGTAATACTTAACACTAAGAGAGAATCTTGGAATTCTCTGAGAATTTCGAGTGGTGACAGGCAACCTTCAAATACTCCATCACGTGGGCTTTTGTCTCATGAACAAAAGTGACATTCTCTAGAATATGAACTATTTGATGAAATTTTTGATAAAATTACTTACCTTACTCTGAGGATATCCGAGGTAAATGAAATTGATAGAAAAACATGGTATCAAAGCTGATAATAGGAATCGAAACCAGGTGTATTTACCATCATACTGATAAGAGTAGGACCTTGGTAAATTCTTCATTTTTCAACGTGTGTGTGTGTATGTTTATATACATATAGACACACATATATATATATTTTATCTTATTGAATATGCATTTTATTCAATAAGAATACACGATTCACATATCTCAATACATATACGTGTATGAAAATATGCAAAAGCCAAACTGAATACTTTTAAACCTAAATTTTAAGAACATTTGGAAGTGTCACATGCATGTGCATCTGTCTGCCTTTGAGATCCACCAAGGCATTCACGTGAAGCCATGTGTGTCCCAAGAAGCCCCCGGCCAAGGTGGTGCAGTAGTGGTATAGAGGTGGCCATTTCAGCCCAGCTCAGGTCTCTTGGCTCTGAGGCCCCCACTGGCGGCTGAGATGCTCCCAAAGCCACACTGTAGTCTGAGGCTCCTCCTATCCAGTCCTTCCTTGCTCTTTTCCTTTCCTAGTGTTAGGCCTGACGTGCATGTCTTTTCCTGCTTCATTTCCCCTTTGTCTTACCTTTCACCTCCATCTTGGTGAGTGCTGATACAGCATGCTTGTTTGCTGGTGGTGAACTGGTGGATGCCGAAAGTAGAGGTATGCTGAATTGTCACTTTTTGGTGGGGTGGATTCAGAGGTTAAAGAAAACAATAAAACCATTAAAAGGGGGTTAATGCAGGAAATATGAGAAGTTCCAAAGATACGATGAAGCATATTGTGAATGTAGTGGATTCTAATACAAAAGCCACCTACTCATTCCTTCTAGAAGGCTCCCAAGAGCATTTAGAGAAGGGACAGTGAAAACACTGGTTAGATGCTTTGATAAGCACACACAAAAGAGAACGGGACAGTACATTTCACAACAAGATGGCGAATGATAATTTTATAAGAAATGGATAAGAAGTTTAAAATGACTATTGGAAATTTTTTCAGAAGCTAAAATATAAAGGAAAAGAAACCTTCTCAAATTCCAGAGTATAATCCCTGATGGTTTAGAAATTTTGAAACTGAAGTCCTACGGTGGGACCTGGATTAGTTGGTGGGGCCCAATCTAACTGTACGCACTGACAAACTATTGGGAAAAATCTGTGTTAGCAAATAATATGCATTGACAATCTCTCCTACTAGCCCCTTTCCTACCTCCACCCTCTCAGTGGCTTCTTCCCAGAATCTTTGTATTACCACAATCTAGAAACCAAAAATAAGATGCTCATTGCAGAATCCTATTCTGGGGTCAGCATGCATTCTGACTGGCCAGTGCGTGTGCTTCCCAGATGTTAAATGTCTTAAATATCACCCTGAATATGTCCTGTTTCATTTGCAATGTGTAAGCGCTTCCAGGGAGATATGCTAAAATCCATCAGATATGCTGTGGAAAGAGCTTCGATTCTCATGGGTGACGATGACAACCCACCACTCATGTTAGAGTGGCCACTACGTAAAGCCACGTCTACTCACTCGTCCTAGGTGATTGAATAGTGGGGACAGACATTTGAAGAGAAATTGCTTTCCTATTTCTTAAAAATGCAACTGTTTCTTTCTCTGCAGATGATTTATACTAACTGCTCACCAACAAATCAGTCTTTGGCAGTTGTGTTTTGAACCATCCACTTATCTAATTCTTTGCTCTTTTAGCAGAGTGCATATGATTTATAAAGACAGAGCAATTATGTAACAGGTTGTTTGTAAATAAAATGCTAAAGCCAGCAAGATGCAGAAGTTAGATCCCCAGCCAGTCAGGTGACCTTTAACCGCACTCAAATGCCTGCAACATTCTTCCAGACCCTACAAAATGATCTTCCTCCTTTCTTCCCTCTCCTTTCCTCTTTCTTTCTCTCCACCATTGCTGCAGCTAGTAGCACAGGGGTTCAAGATAGCCGGGCTGCTGGGCAGAGGTATCCAGAAGTATCCAGGTCCCTGATCCACTGGAAGGAGAGCTGCCCCATCTACACAGTGAACTTTGCTGAGGTGAGAGGAAAATCTTTTTTGGGGTGAGCCACTGGTATTTGGAAGTTATTTCTTCACCTCTTATTGGTTACCCTAATACAGTCTTAAATATTTACTTAATCTTTCTGTTGATGGTCATGAAGAAATAATACTTATAAATGTTTCTCTCTCTCCCTCTCTCTGTCTCTCTCTTCTTCCCATTGCTGGGGATTGGATCTAGGGCCTCTGTATGCTAGACAAGCCTACTATAGCAGAGTTACACCTCCGACCTCTCAGTGTACTGTCTTTCTATAGGAACATGGTGAAAATTTATTGCCCCCACCTTCATTTTGAGAAATGTAAGAAGTACTTGGTTCTTTTGGATGAAATGACTTTGATACAAATTTTGTTAGATACAGTTCTCACTGTGGAATGAAGCTATCCATCAGAGAATTCAGAAAACAAGTTTGTTGTAAAACAAAAAGGTAGCAGTGAAGACAAATAGGTACAAATTCTTTATTTTTTCCTGTATGTGAATATATTTTAATAGTTTTAGGCCACTTATCACTAAATATTTAAAGAAAGAGAGAGAAATTTAGTTAGAGGCATAGGGAGATTTTTCAAAGTTGATTAATTCTGTGGAAAGAAAAATTCATATAACATTCCCTAATTTTTTACTTTCTGTAATTTTTTTTTCTTTAACGAAATAGACAATGCTTTCACTGGTCTCTCAGGTAAAGGCCAAAAAAATTAAGCCATGGAAATAATTTTGTTTTTCCCTTTCTCTGAGAAAAACATGAAGCCGGGCGCGGTGGCTCAAGCCTGTAACCCCAGCACTTAGGGAGGCTGAGACAGGAGAATCGCAAGTTCAAAGCCAGCCTCAGCAATGGCGAGGCGCTAAGCAACTCAGTGAGACCCTGTCTCTACATAAAACACAAAATAGGGCTGGGGATGTGGCTCAGTGGTTGAGTGCTCCTGAGTTCAATTCTCAGTACCAAAAAAAAAAAGAAAAACATGAGTACATAAAACATATAAATTCAGGATATTATTGTTATTCACCAGGGATGTATCATTTCCCCACTCCCAGGAGTTGGTCCAGAATTGGATAACCCTACAGAATGATCAAAAAATGAGATTACTAGTTCTGAAGACTTAGGACACAGAGTCACAGGATTCCCATTTCTTCTTGTCCATGGGAGCTCATGGGGTCCCAGCCCAGCTCTTCTTCTTAAGTGGGGTTGAGTCTCCAGGGTGGTTTCTGTAGATTGTCCCTCTTCTATAGGTTTTACTTACAAACACGACCCGTGGCTTCACCCTCTTCATTTCGGTGAGCTGAGTTTGCTTAATGTCTGCATGCTTTTGGTCGAGATAAGCACCGTTGCTTTTCTCTGTGTACGGTTCCATGCTAGACCAGGCCTTTCAAGATGCCCTGGCAGAACTTAGTAGGAAGCAAATATTCTTTCAGTGAAATAAGGAATGAATAACTAATTTGATATGTGCAGGTTCGGTAAGCATTGTTTAATTTTGAGGGGAAACCAAAGCTCTGGGATACCCACAGTTCTTGGACCAAACAGAAGTGCTGCCATTTGAGGCTTGCTGATTGTGTAACAGCTACTAACTAAATGTAAAGGTCGTCTCCCCTTTTGCCCTAACATTATGATCAAAAACACGCACCCATGCTTTTAAAAATAACTCCTTTGGCACTGAGAGGGACAGAAGAGAGAAAAAAGAAATGAAAAGTAGAATCATAAGTTTTACTAGCCTGCCTGCCAATACATACAAACTCACATCCAAAGCACATCTCATTTACATGCCTGTTTATTTTGTTTTTGTGGCTGTCTAGAAGCTGAGACCTCTCTGTTTTTTTGCTAAATTGAGACAAAGAGATATTAGGATAAAGTAAACTGCAGCCTATTCAGCTGTGTCCGTCCCCACAATGACTTGGTCCTTCTGTCACCACCTGGACAGATGTTTGGATCATCACGAGACTCAGTGCATTTGTGGGTGAATCACTGGAAATTTGGAAGGAATATTGCAAACATTTTTATTTTCAAATTTTGAATTTGGGAGTTTTGCTCTAGGAATTGCTAATTGTATTTAGTTTTAAGATTTAAAGTTAGTTGTTCTGCCGTCGTGTAGGCCACAGTTGGGATGTGGGCACTGCTCTGAGGGTGTTGGCCAATTTGTTTGCTGTACAATTCACGGTTCGCCAAGGGCTTTTTTCTGAGTCCAAGGCTCCTGGTGTCCTCAGAACGTTCTAGCATTGTGTGCTCTCAGTCAGTGCAATACCCCCTTGGTCTTTGCTACCTTTAAAACAGACTGATCCAAATTGTCAGAACCTCACAATCCGGCCACTTCTGGATCTATCTAATGCCATCTTTTGCAACTTTTTCCTTTGAACTGCAGGATCCGACTTTGATTTTAATTTCTCAGGTTGCCCGAAGTCCTCTGTGCTTTCCTTCTCACTCACTATCTCTCCCTATGGAATGAACATTCCTCTCTCTGCTTCTTCCTCATTCTTGACACAGCTACTCCCACGCATCCATCCAGCTCCCTTGGGGAGCTGCTGGCCCTGCCTCCCCATGTGGATCAGGAGCCCCTGAGGATGTTTTCCCTCTTGACAGGTTGATCCCACTGCAGTAACTATTAGCATGAGTATTTAATTGCTCAAACCAGGACATTGTTCAGAAAGGGGGAAACTATCAATAATTATTCTGGGACAACACCCGTAAATCAAGACTGTCCAGGGAAAACTGGTCTGTCTTGTCAATGTTTCTAGAATTTCCTGTTAAATTGCATTCTTTTCTCACTGTCTATAGCTTACAGGAAAAGGAGAACCCAATTGGATTTTGTTTTCTGCTTATTTTCTAATTTGCTTTATCTTGTTGCCTAATGCATGACTGGAGCTCAAAAATAGTAACTAATGTGTAAAACAGCAATTGTCCATAGAAATATATAAATACCTGTACATAAAAGCAAATCTTGATTAAAAGTTATAATAGCAAAATACAAAATAGTATGTATACGTGCCTACTGTCTGTCCGACAGTGAGTTATTTACCCTAAGTCATGGTTGAGGGTGCTGTGGAGTAGGAGGTTGAGGAGCTGAGGTTCCTGTGAACTGGCACATGCCAAACCACAAGTACAATGGTCAGTTTCCTGTGAATGATCTTGACTGGATCCTGGTATACCCCAATCACCGGGTAAACATCATTTCTGCATGAGTCTGTGAGAAGATTTCTGGAAGAGGTGAGCATCTGAATTGGTAGACTGAAGGTGATCACCCTCACCAGTGTGGGTGGTCCTCCTCCAGGCCCAAGGACAGAACAGAATACACAGATAGAGAAAGGCAGGGTGTGCTTTTTGCCTGACTCTGTGGGGACACTCATCTTCCCTGGCCCTTAGTGCTTCTGGTTCTCAGCCTGCAGACAAGAGCTGGCGTTTGTAACACTTGCTCTCCTGACCTTCAGCTTGGGACTGCTCAGCCTCTGTAACTGTGTGAGCCAGTTCCTTACAATAAATGCGATGCTGTAGAAACGTCAGATAGACAGATAGATGGACAGACAGATAGGAGATCTCCTCTGTGGGTTCTGCTTCTCTAACACACATAAGCCTCTGGCATGCCTCTCTCACTTCCATCTGAATAGTGTCAGGATTTATCTGTCTGAATATTCTGATCCTTTAGATTTATCTCTTGAACTGTCCATAGGGCTCAGGAGCTGAATACAGGTCATTAAATTTTTGTGATTATTAATTATGCCAAGTAAGAATAATATTCAAAGAAAAACAAATTCCTCATTTTGGTAGTATTTCAGGAGATGCTGCAGAAAGGGGGGGAGAAAGGGAGTCTCTCTGGCCATGAACTGATGACGAGGATCAAGCTATTTAAAATTTTTCATGGTCACAGCACACACACGTGCTACACAGGACACTAAATGTTAACACCCTGACCTTGACTTCTGCTTCCAGCTGTGAGTCCTTGCTGTGCCTGAGGAACAGCTGCACACATGGGTTGATGCTTCTCTTCCTTCTCCTCACCTCCAAGGTCAGCTAAGTACACAGGGAACTTGAAGAAATCTAAGCAGCATCAATTATGGACCTTCTCTTCCACCTTGGTGGCTCATACCCCAGGCTGCTTTCCACGTACAAAGATTCCGTTCTGCTTTCTTGCTTTTCAGTTGGTATTGAATGGTATATGAGCTTTGATCTTAAGATAAAATGTGCACTTAAGACTTTTCCAACTGCCTTTATCTCTATGCGTTAGAATACATTTTTGGTCTTCAGCTCCCTTAATAACATCATTTCTTCCCTTTGTAGCACGTCATAACCCGATTGGTAGAAACTGTGATTGTCTGGTGCCAAGAACAACCAAACAGGGCTTAAAGTATGAGCCTGATAGTATGCTGGGGCCAGCCAAGTCTGAAACTGAATACAACGGAAATCATAGCGTTTTCCACCCGCAGAGGACGTGGGGAGGACTGGAGGGAGGGACAGTGGCCTGAATCTCCACCGCATCCCACAAGAAGGAATTTGCCATGAGAAGCAGCCTATGCAGGGCGGTTTTTGTCATTGCGTATCAGTGCTTTGCAGCTTCTTATGTGAACGCTCATCAATTTCTGCTAATGAACTGAACAAAGTACAAGATTATAAAGAATAAATGGCAGAGTTGGGCAGTGCCATGACATTTCCCAAGGATGGGAACATAGCTTAGAGTTCAGATTGCTCTTTAAAGGATTCTACTCTAAGAGCTATTGGGGGTATTTCAATTATAGTTGGAGGCTTAAACATTATTTTTAAATCAAAGTCTCATTTTTAAGTCATTAGGGGTTTCGTGCTTTTCAAAACAGATTTGATTTTGCTATGATTTAATTTCTCTTTTTTTGATATGCAAACACTGAATCACATATTCTAAATGCTATTTTTTTTGGTCCAAGGAGAAAATTCTGGAATTGTTAAGAGGGACAAATTAAGAAACATAAAGAATAAAGAGGAATTCCTTGGATTTTGTGCTTGGTGCTCTAGCTTTACAAACTTTCCTTCAATCTTTTTGCACAAACTTGCCTGACACTTCAGAATAAGTTGGCCAAAAATCACTATTATTTTTAGTACTTCTAGTTTCTAGAAATCCAAGATATCCAGGGAAGGGTAGACATGTTTGATATTGATCAGAATCCAAATAGTTATACTCCATATAAGTGCATTAGTATTCATTGGATACAACTGATCTGAAAGTTATTTGCAAAAAAAATGAATAAATAAAACAAAAAACGCAAAACAAATAGACAGCAATGAAACGAGTTACTAAGGTGTACCAGGAATGAGAGACTCCTTGGAGAGCAGTAGGTGTGACGATACATAAAATATCTTTCCTATCCTTGAACAGTTCATGGTCAGGTGGAGAGATGAAGATAAACCAATGGCTAAAATTCAGTGTAAGGTGTCCTCTAAATGAGATCCACGGAGTTCTACCTGAATGCAGGAGAAGTCATGGATATTGCTGAGGAATCTGTGCAGGTACAGAAGACAAGGGGAACTTGCAGTTAGAAGTTGGAAGATGAGAGGATTCCCCAGATAGAAGTTGAGACAGGGCATCCCCGTTGGTGGAGTAAGCCCTTGAACATGTACAGAGGTGAGAAAAATAGCCCATGGACATTATCCTAAGCGGATTATGGAGAAGCAGGAGTTCTCCGCAGGAGCCCATTGGCCAAGGGGCTTTCTTCTGATGCAGAGGGGGCTAAACTTTGGGCAGTTCTTCTGGGTCAGGTATCATCAGCTTATGAAAGACAAATGGCCTGAGGACCAGGACACCTGTGTGCAAATCGTGACCCTGTCATCAGCAAGAAGGTATCCTTTCAGGCAAGCTCTTTACCTTTCTTGTCTCCAAAAGGAGGCAATGACTGTAGCACTAAAATACCAATTTATAGGTTGATGATCATGTTTCACGCAGATACTGAGTGAGAAAAACAAGTTTCATGTGTCTCCCAAACTAGAAATGTATTTGATTCCTGTTCTAGAAACAGTCGATTCAGCTTATAAAGAGGACTGAATTTATGTGGTGTAATCAAGCAGGAGACTTGACATATAGGCTGATGATCTACAAATACCCTCAGTAAAATGATATAAATGAAGAATGGGAAATTGCATCCTCCAAAATAAGAGAAGAAATAATGGCCTGAGACAAAGGACAGTATTCTTTTTTCTTGTTTTTTTTTTTTTTTTTTTTTTTTTTTAAGACTAGACTTAAAAGCCTTCCTAATCTCAGAAGCATCTGGCCTGTGTTGCAGACTCCCTAGAGGGGTAGGGAAGGGAGGGCTTTTCTGAGATGTTCAAGGGCAGCAAAGTGAGCTATTGAGCTGTGAAAGAGGAAGAAGGAGTCCAAGGCGGGGGGGGGGGGGGGGGGGGGGTTCTGCAGGTGAAAGTGAAGGAACAATGGTCTTCGAGGAAGCTGGAAGCTCCATCTAGGAAGGAGCTGCCCTTCCAGGTTCCTGCTCCCCAGGACTATGACTGGCGGTCAGCATCAGAGCAACCACTCTAGGAGCACAGGGCCCAGAAGTCCTCACTT
>CM053402.1:7842903-7856961 GCA_028644305.1 Xerus rutilus
GGGGGGGGCGGGATCTGCAGGTGAAAGTGAAGGAACAATGGTCTTCGAGGAAGCTGGAAGCTCCATCTAGGAAGGAGCTGCCCTTCCAGGTTCCTGCTCCCCAGGACTATGACTGGCGGTCAGCATCAGAGCAACCACTCTAGGAGCACAGGGCCCAGAAGTCCTCACTTCCTTGTCGATAAGTATAGTTCATTGAGCACCTCTTACCTTGGGTGCCATTTTACTCTCATATTTATTTACTCTTCAGAATAATTCTGAAGAGAAAGAAAACCCATAGAAATGGCATATATTGAATGCTTACCAAGTCCCCCAGGTGGTGCCAAATGGGGTCTTGTTTACAGCTCAGAGCGGCCCTCCAGGTATGTACTGTATTGTTTCAGAGTGTAGCTTCCTGCCTCTGCTCCATGTAAGAGGCACCTGAAGTTGGAAGGGGTTCACAAAACTGCCCAGTGTAAGAGGCTGTGCCAGGCTTTGAACTCAGAACTCTTCCACTCCACGGGGCACACCTTGGTGAAGCATCCTAGGAGGATATTGCCAACCAGTTTCCCGTGGGACTGGTTTCTCTCTGGGGCATTGCTTACAGTCTGCTGGGAGATTTACCTTAATAAAAACTCTTCGTTTGCATCTGTTCTTGCAGGTGGCCTGTAAGGGCTGACACATGACCACTGGAAGGACATCCATTTTTCTTTCTTTCTTCAGTTAAGTTTCTGAATTGGATCCAGCTGTTCTTTGATGCAGAGGCCAAAAGACCCCAATATCCTGCTCTTTGTTTTCCTAAAAGTTATTGGCCATTGTTAACCATGAAGGCCAGGTTGGAACCCCTTAAGGAACTAAGCGTTTGGTCAGTGGGTTCTGGGAGCAAGGTCATGGTACAGCAGAAGTGATGGCATTTCAAGACGAAGCCTCCATTCAAGGCCTGGCTATTGGCCTGTGTTGACCTTGATGAGAAATTGTCTACAACTAGACCTAAAAGTGAAGCCAGTGAGTTCTCCTCACCTTTGATGTAGAACAGATAAAACAATACAATGATCATAATCATAATTCTCATCAATTATCATTCCAAGTTAACTACTGTGTGGATCTGCTTGTGAACATGTTTGTCTCCATAATTTTCTAACAGAGTCCTTGTCTGTGCAGGCTCTTGTACGAGGTACATGAGTCTTCTTTATCCTGTCTTTTAAATGCTAATGCAGTACCTATTTTTGAGGCAAAGAATGGAACTTTTCTAATGTACTCTACCTAGTTAATGACAAAAGTGGGGAACTAAAAAAGGGACATGTACTGAGACTCTCAGAGGGCCAGAAATCAGTTGCAATAGCAGAGAAAATAAAGGGACAGGGAGAAAAGCAAACTTATTGGGAGAAATTTGTCAACCTCTTATATGGTACCAGCATTACCCTAGCATTACCACCACTGCATGTGGGGCTTTTCCTCCATTTTTATCTTTTGGTTTTTGCAGCCAGAGTGGGCAGACCAATTTGGCTTGGCACAATCCTACTCACGTCTAGCATTGGGGTTACCAAATTTCCTACTAAAGAGCCACACCAGTCAGTACCCTTATGGATCAGCTTGGTCAGAATAAGAAACTCGCCCACAAAATTAAACTTGGAACTCAAAAGGGATTTTCATCTTACAAATGTCAGATGTGCTAGAGGGGCTGCTGGTGACTCACTCCCCCTTTCAAGGAATAGAAGTTTGACTCCCCGTGGAATAATGAACTTCAGCTCACTGGCGCCCAAGGAACTAGCACAATGGGCAGATGTCCGAACTCCACTGGCCATGTCCCAGATGCAAACAATAGAACGCTGGCCAACTTCGACTAAGGAGAGTCTCTGAAGCCATGGTATTGCTTTTGGCGGGCCTAAAATGCATTAGGAGACTGCAGTTATCCACAATAGTCTCACTTCATAAAGAAGGAAGGGACTGGGGAGGGACGTAACGTGAGCTCACATTCTCTGATGGAGTTGGAGGGAAGTGCTCCTATATTTTGCCTCTTTGCCCTCTTGGATGATGGATTGCTTCAGTTTTATGAAATGCTGGAGCTAAATCCCTTCAGGGTTGGGACCACATGAATATTAATTGGTCCCAAATAAGAAGAGCACAGCCTTCTCATTGCCAGTCTGGGAGAGTCATCATCATTGGTCTTTTCCACAGGCTTTCTTTTCAAGGAGCTCTTTTGTTGGGGGAGAAATCCAGCGTCAGACTTGGGAAGGAGATTTCTCTGAAGCTGTCTACACTCATCAGCTATTTTGTTCTTTAAAAAATTGCATCATGTTATAGGTCTGTAAAGACACTGGATTATCCAAACAGATCTTATTTCATGTACTCTAAAATGGAGGCAGATAACAAAATCAGTATAAGCACGTTTTAAAGTTCCTAGAAGTTTGTCTATTTGTGTATTTACTTTATGTAGTACTTTCACATATATTATCTTCCCTCAAGATAAATAAAGCAGGTATTGTCTTTCCTCGTTTACAGGCAAAATCAGCCTGTATTAACGATGTTGCCAGGGGTAGATCACAGTGAGAGAGTGGCAGAATTGGGCCTTTCACCAGGGTCTCCCAATTCCAGCTCCCCCATTTCCCCACTCTTTATGTAAGTCTTATCCAGTACACGCAGGACACGCCCTGCTTTCTACTGTCCGTGCCATTTATATGATTGGCCCCGCCTATGACATCTTCTCTTCATAAACAGGAGCAGGAGGTAGGTGGCGCCTCAATGAAAAATTGCATTTGCACAATTCACCTGGGACCAAGGAGCAACCTTGGCTTTCTTGGATATGTGAAATTTGGGGCACAAGCCATTTTTTTCAGGGGAAGGATACCCCTAAATTTAAAGGGTAGTAGAAATGCCCAGTGTGGGGGCACACACTCTGGAGCCTGCCTCAGCAATTTAGTTAGACCCTAAGCAACTTTCTCAAAATTAAAAAAAAATTTTTTTTTAAAGGGGGCTGGGGAATATGGCTCAGTGGTTAAGGGTTCCAGGTTCAATCCCTGGTACCAAAAAAAGAGAGAGAGAGAGACGGAGAGAGGTTGGGGGATTAGAAATGATTTCCCAAGTCATATGTGGAGAGGTGAGTTTTCTCTGATGAATGTATCTGTCAATCACACAAACAATGAAAAGTATCAAATGCAGATTCATTTGCCTGGGTAGGAACAAACATATAAAAACATTTTTAAAAATCACATTAAGTCATTTATAGGGGTTTTTCTCAGAGCCACTGAAAATCTATGCAGAGTTAGTTCACTTGGGACATAATTTTGAAAACCAAGAAGACTTTTGCTAAATTAGAGGAAAATAAAACAGAACTCTCCCTCAACTTCCAGAATATTCAAGCCAAGCCTGAGTGCTATCCCTCTTAGATTTGGAATGGGTTTTAAACTTGGCAAAAAGGCACTTGCCCATCCCTACTGGAAATCTCTCCAGAGAGTTGGTTCCAGCTTTCCAAAAACTTGCAGCCCAAATATGTTTGGCTTCACATCTGAACCTTTGTAATATTTGACATCTATTAGAAATTACCAAGTAAACTTCAGAAACTTAAAATCAAGCCGAACTCCAATGGGTATATGAAGTCAAGCCGATAAGGTTACCACGTAACTTAAGCGAACACTGAAACCTGCCTGGAAGCCCGTGTGAAGTCTCTCTCACATTTTTGGCACAGACTCAGAGATCTGTGGAGATATTAATGAGGAGGAAGAGGAGGGGCATCTCATTTTTCTCTACTAATTCATCGCAGCCATGTAACTGCTATATTCTCCGACCTCAGAGCACAGAGGTTCTGAAACCAGCAGAACAATAAACCTATGAAATTAGAGTTCTTTAAGAACAAGGTGATAATTTTTGTTAATCTGCCTTAACCCAGGGAGCTAGTAACAGAATAAGAAAATTATGACCTTGACTTCATCAAGAGATTGGCAGTCTCTAAGCTGGAAACTGGAAAAAACCCGGATAGGCTTGCTCACAAAGACGGAAAAGTGCTTACAGATCGGATAAGATATTAATCCAATTTGGAACTCTCTAGTGAACAGAGAGGAAGTGGCCAATTAGAAAGGTCTGATCTGGCCTAAAAGCCAAGAGGACTCTCAAAAGTGGCTGATTGACTTTTGGGGTGGTTGGTTAGTTGGTGTGTTGGTTTCTCTAAAGGATGCTGTAATGCAGATAAATCTGCTTGCTTTGTTTGGGCCCTTGTCAATGCTGAGGGTTTGGTAGGCTTTGTTTGTGAATATCTGAGGCTCAAGAAAAAGCAGCCTATGCACTGACATGTGCTGTATCCATTTGAGGCAACAGGAAGTAGCAGGAAAGGGCTTGTGGCATCTGGCCCAAATGTTCTGCTGCTCAAACAGCAGTGTGGCCTTGCAATAAACAGCTTTGTTTCTGAGCCTCAATTTCTCCAATAGTAAAGGATTATTATAATACCTTTCAGAGTGTCATTGTTAAAGTCAAATGATAGACTATATAGGCAATCACCAAGCACAGCGTCTGTTTTAGAAAAATCGTTTAAATCTATGAGGGAATGCAGATTCCATCTTTCCTTCTATGCTCATTTTGTCTATCTTGTCATATGATTGTTTATATAAGATGACTGATGTAACCTACTCTTAGGAATGCTACTTTGTGATATCATTCTGAGTACTAGACTCTTCTATAAACAGAACAGGCTTATACCTCAAAATCAAAGGAGAAAAGAAGTTAATGTGTACAAATATATATTCATTTTCATTTTTCTTCTTTCCTTTCCCTTCTACTGATTTCATTAGGCACCTTTCCTGCTGTCATTAAATTTATTACCACTAATTTTTCTTAAAAGGTAGTAATATATTACCTGGCTAGTAATATATTACTATGATTAGAATATGCTATTAGAGTCTGGAATTGGACTGAAATGAAGTGAAGCAACAGGAGAGTTTTGTTTTTTTGTTTTTTGGGTTTTTTTTGGTCCTTTGAATCGAACCCAGAGATACTTGACCACTGAGCTACATCTCCAGCCCTTTTTATTTTTTATTTTGAAGCAGGATCTCACTAAGTTGTTTAGGGCCTTTGCTACATTGATGGGGCTGGCCTTGAACAGGCAATTATTCTCCTGCCTCAGCCTCCTGAATCATTGGAATTACAGGTGTGCATCCCATGCCTGGCTCAATAGCAGTTTTTGACTAATGACATTGGATCCCTGAGATGCAAATGTGCTTCTGTGGCACACAAAGCTTTCATGAGAATGATGGAGAATGCCCTCTCCTTCCATTCCGTGTGTCCCACCCCAAGAGAATTGGTCCCGCATTGTTAAGTTCTGTCAACAGGATGACATGATTTCTTACATTTTATTATACTTGCGTTTGCCAGGTACCATGGTGGTAAACTGAGTGATAACTAGGATTACAACAATTTTCAAGTACTGAAAAACTGTAATTTTAAAATGTGTTCTAAAACAATGGAAGAAAAATTATTCCTTATAATAGTACTGCATTTTTTAACTCAGTATTCACCATGACATGTACGTTAGTATGTCCATGACTATCTCAGAAAAGTAGGGTTTTTCTTTCCATTACTGTGGGATTCGGCCTTTGAGAGATAGCTTAGAGTACATTTCTTGGAAGGGTGGAAGGCGAGGCAGGAGACATGTGATTAGATGCTGTGGAATTGGACCTTGGCAGCCTCCTTTTCCTGACTGACACTGGTATATGAGTTGTGTGAAATTGGAGGAGATCCTTTGACCTCAGTCTCTTCTATTATCTGTTAAAATGGGAATTTGACACCTACTTCTTACAGTTGTCCCCAAGACATGCAATTATAATATGTAAAGTATTTTGTTAAGAACTTAAAGATGAGTGTTCAGTGGCTAGTAGGTATGACGTTGAGAATTCCTGTTACAGAGGAAGGACAGTGATAAGCAAGACATTTAGGACTGTAGCACATGCTGGGCTGCAGCAATGACTTTCAGTGTGACATCAGTGATCTGCTATGACTCCTTTGTTCTTCCCAAGCTGGAGACTGATGTGTTTGAGGCATCCTGGAACTCTTGGGTTTGGGCCTGAGTTTCCAGAGTTTTTCAAGTGAAAGACCAGGTAGCTCAGACATCTAGAGAGGTCCTAGCTATGGACCAGGGGAGGCTGGGCCTGCATCTAGATGAGATGTTTTTAATAGAGCCGGTCCACAAGTCACGAACAACCTTTCCCCTGCTCCTTTCTTCTTTGTCTCTCTGTTCTCTTTTTGGTTCCTTTCCATGTTCAATGATTCATTTGAGTACTAGTTAGGACCTCGTCCTTGTTAAGCTTCATAGATACCCTACTGTCGGGGCAGACATTCCAGTGCTGGTGCTGGTGGTGAGCGGGAGAGAAGGTAGAGATGAAGACTCGAGAACGTCATGTGCTTAGAGGTGGCAGTAAGTACTCCGGTGAAATATGGCTCCGGACAAAAAGACAGAGGCTGAAGCGGGCCAGCAAGGGAGCACATTTTTGCTAAAGGAGCAGAGACCAGAGGGACGGGAAGGACAGGAGGAAGATCCTCATGGGATAGAGCCTTCAGTGGGGGGAAGAGCCAGGGCAAAGGCCTTCTGGAGGCTGAATAAGAAAACCAGTATGGCTGCAGCAGAGGGAGAGAGAGAGGAAGAAGGGGCAGAGAGGGGACTGGAGGCAGAGGGGCCCCAAGACATTGGGTCCGCAAGGATCGCAAGGACTTGGGGTTGACTCTGCATCAGATGAGATGCCACCAGAACCCTGAGAGAACTAGGGACAAGATCAGAATGGAGCTTGTTAGAAAGACGCCTGAAACCCATCTGGACCACGGTGGTAAACACTGAGTCAGGACAGAACAGTCCTGGGGAAGATGAGGGCTCAGAACATAAAGCATATTCTCTTAATGGAAATTCTACCTTTGAGTTAAATAGTAAAATTTAGTTTAGAAAAAAACCCCAGTAAAACAAAGTGCTAATATTTCTCTGTAAAGATGCAGCTTTTATTTCCTCATTCTCTCTGTGTCTTCCCCTCGTTGGCTTATGCATGATTGCATGATTATTTTTCATGCCAATTAACTAAGTTGGAATGATGAACATTCACTGGCTTCGATGTCCTATAAAAGAAAAGTCATGCCATGTTCTGTCAGTGACCCACAGCTGAGGTTGTCATGACTTGATTTTTCCATCAAACTCCTCAAGAACCTCCAAGGAAGCTTCAAGGAGAGGGTGAACTTCATAATGGTCCATTTGCCCCATGACATGTCCCCTGCCAGCTACTCCTTTGGTTGGAAAAGAAAGTACCTATTGGAGAAGGCAGTTACTGTTCTTCTTTAGCAGAAATGTAGATATCTAGAAAATATCACCTCTGATGCCTCTGATCTGTTTACTGGTCACCATCTGATCTGTATCTGTGGGTTCCACACCTGCACATCCTAGGATCAAAGATATTAGGGAAAAAATTGTGTTCATACTAAACATGTACAGATTTTTTTCTTATTCTTTATTCCCTAAACAATATGGTATAACAATTATTTACATAACATTTCCATTGCATCAAGTATTATAAGTAATCTAGACGTGATTCAAAGTGAAACGGAGGATCTATGTAGGTTAAGTGCAAATACCTCACCATTTTACATAAGGGACTTGAGTATCCAGGGATCTGGTACCCAGGGGGGGTCCTGAAACCCATCCCCCCCACAAATACTGAGGAATAGCTGTAAGCAACAGTAATAGTTATTGGAGACTTACCCAGTGCTGGACATGTAGCTAAGTGAGTTGGTGGGATGCATTAATATCAGCATCTTATCACTCATGTTGTGATACTATTTTGAGTATGGTAACCCTGACTCAAACATAAGGGAGATATGAAAGATCAATTTTTTTCTGAAAGAAGTTCTCCTGAGCTTACAAGTAAGATTGTATCTGAACATAAGACTTTAACTTGTTTATAATGCATTTGCGTATACCTGAATATCCTGACCATGTATTTAAGATTTGGACACAGACATTTAAAAATGTGGAAATGGAAATCACAACAGGGATTGCTGATACATTTTAATATGTCCTGAATGTGAATCGATACCCTGGTAAATCTCTGATTCATTGAATACCATGAAGTGACTCAGGGGCTTTTCAGCCCTCCGAGTGGCATCCAGCTTGCTTGCCTTGGCCAAGATAAGAAAACCACAGCTCACTGCCATACTCAAACACACTCAGCCAGAAGACGAAAGGAGCTCGGGTGAAGAAAAAGGTCTCAGCAGCACTGATTGCATTTAGAAAGCCTTGGGACAACGAGGGGACAATGTCTTGACTTCTGACACTGTCAACTACCACCCGCTACTTTTCTTTCCATTTCTCCCCTTCCTCAAATAGGAGAGAGAGAAGGGGAGAAGGGAAGTCTGGCCAAAACACTGCCTTGGAGAAGAAAAATCTTACTTGAACCAAGGCACCCCTTGGCGGAGTCCTCCTTGCCTTTGTTTTGGTAACTGATGAACTCTATTAGTTTGCATACAAAAACTTGCAAAGGTTGGTTGGGAGGAGGGACTAGCTTATCTTGCTTAGTTTGCAAGATAAACATGAGAGGAAAAAAAATAGAGTGAAATAAAACACACCTGTATCTAAAAGGTGGAGCATAGAGTGGAAGGGTCCTAGCTGAGCAGTCTGGGGTTCTAAGGGCTGTTCAGAGCAGCACCTTGGGCCAGAAGTCCACAGCAAACTGGTGCAGCTCTCTCAAAGCCTGTTGGAAGGAAATGAAAATACAGAGAATGAGAGACCTGAGCCATGCTCCCTGGTGGAAGGTGGGCGTCTCCACCGACCATAATGCCTGGGACTGGAGGGAGCATGGGCACTGTGGGGGCCAGTACCAGGCTTAATAGGAATGAGCTAAAATGATTGACTCTTTATCAATCTAGTTATCCGGTGAAGCCAAGGAGCTCAGCATAAAATGGGCTTTTTTGGAGCTTTTCTCTGCTGGATTAAATGATCAGAAGTGACCAGCAGGCCAGGCACGGTGGCGCACGCCTGTAATCCCAGCGGCTCAGGAGGCTGAGGCAGGAGGATCACGAGTTCAAAGCCAGCCTCCGCAACAGCAAGGCGCTAAGCAACTCAGTGAGATCCTGTCTCTACATAAAACATAGAATAGGGCTGGGGATGTGGTTCAGTGGTCGAGTGCCCCTGAGTTCAATCCCTGGTACGCCCCTCCAAAATAAGAGATCATCACCTACCGATAATCGTTTGCTCAGTCTCTCTTAATAGTGTGACCCATGTAGATTTCTCCTATTAGGAAACTCATCACAAGGCACGAGATTGGCTTTATATTGTAAGGCATTGCCACAAAATAAACTACCCATGAGATTTGTGTTCTCTTCCTTCAGAGGAAACTGAGGATGTTTTAAGTACTAGAAGGGCACTTCTATCTCAAGGTCAGGATACGGTGGTTCTTGATCTCTTTAAGGAGTAGTAATGTATCAGAATAAACCTGGGGGGGGGCATGTAGACAGGATACCCAGCAAGGTCCTCCTGGGATGAGAGTTTCCATGAAGACACAGAAGCAGGCCTAGTTAGGGTGGGCAGGAGGAGAGCCAACCTCGTAACGTAAGTTATTGGAAAATAACTGAAATTCAGAAAATCATCTGTACAGACTTCCTCGAGCGATGAAAAGGGAGCAGGCAGGGAACTCATTGGGTAGGGGGCTGGGAGAGGTGTGGGTGGGGAGGTGGGGTGGCACCGAGAGGGATTCTGGGCCCCGGGGGAGATGCCGCTGCCTGTTTGGGTTGCTGTCATCCCACACTCCAGGGAGGAGGGCAGGGCCCTGCAACACTATTAGATGTCTGGTGGGAGGTTGAGAAAAACAGGACTTACGCTACATTGAAAGGAGACTTGGAATGCATTTGTCATAGTCTTAGGGTTTCTCGTTTTAGATTATCTGAGACAAGAGGGAAGCTGAATGTCTTCCCTGGGTTGTGTCCCAGGACTCGCATCTGTGACTTCTTCCTTTCCCTATTGCAGACTGAAGGTCCAGCTGGCATATCCGTTCCTTGTTCAGCCCTGGGAGTGAGTGTGTCTGTCCTTAACCACATTAGCCTTGTTCTTTTAAATTTATGCTTTGTCCAACTGGTACTTCACTTCCAAAGATGTTTCCCCTTCCAAATGGCATCCTCATCCTCATCTTAACATTGACACAGTGGCATCTGCTACCTTTTATTGAATTTCAGTTATGCATCAGGTACTGCAAAAGGGGATTTAGAGCTCAGTGATCAGCACCCCAGACTCCATTCTCAGACTGCTGGATTCCAATCTTACCTCCATAATTCACTAGATCGGGGCCCATGGGCACATAGCTAGACCTCACTCTCTTTGCTAATTAAACGGGTATGCTCCTGGTCTTACAAAGATGGAATAACACAGAAAGAGAGCTGTGCTTTGTGCCTCCCCATGGTGAGAATTTCATGAATTTTAACTATTAATATTTTCCTTTACTCTCAGTGTTTTATTTAATCCTCCTCTTTTTGGAGGAGGGGTACAGGTACTGGGGATTGAACTCAAGGGCACTCAACCACTGAGTGACATCCCCAGTCCTATTTTGTATTTTATTTAAGGACAAGGTCTCACTGAGTTGCTTAGTGCCTCGCTGTTGCTGAGGCTGGCTTTGAATTCATTATCCTCCTGTCTCAGCCTCCCGAGCCACTGGGATTACAGGTGTGTGCCACTGTGCCCAGCACCCTGAGGGATATTATTATCACCATTTTACAGATTACAAAGCAGAGGCTTGGAGACATTAGGTCACGTATCCAGGTTTATGCATCTTGTCAGCAATGGAATTGGGGTTTGAATTTCCATCCCTCACTACAGTGCTACTAGGTTACAATACCTGAAGGTCTGTTTTCCAAAGATCTGACTTCAGTACTACACGCGCAAATCAGCATTGTGGCAAGAACAACATTATTCACTTAGTCACCAGACAGTTCTCGTGCATTATTTTAACTATTTCACAAGAGTTCTATTCTATGAAACTTAGGTTCTTTTGCCACTTGAGAATATAGGAAGAACTAAAACTCTGACTACTAACACTCTTGGCTACAGGCTCCTGAAGAATGCCTGTCAAGCTCTTGTCTCAGGAATGCACCTGATGTTTGAAATGCTTTCTCTAGAGATATTCACGTGGCTGACACTCTCAGCTCCTTCAAGTTAGAGAGGCTCTTCTTGACTGTGCTAGCTCTCCGTTGCTCTAACAAATACCTGAGGCAATTAGCTTATAAAGAGAAAAGGTATGCTTTGGCTCCTGGTTGCAGAGGTTTCAGTATATGACCTAAAGACCTCCCACTAACCCTCTCTTCTTTAAGTCTTCACCTTCTCCCAATATCACCATGCTGGAGCCCAGCCTTTAACACATGGGCTTTTAGAGAATATTCTAGGTCCAACCTGTAATATTGTCCTACTTAAATTGTAGGTACCACCTCTCCTTTTTGTTTTACTTGCTTCTCATTCTGTTATCCCCCAACCACAGGAATACATTGTGCATGTGCATTTACAGAAGGTCTCTATCTCCTCTAGAATGTTAGCTCCAAGAACAAGTAAATTATATCTCCATTGTTCCCTGCTGTCCTGGCATTATGTGGAAGAGGGCCAGGCAGAGGGAGAGCACATGATATCTAATCCATGAATAGGTGGGTATTATCTCACTTTTTGCAGCAATTGTGAACTATTAGCACCCGAGTCTTTGAATGGTTCCACCGATGACTTCCTATTAAATCATGTGTGGACTCCAGGACCCTAGAGTCTTCATGGAGTCCACTTATAATCCTCCACGATGCATTTGCTGTCCTCAATAGAACAGTGTTGCTGAGGTTGGGGACTGTGAATGATAAACTGAGGGGTCATTCAAAAAGGATTGTTAAGTATGTGCAACCCACAAAAATCTGGATATCCCCTGTTTTTACCCAGAGCCACATTCAAATAAACACCAGCCCAAGACTGACAGTCACCAAAGACTTCCTTATCTTCTTTATCTATCCAAAAAGATATATTTTTATTCCACACGCTACACAGTCCATGACTTTCTAAAATTGTCTGATCTCACTCTATGCAGACATACTGCCCATCAACCAAACCCCCTCTCGGATGTCCTGGAAACTTCTCCCTAAGGTTGCTTGCTTTCTGTTTTCCTCCTTTACTTTCCTCTGATGATGTGGATGGAGACTCTTCTCGGGATGTGAATTCACCCAGCAGGGCCCAGCTTCTCTCCTGACCTCCTTATGCAGTACACATATTCTCCCCAACAAGGGGTCAAGACCCCTGGAAGATCCTGATCTTGTGAGAGGGGACACAGTAGTGCCAGTGGTCGTTATCAGCACAGACATATTTTTTCTTTTATCATATACACCGAAGCCGATGAGAATGTCCTGAACACTTCCTCTCTTCATTTAGAAGAACGCAGCAATTTGTTAGATCTCCCCTATGGCTTGTGTCCACGGGCTTAGGGATAACTCTGGGAATGATAAAAATGGTTTGTGGACATAGTTCCAAAGAAGACTTGGAGGGCAAGTAAGAAGTTTTGAAAGTAGCAGGATGGAAAGAAGATTATTCGTTTGTTTTATAATGTTCTCCTGTCCTAGAAAACTTAAAATGGTTTATGTGAGCACAGACTAACCTAAACATTTTAGCCTGTCAATCATAGCGTGTTTGTTGATCTAAGATGAACAGATAGTAGGAGAAGGAGTCGAGGGAAAAGTCCTATCCCCAGCTCTGTTATCTTGGCATTAATTTCAGGGTTTTGTTTTCCAACCTGGCTAAATAACACTGAGAAAATAAATGCATGAAAAGGCATACGTGTGTTTAATGTTCTCTAATTTGTTTATGGCAGGGAATCATGGCTCCTTTTACTTGTCCCCTTAAACAACCTCTTTCCCTGTCCCATCTCACTGCTTGGTTTTTATGTCTAGGTTTTCTATTTAGCAATTCTTTCTCGGAAGTTATCTTTATGTGCCTACTGCTTTGTAAAGAAAAGGAAAGGATAGCAACAGGTAGAGAAAGTCAAAGGTACAACTTCTATGCAGGTCTTGATTCCTGGGATGATCTCGGATGAATAGAGCTCTGTGATATAATCTCTGGTTGCATCTCCCAGAACAGAGGCACCATGTTGTGTTCTTAAGGGAGACTCCATAGCTTCCATTCTTAAACCAAATTGTGACCACATCTTAACACTCAAAGGGCTTGGCCGTCCTCAATGATATGCCAGTAAAGTGTGACAAACTGGAGCTTGAATTAGAATGGATGGGTCCTAGTCCAGATCTGTCACCCTCAGACTAGGAGACCTCAGATGAATCATTCCATTTTCTCTGCACTGAAGCAGTTGGACTAGAAGACAAATGATTTGATTTATGACTCACTCTATAAAATGTGAATGACAGAATTTTTCCCTCTTACACTGTGAAGGACATACTTTCTTAGGGCAATATCATTCCAGGGAGAGAAAGTTGACTGTAATAATGGCTTCAGGTTTTGTTTTAACACTTGATCTTACTGAAGCTTCAAGGATCATCCAGACAGGGCTCCCTGGAGAAGCTCTTGAGCTTGAGAGTGAAGAAAAGTTAACTGATCTCAGTTCTGGCTCCTTCACAGATAGCCAGGGAATGAAGAGCCGGCACTTTTCCTGTGTGTATCTGTTTCCTCAGCCATATATCCCATAAAAATATTTTGAAAATTAAGTAAGTAACAGGGAAATTACAACAAAGCCTGGCTTATCATAAACACTCAATAAATATTGGCTGTTATTTCATGATTTCTGAAAGCCTTAATGAATACTGACAGAAGGCTAAAAGAAGAATCAAGAATGGAATTCCTACGCAGTTTGATTCACTTAATAGTGAATGAGTACTTTCCATGTGTTGTGTGACATCATGGGGTGCAAGAGATGCAGAGGAGAGCAACAGGTGGCTTTGAGCTTCAAGGAAACACGCAGGCATAGGAAGCAGTGAGAAAAGAACAACAGTAGGTGGAGATACAGATGATGGCAGAGATATTCCCAGAGTGCAAATGGTGTAAGGCCCACACATGAGCCCTGCACAGCATGATGGTATCAACACAAGGCACAGGTGCAGGTGTAGCAT
>CM053402.1:7857461-7895194 GCA_028644305.1 Xerus rutilus
ACTGAGCTGTCATTCAGGGACCAGTGTTCTTGCCTCTCTGCAGTTCCACTATGACATGCGGTGGCACTGTGGCCAGAGCCTTTGTACAAGGAGGAAATGAGAAAACGGAGATGAGGAGAGGTTCTGATAAACTGGACCTTCCTCTTAGATGTTATAGAGAAGAATGAAAGGAAACCACAGATAGTGGGAGTGAAAGTGGAAAGAAACCGGAAGGACTCGGCTCCCTATCAGCCCTCCACGCAGTGTTGGTCATTGCCTGAGGGCCACCTTCACTACCAATGCCACGCATGCCCCTCTCTCTGCTTGCCAGGGTGAGAAATGACCAGCATCTACCTGGAGGTGGCTAGTTCAATCCCTGTCCAAATTATAATTACTAAACTCCAACTTCCTGCTTAGTGACTAACCTGACTTGCTTTGTCCACATCTTTCAAGTCAACCTGGGTCATCTCTGCTTTCAGGAGGAGCTCTTGGGCCCCAAGAACTCCTGGCACAGAAGGATACTTAGTGCCATCAACTTGAGCCTTTTGGCTTCCTTCATCCAAAGAAGATTGATTATGTGATCTTCTCATTCCAAGGAGCTAGTTTATTCCAGGAGTGGACAGATGTACCCTACTCCACAGGTGACATATTTGTTTCTTCCTAAATATGTCAACAGGATCTCAATCTATTCTCCATGAAATGGTCATTCACAATTGCCATATGTCAAGGGTTAAAGGAGGCATTAAAGCTGGGCTCCGTGGTGCAAGCCTGTAATCCTAGCACTTAGGGAGGCTGAGACAGGAGAATTGTGAGTTCAAAGCCAGACTCAGCAACAGCGAGGCACTAAGCAACAGAGTGAGACCCTGTCTCTACATAAAACACAAAATAGGGCTGGGGATGTGGCTCCAGTACCAAAAAAGAAAAAGAGGCATTAATATAGCCTTTGGGCAAGGGTCACGGATAAACCAGAACTCCATCCTAAACCACAGCCACCAATCACTACCTAATACATGGATGCACATGAAGGACACTAGCACCTGGAAGACATTACCTTGCCATTGACCAAGTTTCTCTGAACTCCTGCTCACAGTACTTTGCTAAGGTGGATTTTAAAAATATGATCCCAGGGACATGTTCTATCTTGCTGAGCTTGACATGGGACATAATGGGACAGAAAAGAATGTAGGCTGCTCCAGCCTCAAGTGGACAGATATGAGATACAGGTGGCCCTTCCACCGCAGTGGGTTGAGAGACCCAGCAGAGCCTCAGAGGTGGAATTCCATCCAGATGTGTGGCCACCTAACAGCTGTGGCAAGATAACTAGAAGTGCAGGCTTAATTAATGCCTCGGAGTCTAAGTTGTAGTAAATTATTTTACCTGGGAGAAAACAGAAGGTAAGAACTTGAGTTTCATGCCGTTAGCCTGTCCAAAGTGATACCTCGAAGGTGATGCTGGGTGTGGTCTTTGAGCAGTGCTGTTTACTTAGTTGATACATTGGTATTCATTATCTTCAATATGCTCAGCTCTGTGGGTAGTATTTAAACACGTGAAAAATGATACCTACCTACAGGGTGTTGATAGTTTAGCACAAAAGGAAAACATAATGAATAAGAACTGAAAAAGTTAAATAAAATGTTTTAAATTGCTCATAACGTAAACCTTAATTCTGGAAATTCAAACTTACTTGTCTCCTTCTTTCCAAGCCTAAGCAGCCACCCTGGATCTTTTAAGACTTTCTATACTATAATTTAGACCAGTGGTTCTCAATAGAGGGAACTTTTCCTCTTCAGGGAAAGTTTAGCATTGTCTGTGACATTTTTGGGTGCTCACAGTTAAAGAGGGGAAGGAGGCTGAGATTGGCATTAGCTGATAGAGACCAGAGATCCTGCTAACCACCCCATAATGCACAGGGCAGTCCCTGCTGCTGAGTGATTTATCCCCAGGTGTAAATAGTGCCAAGGTTAAAAAAACCTTGCCTTTTAGCCTCTTAAATCATCTTCCCATGGCATGGTCTCCCTCATAGACAAGTCTCTGGACATTCTATTTACTCATGACTCTATGTATTTGCATGGGCATCATGTAAATAAACATATGCATATATGTAAATACACATACATATGTAAATATAAGTGTGTGTGCATGTGTATATATTTGACTTTAATTTATCCAGGTTAGTGCTGTGAGGTGGATTTATTTTTCTTTCCAGAGAGGTACACTAAATTTAAACGTAGAGAAAGAGGTATAGGGAAAAATCTACTCTTTCGAGGTTAAATGTGAACATTGAAAGCCTTTGTCCTTTGCTCATTAGACGCATGGCTTCTCTAGATTTTCTTCTAGTCATCCTGCTTTTGTTGTTAGAATTTGTGCTCCTGGGCCATCTGTCCATATATGTGAAAACTGGTATTACTTATTCTCTGGCACAGTGAGTTTTTTACCTCCAGTGAAAAGACAGCAACAGACTTGGCAGTAGCCGTGACACAAGTCCTGGCTGACCACAACCTCCATGTGCACTTGGAGCCGTGGCATTGGTTGTCCTATGAGCTGGAGATGTGCAGGACTCTCCAGTTTCCTTCCGTCTTTCCTCTCTCCCTCCCTCCATTCCTTTCTTCTTTCTTTCCTTCCTTCTTTCTTTTTTTTCTTTTTTTTTTTGTCATTTTGATTTGCCTCACTTGTTTTTATCTTCTTAAACTTTATTAAAAAATGCAGGTACAAGTGATTATTGTGCTGTTTTTACAAATGTGACACCGTATTCATTCAACAAATTCCACACAATAGGAGAAGTCAAAACAGGCAAAACAGATTTTCCCAACTTTGGTGTCACTACTTCACATGTGTTCCTGACAACTTTCCTCACTGATGTACAGAGACATGGATGGATGGATGGATGGATGGATGGATGGACGGATGGACAGATGATGCTGTACAGATGCACAGAGGGAATCTTACTATGCAGGAGGCATCATGGCACATTATCTTTTATTTTCCTTGAATTTCTTAGAAGAAACACTGAAAAAAAGATGAATGAACCTCTGAGCTACAGATAAATGTTCCATCAACACCAGTGGGATCAGTTCTTAGGATGTTCTTTTAAGGCAGAAGTTTCGAACCGTGGCTACACTTTGGGATCAGCAGAGAAGTCTTTAAAAATCCTGACAATGACATCTGAATCTCCAGAGGTGAGGTTCAGACACTAGTGTTTCTTCAAGCTCTCAGGGGAGTCCAATGGGCAGCCCAGGTGTGAACCTCTGCTCTCAGATGAAGAAAAGAACGACTATGAAAATAGTCCAGATTTAAGAACTGTCTATCTTTTGACTTCCATCAATGGACTTGTCTTTCCATAATAGGAAGAAATTAACATTCTTACTCTTCCTTTGACCCCTCCTATCGCCTCCCCAGGTCATGGTTTGTAGTTCTTTTTCATTGTCAGAGTTTGTAAAATTTAATTTGCGTGCCACCAGAATTCCTCCAGTCAGGGGAGACAACCCAGAGGTGGCCAGGATGGAAAACATGTTCCAGAACAATCCATCAGGCATCTGGCATAGAGAAGGGAGTGGCAAGAGTGAGGAAGAGCGGTGGGCAGGGAGATGTCTCAAGCCAGAGACTCCCGGGTAACTTCTTACCCTAGTGTGGATGAGTTAAGATGCTCACTTTGGGAATTAGGAAATCAGTTCTCTGTTGTATCTTAGACATCTTTATTTAACCACATTTTAGTGATCATGGCCAGATGATGGGAATTCTCCAGAAAACTACAATGGCACCCACGTCCAGTGTCCCAATTCCATGTGGACTGGTTCCCAGGCCTTTGAGAAGGATCCCTGGTTTAGAGGGTTGGTGTTATTGTTTTCTCCTTCACTTATTCACTGACTAAACTGCATTAGTGTCAAGAAGGCCTTCCATGTTGGAACAGGTTTCCGATTTGGGGAGGAGAGGAACACAGGAATGTATTATGATGTATGTTAACCTGAGAATGTACATCTTTTTAAAAAATATGAATATGTTATTTCCTTTTTGAGTGCTCTCACTTTTTCCCTTCACAAATGATTGAAACATTTGCCAATCAGTGCCATGTAGCTCAGGTGATTAGTGCTGTAGGACATTCATGGGAAGGACTGCCTGCAGGACCAAGAACACGACTGAAGAGTCTGAGGAGTACAGGAGCCTGGGGATATTTGGTGGACACTGATTGACCCTCTCTGCCACTCCCATTATGCCTCTAGTTTCTTGAGGTCATCTCTAAATGTCTTATTTTTAGCTCTGCAGACCTGTCTTGTCCGTCAGAACCATGTCACAGAAGTGCCAGTTCTTATCAGTCTCCACCAAACCTTTCTTTGGAAATATCCCTCTTCTCGCCTTGGCACCCTCACATCCTAGGTGCACTCCAGGAACCTCCACCATGTACCTGTTCTTTCCTCTGGTGGATGCCAACTCTGGCTGACGTCACAAAATCACTTGAGTCTGATCTGAGGAAGAAGAATTCCATGCAAGCGTATATAGACCATAAGTGTTTGCTCTTTACCTCTGGCTGACTTCTTATTCTGTGAACACGTAGACATTTCCCATACCTTAAAACCTGCTTTCTACTGCTTTCTCCTTGATTTCCACATATGGGCTAATATTCAATGTCAGTAAGAGGTGAAAAGGACTGTGAATAATTTGGTGAGAACTTCCTTAATTTTTCTGCTCTCAAGATTTTCTGTGTTTTTTTCCTTCTTCTCTTCCTTTGTTCCTTTCTTTTAACAAATATTTTGCTTTCTTTGCTAAGACAGGTCCTTTGGTTTTGGATTAAATTCCGTATCTTTACAATTGACATGGTACTGTTCTTGTTACGATCTCTCTCATATATAAACTCTCTTTTTCCATTGGCTGCTCTATCTGTAAGCAGAATATTTACTTGGTCAAGACTTTTTTCTTTTGCTCTGATAGTCCTTGAACCATTGCCTGACTCTTACCTACTTTTTTAATATTGCACTTCCTAACAGAGACCTTGATACTTGACATAAAATTGTCTTATTTTCAACTTTCACCACCTGCCTGGGTGAAAATTCTGCAGTGAGATGATGGTGAGTGGCTTCCTAATCACCAGATCCAAGTATAGTTCTTATTCTCAATATAATTTTTGAGCTTTGGCAAAATTTAACATTTTCCATTATCTTATGATTCCCTCTTTCTCTAGCTTTTTTTTCCACACTGTATGTGCAAATTTCTTCTGCTTTAGTGTTGGATTGTATTCATAATTTTTTGAATGATTTAATTGCCTCCTTTCTCTCTCCTTCTATTCCAATGCAAATGACTCTGAGCAGTTGCTTTCAGACAGAAGAAAATACTGAGTATTTATCCATGCTGGGCTTTATTTCAAACCATAGCTCTAGTAGAGGATACTTTATGAAGTACCCAGTGCCACACCGCCTGGAGCAAAATAGAAATTCCTGCCCTTTCTGGTTTTTATTTCCCTGAAACATGTGGTCTCCAGCTAATTAGTAACAGTCTGAGGAAAATCCCAGTGTTGCATCCTGGATCTCGTGACCTATGACCCACAAAGGAAACTTTGGATCCATGATGTTTTGATGTATGAAAACCAAATCCAAATAAAATAAAACCAAAATGAAGAGCTATTATCTGGAGTTTAGCCATCAGCTAGTCTCACCCTTTATCAGCTCAAAACTGGAGAGAGATTTGTCATGGACCCAAAGTCAAGTCTATAGAGTTGAAAGGAAATGAAGAATTGGCTGTTGTGTTGAAATACGGTAACTAATCTGTATAATCCAAGGAGAACAGGGGAAATGTCGGTCTTTTGTGACACTTGACAGCTCCTAATAAGAGTGGCTTGGCAACATATCTTCTGGAGAATTTCGCTTCTTTCCAAGAATCTTATCTGAGATTCTGGTTGCTATCTGTGGAATCCTCTGCGGAATGACCTTCTTATAATTCATGATGTGGTCAGGATTTATCTATCTGTGGATTTATTTCCATTAATGTTATTCAAAACAGGTTGCCTCTTTAATCCCTATCTGAAGGGCTTTGAGTTTCAGAAAAGTATACTTTAATTATGGATTTTATTATTGCTTTTCTTGCTAGGATTTCATTTGCTCATTATTTGCCATGCTTGGAAATAGTTTAATTCCTAGATTCTGTATCTCTCCTTTGTCCTGACACCAGTTTGGGTCCCTATGCCCCCCCTTTATTGTGGAAGAGCTTATCAAATTTGTTTTGAAATCCCTGGTTCAGAATTTTTGCATGCCATTTCTGCTATAACAATCCACAGTGAGGGGTCTGACTTTGCCAATTGTAACTCAAGCTGCTGTGTGACCCTTCCCTGTCTCTCTTGGGTAACTCTGTGTGTGTCAGGCTTCACTTTGTTTGATTTTATATAGTTTCCTTTGTTCTTGTCTATTTCACCTCCTCCTTCAATTATCAGCCTCTTGGAGCCCTGGTAGATTTTAGCCTTTGCTTTCTAGAAGTCATTTCTTATGTGCCACGGAGGATTATCCTCTGGTTTCTGGACTGTGCCTTTTTCGGAAGTTTTATTCTTCTCCCGGGTTCTGATGAGCTATTTTAATTTTTATGTGGCAGCCCCTTCCCCTTCTCCCTCATTCTTAGGCTCCCTCTTGTTGGTTTTTCTTTTTTCCTACTTATCCTTAGATGAAGAGAAATACAGCCCCTCTTGCAGACAGACAGCATATGTGATAATGCTCTTGATTCTACTCTGTGATGGAAGAAAGAGCAAGCTCCCAGATGAGGATGCCATCTATACCTGGTGGACTTTCATTAAGTATGGCTAAGCTTTGGGGTCATAAGACCTGCTCCTGTGGCTTGGGTCTGTAGAACACATTATCTATATCTGATTTTTTTCAAGTAGACACTTTTCCTATAAATATCTACAATACTTTAATTGTGCATATACTTTGTAAGATACTGGAATCCATGGACCACTGCCCTGTGTCCTGTGTACTCACCTCCATTCCAGGCTTATTTCATGGGAAATACAGTCCCCAGTGGATGAAGATCTCTGAGAGGTGGGAAGAGGGAGAAGTGGGAAAGAGACAAATGGATTTCTTATGATTTCAGAAGTAGTACCATGTAATGCGATGATGGTTGCCCAATTTAAAAATGGTTAGCCTCTCTCAGGGAGAAGCCAAAATGGTGGGACTACAAAGTACATCTGACTCTTTTTCTTAGGGCAAGTCTCCTCTTTCTCGTAGGTAAACAGCCATTTCCCTCTCCATTCAGCTCCATTTATCTGTGTCTGATAAAACTTCTTTTCAATTTGAGCAAAATTTTGCTTAGCAATTTGGAGTCTTCATATTATTATGAGTTTGCTAGTCTTTAAAATGGTGGTAGAGGGTCTTTTCAGATATATTTACTGGGATGTTGGTAGATGTCATGCCAAACAGAATAGATGCCATTTAGAAACTAAAGACCAATATGTTTTCAACCAGATGATACAATTCTCGTAAAAAATAAATAAATCAACCAGGAAATTATAGTTTCTACTATGAGAACTACTCATTAGAATCACCAGAATGCTGGTTGGATGGTTTGTTCTAGAGATTATCAAATCCATCTCCCACATTCCTGGAGCAGCTGCAGCTAAGTGGCCTCACATATCTGTATAGAAATGAGGACTCCAAAGTAGTGACCCCTTCTCAGGCAGCTGCTCCACCTCCCAAGTTCAAGCTCTTTCCAGGGCTTGATTCTAGATCTGAACTACCTGGTCAGATGGAGGCACCAATCTGTGACTCCTGTCCCACCAAGGCTGGAGCCAGGCGAGGACTCTAACTTTGATGCCTCACTTCCAGCTGGCTGCCAGCCTGGAGGTCAGTGGTGTGGTTCCCAGATAGGCTGTAATGATGGCTCAGCTTTTATACGTGGTTCCCCTGGGAAAGGCCTTCAGTGCCTCTAGGAATCATGAAGCATTTACCCACAGGAAGTCAGGCCTCATCCCAGCCTAACCAAGGGTCTGGGAATTACTTCCTGCCCTGAGGCAATGTAGAAGTATTTAGATATTTCCCAAAGAAGAATTGTACTACTTCAATAACTGTGGCTTTCTAAGTTTTTCTCTTCACTTTAAACTGGAACTTCAAAGATCTGCCAGGTGCAGTGGCATATGCCTGTAATCTCAGCTACTTGGGAGGCTGAGGCAGGAGGATTGCAAGTTTGAGGCTAGACTGGGCAACTTAGCAAGAGTCTGTCTGAAAATTTTAAAAATATAAATAAATGGAAGTGGCTAGGGAGGTAGCTCAGTGATAAAGTGCCCCCAATTTCAATCCCCAGCACAGCAGACTAATAAAGAAAAACGAATAACAACAAAAGAATGTCAATGATCTATGAAAAGAAGCTGTATTAGTCACGGGAGCAGATGATTTCTCTATGTGGTGTGTGTTTTACTTCTCATAACTGAAGCTTCTTTTTAGTTCATTTAGATCAATCCTGCTTGCCTACTTTACCAGAGGGAAAATGGTTTAGACCGGATGTGTACAGTCCTTGGAAGAGGCCCATGTGATGATCTTGGTCATGGCTGACACAAGCTATTCCACAGGTTAGTCAGACAGGGACATCCATCATCCAAATTGAGCAGAGAAGACTAAATACCAATATTTTTCATAAGGAATTTGAAGAAGCACCCACGTTTTTTAGGTGAGGTGAGAGACAACCTACCAAAAACCATCATGGGGCAGGAGAAGCCAGTGCCTTTCAGCCCACAGTGAGGCAGCTCATTGCTGGCGGGAGTGTCCATCCATGACCCTGGGGCTTCCTGAGCCTGTTCAGCACTCATGTCCCTCAGGACAGGCAGGGCCTCCAGAGCTTGCTGGCCAAAGAAGTCTCAGCTCATTTCTCTGTGGCTAAAGCAAGAGGGAACCGGATGCTGGATGAACTTGACCCTGAGTCAGTCTGGTTATAGAGTGGCTATAGATCTTCCCTTTTTCTTGTTAGAAGCCAGCCTATTACTTTGCTTCTCAGTTGGCTTTCCTTCAGTGCCTGTGATTTTGTGAGCCATGTCCAATGTCCTCCTTCGGCCTTCTGATTCGATGCGATGGAGGGAAAGAGACTGTGATGGACAGAGAACTCAGAGGAACCCATCATGGAAACGCTGCCCGGTCCCTGGGTCTCTGACAGTTCTCGTTATGAGAGGTCTCGTGGAATCTTGCAGGAGGTGCCCAAATACAAACCCGTGAGTGCACAAAACAGAAAACAGAAGCAAGACAAACAATAAAGAATTTTCTACCACACCAACCCACGAAAAAGTACTTTCTGTTTTCACTTCAAGCCGCTCCAAGGAGTACACTCATTCAACATTCAGCGTGCTTTATTTGTATCTTTAAAAGATTGTTTTTAATTTTATGTGCAATAGAAAAATTCACTTGTGTGTACATGTGTGCATGTACATATAAAAATAAATTCATTATTCTTAATATCTCTCTGTCTTGCATTATCATAGAAGCTTTCAATTAAAGGTCTGAATCTTATTCTGATTCCCTTCTTCCCTTAAACCCTTTTCATAATTATTAATCTCAAGAATAGGCCAGTTATATTCAAAACTTTAGAGAATGTGGCAGATATTATTGGTTAAATTTAACCAACATACATGCTGCCTATCCCTCAATCCTTTTAAGCAAAATTAATTCCATTTTCTGACCTGTGAACGGTTTAGGAAAGGGCATGGTATAATTATGGCCAATGAATTTCTAGGAAGAGCTCTGAGGCTAATTACTTGGACACATGAAATAAACTGGGCATGTTTACACACTTGTAATCCCTGTGACTCAGGAGACTGAGGCAGGAAGACTGCAAGTTTGAGACCAGCCTGGGCATCTTAGTGAGACCATATTTTCTGTTCAAACCTCCATTGTGGATGTCACACTCCATCCCAGGCAGGCATAGTCTATGATGTAAGGGTTTATCTTAGGTGACAAAAGAAGAATTTTCTGGTCAAATTGTTCACAAAAAGTAGATCATTCAGCAATTACTCTGCAAGTTCCTCGTAATAATGATAATCTCTTCTTCCAAAATAACCCAATATTTTGCTGGTGTCAAACGGTTTAAGAAAAGTACATTTTTATGGAGAACACAGCCAGGATTTTGAACCAATTGGGTACCCAGGACCAAGACGAGAAAAAGAAGCAACTCTTCTCCCACTTAAACCCTCTGCAGAAAACCAACAAAAACTGGAAGCTTGAGCTTCCTGGGATATTCTCCTCTGGCTATATTTCCCATCTATGGGGCTCATTCTTCTGCAGTTTCACAGAGCTACAATCTCATGCTTTAAGGCAAAACACTGAGTGAATGACTCTGGCTCACTGACAAATTGAATTCACTCTGGTGAGACACAGAGACCCCAATGGGACTGAAGAGGTTGTATCTGGTTTCTGAGGTCAGAGTGGAAGCAGGAAGAATTATCCACTACCTTTAATGATTTCTCCTGAGTTCTTGGAATCCAAATCATCCGTGGGCAAAAGGAATGGTTGATGCTGAAGCAACCGTGAAATGCGTGTGATAGTGGCTTTTATTTTTTTGGTACCAGGGACTGAACTCAGGAGCACTCGACCACTGAGCCACATCCCCAGCCCTATTTTGTGTTTTATGCAGAGACAGGGTCTCACTGAGTTGCTTAGTGCCTCGCCGTTGCTGAGGCTGGCTTTGAACTGGCGATTCTCCTGTCTCAGCCTCCCAAAGTGCTGGGATTACAGGTGTGCACCACCATGTCCAGTGATAGTGGCATTTTTGAGAGGACTTGAACTCAGTTTTGTTCTGCTTTTCCTCTGTTCTCAAAATGTACTCAGACCTGTACAGTTTACCTCGGTGGCCTCAGCAGCAGTGAAAGGGAAAAGGTATTTGTGGCCATGAATTATCAAATTATTTCTCAGTTGAGTGTCATAAACTCAAGTGATTCACAGGCCAGTAATCACATTGCATCACAGTTACCCTGGAAGTCACGGTCAAGATGCAAAGCAGTCTTGCTGACGATTAGATGCAATTGGGGTTCAGAGTGAAGGTGATGCTTATCCAAGACACTTGACTCCAGCTGATCTGCACACACATGAACCATGCCTCATGCACACTTCCTGGCCATCATTGATTTCTTATGTCCTGTTTTTTTTTCTTTATATTTTGGACCAAATGATCTTGTAGAGGGATGGAAGAGTTTGTTATCCATAGAAATAACACACAAAGTAAGTGATGTCGTTAATTTAATAAGGGGATGGATAGCCATATTTGAATGTAGAAAGGATTATGCGTAACTCAAGTGCTGAGGCAGAGTTAAAATTGTGGGTGTTTCTCCCTTGTGTCCCACCAGCACGATCTTTTCAAAAGGCACCCAATGATGAAAATCAGTACCATCAAAGACCCACGCGCACTGAAAATGAAAGCATAAAGCAGATTGATTCTTTTGTATGTGGACTCTTTTTGTGTATAGTCTGCTCACTATACTGACTACATTCAATGTTGTTGAACTGTATCAACATCTGTCCCCTGACAAGGGCTGAGATCAAGCCTTCTTCAATCCTGTATCCTTGAGACTCAGCAAAGCATTTAATAAAAGGATAGAAAATAAAATTATAAGTGAATAAGAAATGAAGAGCTATATACTACTATAGGAACTGTAAATATTAGCTTCAAAAGAAATTTCTAGGGGCTGGGGAAATACCTTGGTCGTAGAGTGCTAGCCTAGCATGTGCTAAGGCTGTGGGTTCAATCCCCAGCACTGGCTGGAAGAAAAATTGAAAAATAAATTTTTATTTTTCTTTGGGAAATTTTTTGAGAGTTGTGGTCATAAATGACATCCAAGAAACTTCCTGGGAAATCTCTACCTGGGCAATACAGAACATCGAGAGGATATGTAAATCATGTTATGTACCTGGGTTGTTTATATTTAATTTTTACTCTTCATTAAATGTATTGTGTGGTATTGTTTACTGGTGTTTCTGATTCATTTCCTTTGTTTAAATTTTGCATACTTTTAATGAAAAGGACAGAATCGAGTCACTGTGAACATGCATAATTACTAAAAATCATTCTCTATTATGACAAGGACATAGTGGGAGTAAAAAAAAGAGAACTTCATTAATGAGAAAGTGAAAATTATTAGAAATAAATGTGGTTTTGTGCTGAGCCATGCTCTTTCTCTGTGCGTGAAACTAGTGTGTTGAGCTATACTTCATTTTAAGAAAACATTGTTTAAATTGTGTATATCCAAGAGCCACTGCAGGCTGAGACCTAAATTATCATAGTCCCTGACATTTGAAGGAACTTCAGAGTTTCTGCTGTGCAACTACCACGTGACAGATATACCTGTCATTCCATAAAGACAGTGAGTGTGGGATCAGAAAGTCAAAGCTTGTTCTTTGGCTAAATGTGCAAAATATTTTCACTTTCCCCTTAGAGGCAATTATGTTCCTTGCAAAAACTTTCCTTGCAATACCTTTTTAAAAAGATACACTTACTATGTAGTTTCTTGAAATATACAGGCTTCTTCTATGGCTTCTGATTCAGTGAATGATGTTGAATTTACCATCATTTTTGAGGACTGAGACTACTGCTTCAAAAAAAAAAAGTTGTATTATCTCTGAAAAGGCCCTAGACACCAAAGGAAAATGTTTTAAACCTTTGCTTCGATAACAGCCAGCCAAAACATAGAATAGGATTGGATATACTTTGGAAGTCCTTAGCATTCAATAAACTATGCCACTGAATTTGAATCTACAAAAACCAGGATATAGCCGAGTGCAATGGTGCACGCCTGTGATCTCAGCCACTTGGGAAGATGAGGCAAGAGGATTGCGAGTTCAAAGCCAGCCTCAGTAACTTAGTGAGAAACATAGCAACTCAGCACCATCTCTGAATAAAAATATATATAAAAGGGGTAGGGATGTGGCTCAGTGGTTAAGCACCCCTGGGTTCAATCCCCCGTAACAAAATAGCAACAACAACAACAACAACAACAAAAAACAAGATGTAGAAAAAGGACCATTTATTTCCCTTGTCTTGTCACTCAGGACCTCTTGAAGCAATTGTCACTACTAAAAAGGAATGCAAAGGAAATATCTATGTGTCTACATTTTCTATTTACTTCAGTTATATGTTTTATACTCATAAAAAGTAGCTGGGTGAATAGGCATTCTTTAAAATTCTTAATGTAAAAGTAAAGTTGTCTGGATAAAGAGCAACATGGCGGCAGGAAGATAACTTTGAACAAGAAGTCACCAGAGCACACAGCACAATTCATATTTTATGTGTGAGGAAATGGAGCAGTCGTTTGTGTCCAAGGCAGAAGCACAAGAAACAATGTCAAGGTAGAGGGGCGACGTTGGTAAGGTTACACTGTTCCCATTTTTCGGCTTGGCTGTGCGTCATGCAGAGAAGCACAGGTTCCAGTGACATTAAATTCATGAAATGCATCTTAGCGTTTGAAGCTGGCAGCTGTGCATCAGGATGCCTTGGCTGAAGCTTCAGGTTCACAGCTTAGTGTATCCAAACTCCAGCAAGTTATCTAAAGCTCTCTAAGCCTCAGTTTACACATTGGATAAATGGGAACAGCATCTGAGGAATAAATGGAGTCGTGCTTGGAACACGCCCAGTCATATTTGAACAACAAATAACAGCCCCCACTATTGTACATGAGTAACATTATCTAGATGCCGGGGTTTCAAATATGACATATTACATTTCCAGGATGGAAGATTAACATAGGTATAGGAAGTGACTATTACCCTTTTAACAATTCTACACTCTGTACTTTCATTTCACCCCAAATATGAAACCTTCTGCCCTTACAGTTCAGTGTAAATGTAATCCATATTAAGGATCCCATGATAAGCAAGTTTTAGAGCAATCAGTAAAATTTACCAGGTAGTGAAACCACAACCTAGTTTCGGTGGTGGTGGGAGATCATTTGTCTAATAATTGGCTTTCAAAACCATTTGTAATTTAATCTTGAATTCTACCAGATGTTCCATATGATGGCATACCATTTTTTTTTTCCTTTAAAATTAGGTATAGCCCATGTTCTGCCTGCCCTAATCACAATAAGCCTGTGGAATATGCAATCAAAGCATGATTGGGGTTGCCCAGATGTTCTGAAATCCGTGATTCAGCATTTTCTGTGGAAAAAGAAAGAATGCTACCAACTTTCATAAAAAAAGGAAACTCCTTTCCAAGAGCTAAGCAGAAAGCAGAGGGGAACAAATCATTTACTACTTAAAGGAGAAGCAGCAGAATGTGGCTCCCCCAGATTAAGACGAAGAGCAACCAGAAGAAAGCTGCTGTGCACAGACGCGTGCTATTTTCTCATTGATGGATTTGCACTGAGACTATTTTGCACAGATTGCTTCGTGAGTTTTGATTCAAAATGGGTTTTGTGTTTGCTCTAAATCCTTCTTCTCTGTGCATTGATTTTGGGATGGCTGCTTCATATATCCATATCAGCTTTAGAAGATCTTGCCAGGGTCAATCTATCCTCATGTCCGATGGTGCCAATACAGCATTCAGCACAAATTGTGTTGAAATGTGAATGATATCATGGCACCCATGTGTCCCAGCCTTTGAGACTCCCGGTGCCTGGGCCTCTGTCCCTAGCTGTACTCTAGCTGCACTTCCCTTAGCAACCCCTGAGCCTGATGGACACACTCATGGTTTTTGTTCCGCTTCCTCTCCTTGGAACCTACCTCTTCAAAATGACTGCTTTGTTCAATCTTCCTGCCCCTTCATCGTCTCAGAGAGGATGACTCTGGATACCCCACAGAAAACACAGCCCTTCTCCTGAGACTCCCTCATTATACATCGTTAGATTTTTCCATGTATCATCTATCTCCATCTAACATACTGCAAATTTTATGTTTTAATTTTTGTCTGTGTCTCTCCCAGTAGTATATCAGTACCAAGGTGGTTGGCATTTCTGTTTGTTTTTCTACCATCTGTGTCTTCAACACCAAAAACAATAGCTCATCATAGGCGCTCAATAAGTATTTGCATATGTAATTGATTAAGTCATCATTTGCTCAGTCAGGAAGTTTCATGGAGCATTTTCCTGTTGAATTGCCTATGAAGACAAAGTGTACAGTGTAAGCCACCCTTGTGGCTTTCAGTGGGTGGTTCTGTGTCAATGAGCCTGTCCCTCCTCTAACTTGCAACACTTTGAGGTGGACAATCTGCATTAATGACCCTCCAAGTTGATAAAATGCACTTCACTGGTTCATGATACTGTATTTCTCTCTGAAGATACCTTTTTTCTCCCCCACATCTTCACTTTACCTTGAACAGTGAGTTTAGACTAATTACTCTTGGCATGGTACAGGCCAGCTAGAGATGCTTCTAGATTGCACTTTTCTGGTCTCACCTTTAATATTGACTCCACTATTTTGAAGAGGAGATGTAGAGGTCAATCTCCCAGGAACCAGCAGAAATTGGGTGGGAATAATGCTCCAAGTCTCAGAATCTGGGCTCTGTCAGTTCCATATCAAGAGGAGGGAGAGGAAAGGGGTGTTGCTCACGGTCCACGGTTGAAGCTGTCAGGATGCCCTGATGCGCGGGATGCTGCTCTGCAGCCGCCGCGTCTGTGACTGATGGGAAGCAGATGTTCCACTTTGCAGGGCAAAACCTTCCTGCAATACAGAACCCGGGACTCTGCCGCCCTTCCCTTTTTGTTCTCCCTCAAAAACAAATCGAGGAGGGAAAATTACATCCAAGTAATGATTCTGCAAGAGATCTTAACTACAACAGGTTGAAACCAAGCCCTTGTTTTAAGGATTTGTGTAATTTTAAAGGAAAAAAAAAAAAGACACCCATAATACACTTTCAAGTTACATTCAGCCAATTGGACAGTTTTAGGAATTTTCTTCATGTCAAGTTCTATTACTGCTGCTTCCATACCTCTTTGTCTCTGTCTCGTGTTAATTCTTCTTGTCATGCGGATTCCCTTGACCTCCTTTCCCCCCATCTTTTTGCTGTAGCTTTCTCACTTGGCTCCCCACCTCCTCTCTCCCACTGAAACCACCTCATGCTCTGTTGCCAATGAACCCCCTGCTCTTCTCTCCCTCAAAAACTCTCACTGGCTGCCGATGGTCCAGTATGTAAAGTCCACGTCCCTCAGCCTTGACTCTCAGCCCTCTGTCATTGAGACCCAAACCACAGTAGTTTCACCTACTTCCCAGCCTCCTAGGTAAGTGTAAATGTATTGCAGCACTCTGTTTTTTTTTTTTTTTTCCTCTTTTTTTTGGTACTGGGGATTGAACTCAGGGGCACTTAACCACTGAGCCACATCCCCAGCCCTATTTTGTGTTTTATGTAGAGACAGGGTCTCACTGAGTTGCTTAGCACCTCGTCATTGCTGAGGCTGGCTTTGAACTCGCGATTCTCCTGTCTTAGCCTCCCAAGGTGCTGGGATGACAGGTGTGCGCCACCGCGCCTGGTGAGCACTCTGTTTTTTTTTAATGTTTTCTTTCTAGCTCCGTTTGGTTTCTTTTTAATATGTTTCATTGGTCATACCTGTCAGCCCACCTGATACGCCACCTTCATCAATTTGCCGCAGCTCTGTATGTGATCTGACTGTGTCCCAAAACATTCATGTATCAGAAAACTAAACCTCAAAGGCACAGTACTAGGAGATGGAGCTTAGTAAGCAGCATTCAGTCTTGAGGCCGACGAATGTGACTACCCTGAGGATAGGGCAGTTATGGCCAGAGAAGGTTTGCTCTAAAAGTGAGTTAGTTGGCCCCTCTCGTCTTTTTTCTCCCTCTCTTGTCCTTCTTCCGTCTTGGGTCGACAGAGCACGAAGGCCTTCCGCAGATGCTGGCGCCACACTCTTGGACTTCCCAGTGTCCAGAGCCTTGAGCCAAACAAATTTCTGTTCACTATAAATTACACAGTCTGTGGTATTCTGTTATAGCAACACCAAACGGACTGAGACCTGTTGCCATAACAAACTACCACAGACTGCATGGCTTAAACAACAAAAATTTATTTTCCCACAGTCCTGGAGGCTGGACATCCAGGTCCGAGGTGCCAGCAGGTTTGGTTTCTCGCGAAGCCTCCCCTTGGCTTGCAGAGGGGCACCTTCTCCCTGTGTCCTCACACGCTCTTTCTTCTGTGTGCGGGCAGTCTCCATCTCTTCCTTCTCTTACAGAGACATCAGTCATGCTAGATTAGGTCTCCCCTCTAATAACCTTATTGTAAAACTCAGTCACTTCTTAAAGAGCTTTTCTGCTATTCTGGTTACTTTCTGAATTCAGATTTCAACGTAAGAATTTCGAGGGGAATTAGTTCATCCCATTCCACCTTCCCAATCCCTGCACATCCAGCTCCCATCCATCATGAGCAAGTGGAATGTCCTCCTCTGTGCCTCACCTACATGCCTTAGCTACAGGTTGAGTACGCCTTACCCAGAATGTTTCCCATCATCAATGTTTCAGGTTTCTATTTTTTCAAGTTGTTGTTAATATTTGCATATACTTCATCAGTTTAGCACTCCTAGTTCAAAAATTCCAAATCCAAAAATGTTCCACATTTCAAAATGAGAGCTTTTGTGGGTTTCAGATGGGAAAGCTCAGCCTGTATCTGCTGGCTGCCACTTCTGCTTCTCTCTCTATCTCACTCTAAACTCTTGTGCATGCTCATATGTCATAATACTTTCCACGCAGCTTTTTTATCTCTGGTCCTCAAGGAGGGCTGTTTGTGGACAAGCCTGTATCTTCACTTTATTTGAGTTTTGGTCAAGTCTGAGATCATAATGGCATATAGAAGACATTTCATTAGAAACCTAAATGAGTAAAAATTATTAAGCACTTTTCCACTATCTGTTTATCTTACATAATTTGGGTCACATACCCTTGTCTGTACAAGACATCTGAAGCCCCTCTGTCCTGTTACGGACTTTGCTTGGCTCTTTCATAGAACACGAAGGAGAAGCTCTATATGCTCACACGTTGTTCTGTCTTTATTATTTTGCTTTTGTGGAATAAAAAAGGAAGAGTTTCCTTTCATTACTCTACAGGGGCTAGTGGGATGTTGAATCTGAATTTTTCTTCCTGTTTGATGATCTAGTGGGTTGGTGATCAACAAGGTTCAAATTACCTCTTCTCACAACCAGTCTCTTTTTCCACTGCCAGTTATCTCACGGGACAAAATCTCCTGTTAGAGTCAAAACCAGCATGTACTCACTTCTAGGTCAAAGCAGGGTGCACAGACCACTCAGAATCCGTCTCTCAGAGTGTTTCCATTGCATTGTGGTGTGGGTTTTAGGAGAGGGCTCCTCTCCCACTGTGTGTGGCCTTGCCGTTCTGAAGACCACAGTCACACAGCTGCTGTTGTCCTGCAAAAGCCGAAGGGCAGATAACGAAGCAGTTCTTCAGAAAAGGGACGGCACAGACTTTAAGGAGAAGGGTAGAGCCTCAGTAACTATTTCAAAATAACTCTGACGCCAAATCTTTCAAAGAAAAATGGCTTCATTGCTTTTGCTGATTATAAAAGGTATTCTTGCTTATGCAAAAACAAAATCAAGCAATGCAGAAGAAAGAAAAGTTTAAAAGAATCTTTCCACCCATTGGTAAATGTGCTTACATGTTGGTGGCTGTACTTTAAGCATCATTTAGAGCATACCTGGCCTTGCCATGCATATCTGTATTTTAATGGAAGTTTAAATGAAAATGGGATTATATGATTCCAGTTGTTATAAAATTTGCTCATGCGCTTAATATATTTCGGGAATGTTTCCATTTCAGTAACTTTAGATTATTATTTAGGAACCCATAGAATAAATGTACCACATTTTTTCCAACTAATCCCTTTTCAGTTTATTTTTCTATTGGATTAATGCTATGCTGAACATCTTTGCACATGTAACTTTGTATATATGTCTAAGCAACTGCTTGAGTAAAACCTCTGGATCTCAGAATACACACATTGTAATGCTTTTGATATTTATTACAATCTGTTCTACAGAAAGGTCTATTCTGGGCTTCCTCAACTTCAGCCCTACTGACATTTTGGAACAGGTCATTCTTTACTGGGAGGGAGGGGCTGAGCTGTGCATCCTCGGGTATTGAGCAGTAACTCTGTTCTCTACCCTGCAGATGATAGTAGTGTCCACTTCCAGTTGTGACAGCCCAGATGTCCCAGAGTGCTGCCAAGGGACCTCTGGAGAGCCCCAGTCTCACTTCCCCATGGAGTCCCACTGACAGTTTCTATTCCCATTAGCAGTGTATGAGTCTATATATTTTTCACCCTTGATTTTATCTTTTTTGTTCATGGTTGGAAAATGAAGACATTTTTTAAAATATGCACTTTTATTTAAATCTGAATAACCTTAGCTGTTTACACCTTCTAGATGGAAATGCCATACAATTTTGATGATTCTGTGTGCATTTACCTAGCTCTTGTTGTCCGTTCCTGGGGTTCTGCTCTTTTATTGTAGGCTGGGGGAGAAAAGGAAATGTATTGTGCTCCTCCTGCTAGAACAGAGACTCTGTGAAAGGGAGATCAGCTTTGATATTGTAGCACCATTGGACAGTGGCAGGATAGGGATGCATGGGTTTTCATAAAAATGGTTATTATGTTTGGATACTGGGGATTGAACCTAGGGCCTTATACATACAAAACATGTTCTGCCATTGATTACATGCTCAGCCCATGCCTTGGCCTTTTAATTAGACAGGCCTGGATCTAAACTGTGGAGTTTAAACTTACTAGTTCTTTGACCCATGAAAAACTTCCCTAATCTTTCTTAAGCTCACCACCCCATAAGTCAATGAGAAGATATAATGCAACTCCTGAGCGCTTGCCTCTCTAGATATGCACTCTATGGTAGGCTGAGCCCTCTGCCCTGTTTCTTGGCATGCCAAATAAGCACACGTACCTCACCTGGCAATCCAGTACCCCATCAATAGACATTAACAGAATAAATGAGTGTTGCCTGCCCCTAGAGGATTCGCAATTCTGAAAGTAAGGACTTGCAGGCATTGTGGGCGATCCTGCTGTCCAAGATGGGCACTTATCAGGAGAGAATATGGGCTGCTGTGCTGGAGTAACTGGAAGATAGATGTTGGTTTTCATCTACTGTTACCTTAAGAGGAAGGGATGAGGTGAGCGTCTAGATTTCCTCTTCTTGAACTTGAGAGACACAAGTAAGAGTTCAGATTCATCCTTATCTTTTGGAAAGAAAAACCGATTAAAGCAGCCACTGGTAATTCACTAAACCAAGATAGCCTCTGCTCACTGGAGGAGGAGGAGGACAAGGAGGAGGAGAACCCTCTGCCTGGGTACCAGAGAACAACAACCCACAGGAAGAGCTGAAGCTGACACCTATCAGGTGCTACATGCGAGTCAAGCATTTTAGAAGGAATCTTCCAACTAATGCCTTACTTTAAACTTTAAAGATAAAGACATCTCAAGAAGTAGATAAGCTTTCCCATTCTACAGATGATGAAACCAGAGGACTCCATGATGAAGTAAAATGCTGGCTTAAATTTACACAAATAAGTAATTTAGCCAGAGTCAGAGATCATTCTGCCTGAATTCAGATTGTGTCTCCTCTTCTTAATCTGCCTCACAGAATAACATCCATCAGCCACCCTGGGCTAAATGAGTGGATCTGCTAAATCCAGACAATTTAAGGGGAGGCCATAGTAAATTCAGCTTCCTGAAAGTATCTGGCCACTAGCATTTCTTTCCCCTTAGAACTTACTTCAGGAGTCTTTTTGTTAGGAAGACATTGACAAATGCTAGTCCCAAGCATAGATGACACTTTTGTTAGTGTGTTATTAGCATCTGATTTTTCAACCCCCTTAAAGAAAGTGTCTATTGTATGCAATTCATCAAGTCACTTTAAATTTAGTTTAAGATATGAATGTGTATTTGGTGACGTGTTCCCCACACCCATTGGAAAATGGCTATTTCACAAAGTTTGTCTTTTACTGCAGTAGTCTTGCTGCTGTCTTTGGCTTAAAACTATCGAAGGCACATTTGCGAGAATATTTACAGAAAAGGAGTTTAGCCTAAGTTCTTACCCAGGAAACCTTGTTTTCTGGATCCTTTCCTATGAGATAGCTACATTTACAAAATAGAAGACTTCTCATTTTCCTCTGTTTGATGGTGATGGTATATTCAGAATTTTCCAGATTTTCTATATCAGCCAGATCTAACAAGTTATGAAATATTTATTATACATAGAACACTGAAGAAAGGCCAAATGATATTAGAATAAGTAAGATAGAATTACTGTTCTCTCAATTTCAAAATCTTGTACTTTGCCAGGCATGGTGGCACACACCTGTAATCTCAGCAGCTCAGGAGGCTGAGGCAGGAGGATCGCAAGTTCAAAGCCAGCCTCAGCAATGGTGAGGCGCTAAGCAACTCAGTGAGACCCTGTCTCCAAATAAAATACAAAATAGGCCTGGGCATGTAGCTCAGTGGTCGAGTGTGTCTGAGTTCAATCCTCGGTACCAAAAAATCCTGTATGTTGAAAAAAATATATATTTTATAAAATTGAAAAATGTATATATACATATATATATATTCATACCACGCTATAATTCTACAACTATATATAATAAAACATATGAATTATATACATATATATACACATATATAATTTTATGCTAAAGATGTGCGTCAAGCATAGGATAAGCATAAGAAGAAAGATCTAGAAACAACCTCTCATTTCGTTGACAATTCACAGCCTAACTCCCCCTAACAGAAGATGGGCTATAAAACCACCTTGAAAACCAAAGTTATGTTTCTCTGTAGCAAAAGCCTCAGAGGATAATAAAGCCTTGAGCCAGCATCTCCAAACCAATGAGATTTTCTAGGCATAGTAAGATTAGCCAAGGGTACGGGCTTCCAGGGCATTCGTGTTCATATTGCAAGGCAAAGAACTGCCTCAGTTCTACATGACTTAAAATCCTAAAACTGTTATGAGGGAAAAGACATTTTCAACATTCTTTTTCCAAATCCCACACATTCAAACAAGCACAAATCTGAGACACATACACCCTGCTGCGAATCCACGCCCCATGTGTGGGCGCTGACTACTCCCTCTGGAATTTGCTTGTGCGTAGGAGGCAATGAAATATATTAGTTTTTTGGAAACTTGATATCAGAAATGGACAGGTAAGGAAACACCAGCAAAGTTAACATGTTAAAGAAGTTACTTTGAGGATATTTGGGAAAGGTAAAGCATTTTTTCGAAACTGAATTTCAAGTACTTAAAATTAGAGTAAACCTTGTCCTGTTGGGTTTCTCTTACCTTCATGCTTCAAGAGGCCCATAAGCACGGTCATAAATTTTGAAATGGAATAAGCACAGAGAGTTCTCATCTCCCTTGTGAAAGCCAGGAAAGAAGTTTGTGTGTGTGTGTGTGTGTGTGTGTATTTTAAACCCTGTTGTTAAAATAGCCAAGGTAAGATCAGAATATCTGCTTTCTAATTTTTTTGTGCAATCTTGGGGATACTCTTTATGTTATACAGACCTGTGCTGTTTCTCTATTTATAAAACAGGGGCAAAAAATGCCCACCATAGCCAGTGTTACAGAGGGTGGAACACAGAAGTCAAAATGGCAGATTTGGGCCAATAGTATAGGACTTTTTATAGAAATTTTATGAACTAATTAAAAGTATATTCATGGAAAAGAAATGGAAAGAACCACAAGGGGAAAATGTGAATTTTTTCAGTGGTTGAATTTGGACGATTTTTGCTTCTTTTAAAAATTCTTCATTGTAGATTTTTATTCTGTTTGGGAGATACAGGAGCTAAGTAGCTCCTGTCAGACAGTCCTCTCGTCCTATTACTGATACATCTGGAATATGGATTCTAGAATACACAAAATGCAAATACAGGAAGGCACTAAGAGTGGCCAAAGTCAGGCGAGTGGCAGAAGGAAGAAGCTGATGTTTGAGGGATGATAAGAGCATTCGATGAGTTTGCCATTTTTAGGAGCTTTTAGCCTGAGGGCAGGCCCCCATCTACATTATGAGAGTAGCTGAATTTCAGATCCAAAACTCTCATTCATATTTGCAAATATGAAGAAAGAGTCTGGGATGTTCATAACATTTAGAAAGTCAGAGGGGAGAATTCCAGAAAGGAGAAGTCTTAGATTCTGTATTTAAACTCTTCCCTAATCTCTACTGACTCCTGAACTACATATGGTGAAGGAAGACTCCAGGTAGCTCAGCCAATGTTTAAAATATGAACTTGGACTTCAGAGAATGAATTTTAAATCAGCCAAGTAAAGCTTAAAAAATAAAACTACCCAAATTTTGCCTGTTCCTGGTTCCCAACGGAGCTGAATATATGTCATAACCAAGATACAGATGAAGGGAAAAGGGGAAAAATACATTCTGCCCTACCATGTTTTGCTATAATAAAGATTACTTGGCTGGGTGTGCTGGCTCATACCTGTAATCCTAGTGACTCTGGAGGCTGAGGAGGAGGATTGCAATTTTGAGGCCAGCCTCAGCAATTAGCCTTAGTGAGACCGTAAGCAACTGAGTGAGATCTTGTCTCAAAATTTAAAAATGAAATAAAATAAAAAGGGCTAGGTATGTGGCTCAATGGCAAAGTACCTCTGGGCTCAATCCCCAGTAACAGAAAACAAAACAAAACAGATTGCTTGCACATTTTTGTAAAAGTCAACATGCTTCAGAGAAAAATGAACTTGGTCTCTATAGCATATCATTTTAAGTATCCAGGACACAAACAAAAACTACTTTACATATGAAGAAACAAGAAAATGTAAGCTATCCTCAAGTATGTTTGAGGGTGGGGTGGGACAATTTATAGAGACTGATGTCAAGATGATCCAGAAATTAAAATAGTCTCATATAAATTTTAAAGCAACTGTCATACTTATGATCAACAAGTTAAAGAAAAACATGCTCATAATGAATAAACAAAATTTCATACCTTTCTCATGGTCTCATAGCCAGGAGGAAATTACCATGCGTAAATTATTCTTGTCACCTCCACACACAGGAAGACTCATTATCTCAAAGGAAAAGTCTAAGTAAAGAAAAACTATCCATAAACATCCACATTTCTTCATCAAGAAGCTGTTTAAGAAATTTAAATATTTTAACATGTGTTTGGGAATGTTTAAAGGTCAGTCGATGTGTAAATATCTATTGTCAAAAATACATAGGAAAGGCCAGGCGCAGTGGCGCACACCTGTAATTCCAGCACTTTGGGAGGCTGAGACAGGAGAATCGCAAGTTCAAAAGCCAGCCTCCGTAACGGTGAGATGCTAAGCAACTCAGTGAGACCCTGTCTCTACATAAAACACCAAATAGGGTTGGGGATGTGGCTCAGTAGTCAAGTGCCCCTGAGTTCAATCCCTGGTACCAAAAAAAAAAAACCATAGGACAGCCAGGCACAATGGCACATGCCTGTAATCCCAGCAGCTTGGGAGGGTGGAGGCAAGAGGATTGCGAGTTCAAAGGCAGAGAAAAAGCAAGGCGCTAAGCAACTCAGTGAGACCCTGTCTCTAAATAAAATACAAAATAGGGCTAGGAATGTGGCTCAGTGGTTGAGTACCTCTGAGTTCAGTCCCCAGTAGAAAAATATATAGCAATAGGTAGAGGAAAATGATAGAACTGAGTTAGAGGAAGTAGCAGCACTGTTAACAATAGCAGCGTAAACATTTCTTTTTTTGCTGCTGAGTAGTTCTTGTGTCCCATCATCCCATTTACACCTCCAAGGGTACTATTATCATCTCAGAATACACATTAGAAGAAGACTGAGGCTTAGGGGCTGGCGTGTGGCTCAGTGGTACAGTACTCATCTCACATGTGTGAGGCACTGGGTTCAATCCTGAGCACCATATAAAGATAAATAAATAAATGCATTGTGTCGACTAAAATAAATATTTTAAAAAATAGAAAACTGGGGTTTAAGAAAAAAAATTTTTTTTTTCTTTTTTGGTACTGGGGATTGAACCTAGGGTTGTTTAAGCACTGAACCACATTCCCAGCCCTTTTTATGCTGTGTTTTGAGATAGGGTCTCACTAACTCCTTAGGGCTTTGTTATGCTTCTAAAGTTGGTCTTGAACTTGCAAACTCCTGCCTCAGCCCCCAACCCCCGCCAAGTTGCTGAGATTATAGAAATTTCATACCTTCTCATGATCTCATAGCCAGGAGGAAATTACCATGCGTAAATTATTCTTGTCACCTCCACACACAGGAAGCAGCAACTTGGTCAGAACTGAAACCAGGACCCTGAAGGAGCAGGGGCAGTGTCCTCTTGTTTATACAATTGTTCCCACACACCGTGGGTGCAAAACTGAAGGAGGTAGGTGCTGGGGAGGTAACCATGGCAAAGTATTGAATGGATCCTATTAAAAAAAATAAAAATACAAACAAACAAAAAAAACCGAGGGAGGTAGGAAGGGAGGGAAAAAAGATGCTTCTTTCTAAGGTTATTACTGCAAATTTTTCCAAGGTCTTAATTACATGTTCTTCTCACAAAAAGGAATAATCATATATAAGAGAACAGAAGGGAAGGTTTGTGTATAGACCGCAGTGATAGTCTTTCGGGGACATACACTTATCTTCCTGCTTATCCAAATGAATGCATTATTTATGGGCAGATTTTTGTGGGTCACAAATATATATCGATAAAAAAGAATATTTGGGAGAATAAAACAATGCCATGATTTGAAGTATTCAACAGGGCATTTAATAAAACAAAGATAAAAGACTTTGAGAACTCAGTCAGAAAGTAAAAAGCAGGAAATCTGCTGAAGTTTCAAGAAAGTGTATGCATGGATAGGGAAAAGGAATTAAAATTGGACTTTTAAGAGTAAAGTAAAACAAAGAAAAACACTGTCCTCTTGCTTCTTTTCCTCTCTCTTTTTCATTTCCCTTGGTCTTCTCTGGACACATGCCCATTTTCTTTCCACCCCATAACGTAGTGTTAACGTGTGTTTTAAAATTATGGACTGATGATATATTTTTCTCAGCAACAACAGAAGGGAGGGAATAAGTTTATCTAAGCTGATGTAGTTGGAGGAGATTTGAAGATTTAAAAGCAAAATTAACTGACGCAAAGGGAAGATGTATCACTAGTCCTTAGGAATGAAGGTGTGGGTGAGCAGATGGGCTCACTTTTGAATTTCATAAAGAACTTTCTGGTCTTTTAATAAGCTCTTGGCTGAGAAGTACATTTGAGTTTATGAAAAAGGGCATGTTGGTTTGTAGAAAGGGGAAGGATAAACACTCTAAGCAATACTGACCACCAAATATGAAATATTTGTGGGCATATTATTATGAAGTCCAGCACCAGCATGAGGCCCGAGCGGCAAGGAAGGCAAGATGGCGTGCCGCTTGCTCACCTCAAGAGAAATGGCGGAATCACTGCACAGAGGTGGATGGCCAGATCACCCAGGGAGCATGGACCAGGACCAGACCGAGTCTCCTCCAGAAGACAAGGAAGCTTGTGTGCAGGACTCAGGGAGCTGTGTGGGCAGGACTCAGGAATATGCACTTTTTCCATGTTTCCAAAGAGTATAGAGAGAACGTTTGGAGAATAAGCCCTGATGGCCTGAAATCACAGACTTTGTCTGTTTTCGTTTGTAGAATGTGTCCAGCTTCATCCTGGGAGCCTGGGGAAATCTTCGTGGACAGTTATTTTTCTTTTATTACTAGCCATCATCTCTATCCAGCAATTAATAAGCCCTATCCCCTTTGATTCTTTAAAACACTTCAAATCCACCCAAGATTCTTACTGGTCAAGTTTAAGCCCTTATAATTTGCCACCCACATTGCTGGGATACAATATAGAATAATCTTGTAGGTAAAGCAGATCAAATTAGAGCTTGCTGGCTTTCTACTTAAGTTTCTCCAACAATTTCTCCCTTGGTTTCAGGATCAGGTTTTGAGCATGACTGCATTTATGTCTTTTATGACCTGTCTTATACCTGGTTCCATTTCCATCAAGCTCCAAATCCACATGCATTTACATGTGTTCTCAGATGCGGATACACACAGATGCACACATAGCCTCTGTGTTATGGGACTACTGAGCTACTTGCCATTCCCTAAATAGGATATGGTCTGCCTTGTTGTAGCACATGAAGCTTTGGCCAAGAAGATTGGTGCTATTCTTCTCTGTTTGAAATCTCAACTCAGTCTCTTGTTGGAGGTGTCCTCACAACAGAGTATCCAGTGATTGTCTCTATCACAGTGCTAATCATCAGTCTTCTAAGATTATAGTTTAACTCATCTGTACTCCATTGTGTGGTTTGAGCATGTGCAGAACAAAGATTGTCTCCTTAACTGTCTCTACAGGTTTTCAGGAACCGTACATGAGTAGATGAGTTAACACAGCGCCTCCTTTCTTGAAAGAAATTGGAAGCAATTCAGAAAAGTGATAACCATTTGACAGTTGTTTTAGTCAGCTAGTCAGCTTTTTCTGCTGCTGTGACTAAAAAGATCTAACCACAACCACTGTAGAGGAGGAAAGGTTTAGTTGAGGGCTCATGGTTTCAGAGGTCTTCGTCCATAGAAGGCCGGCTGCATTTCTCAGGGCTCGAGGTGAGGCTGAACATCATGGTAGGAGAGGGTGGCGGAGGGAAGCAGCTCACATCACAAGGATCAGGAAGCAGAAAGAGCGTCCACTCTCCAGATACAAATATATGCACCAAAGCCACTCCCCAATTCCCACCTCCTTCAGCCACACCCTACCACTTCAGTTAGCACTCAGTTAATCCCCATCAGGGAACTAAATCGCGGATTGGGTTAAGACTCACAACCCAATCATTTCTCTTCTGAACCTTCTTGCGTTGTCTCACACGTGAGCTTTTGGGGGACACCTCATATCCAAACCATAACAACAGTGCTGTTCAGGAACGGTAAGTTGCTGTTTCCTCCTGATTATCTGAGTGTTTTCAATATTTCATAACAAAGTATCATATCCAAAAACAAGGGGGGAGGGCAGTTAAAGTGGAGAATAAAGATGTCTCAGCATCTTAGAGGTTAAAATACCAGGCAGAGTAACTTAAACAATGACTGAGAGGGGAATCAGGCTAGACACAACACAGGAGTGCTTTTGAAAATTTGCTTGAGCACCGTAAATGTGGGATGGAGGGCTTTGCCCACTGGTATTGTGGAGGTGCAGACCTGATCTTGCTATATTCAGAAAGAATTGGGTGGCACACTTCTAGTCCATGCTACCTGAATTCAGCCATAGGGTTTAGAGTGTAGATCAGATACCTCCTCACTCCATGCTTCTCTGCTTAGGCTTTGTAAAAAAAAGATGCAGTTGATTGGAAATGTTTTTGTTTTTTCTCTCTCTTTAGGGAATGTGAGCCAAAGCGCTCTGTGGTCATTGTTCCTGACAGTTCATTTGTGTAGATGAAACAATCCATTCATTTGGTGAATCCATGGAATCGATGGTTTCTACTTTGTACTTCTTGAAAAATATACAGTATTTCAGGTCCCTGGATTTACATTCCGCAGGCTTTCTGGTTTAATGGAATAGTTTTGGGTCCCCTGAGGGCAGGCATATGGCTCTGAGAGAGGGTTGATGATTTTTCTAAATGTTCTCACTTGGAGCAGTTTTGTCAAAAGCTTTTTGACATATAAGGGAGAAGAAATGCTTCGCAGGGGACATTTCTGAGAAAAGTTGCTCATAGGCTTGAGCCCTGGGGCTAAAATGGGGTCAGTTCCTCTCCTTTAGGTAGAGTGCTTGTAAACCCAGGGTATTACGTTTAGTAACCTAAAGAAAATCTTTCTTTTAACCAGAAATCCTTAAAACTCTAATTTTTCCTTTTGTGCATAATTTATTTGGCATTTGGTGTAATTGAGTCTTTAGCACACTGAGAATTAACAGACAATCATCATACATGGGGTGGGAATTTATCAATGAACTGTTGCCTCACAAAATAGGATAATTTTCTATTATATTTTATAATGATGTTATGATTGGGTCATTCCTATGAAACTCTACCAGGGGTAATCGCTGCCAACAAATGCCTTCCAGATCTCTACTACTGGGTAACTGTGAGCAGCCTGGCTACTTTGGGAATAGATGCACCATGAATGAACCATTAGTGATAAACATGTGGCATTTTTAGATAAAAATTCAATGCCAAGTTTAGGAATTAAGGACAGTTTATGGAAAGTGAAATGAATAAAAATGCCTAAGAGGGTAAATCAAAGTTACAATAATCCATCCCTTTTTAGAGGGAACTATCTCACTGAGTTTAAAGAGATTTCTGTATACAATTAGTAATGGGCCTACTGTTTTTCCTTTGCATGATTATTATTTACTGAATGTTTTTTGTCTATTAATTTTTTCAGTGTTATTTTCTCCATTATTAAATGTCTACAAGGTTAAGGTTAAGGTTAAGTGTCTAAATGTTAGGGTAGTGAATGCCTTAACATTTGTATTGGCATGTATAGTTGTCTACATATGTAAATTGCTTATTGTCCTTCCTGATATATAAACTTCCTTAAAATCGAGTTAGTAGTGCAAATCAGTTGACAGATGCCATTTTAATTGGGAGATATAAAGAATTAACCTCGAAAAATATTTGCAGGTGTCATGGTTTGAATATGAGGTACCCCCCAAATCTCAGAAGACAATGCAGTAATTTTCAGAGTAAAATGATTAGATTATGAGAACTGTAAACTAATCACTGGATTCATCCATTTGATGGATTAATAATTTGAAAGGATTAATGAGCTGTGAGGTAACTGTAGGCAGGCTGGGCATGGTTAGAGGAAGGAGATCACTAGGGGCCTCCTTAGGGGATTGGATTTTGTCCCTGCCTCCCCTCTCTCTCTGTGTTTGTCAGTTGCCATGAACTGATCAAGTTTTCCTCTGCCACAGTCTTCCACCATGATGCTGTGCCTCAAGTTGGGCCCAGAGCTATGGAGTCAGCCATTGAATAAGTATTTAGTGATAAATTTGCAGACATCAATGATGTGAATTAGAAATCTATTTTGTGGGCTCGGGAAATTTTCATAGAAATCCATTAAGTCCTTCCATGAGAAGAGTTAGGATTTCAGAATTTCAACTGCTGTTGGGACTGGGAAGTCAATGAAACTCATCAGAGAAAGAAAAAGAAAAGCAGAACAATTTTCCTTAACTACAACTTGGCCACAGCCCCTTCCCCTCCGCTACCATCATCATGTTGGAGCCTGCCGAAGACCTTGGTGAAGCTTCTTTCTCCTGCAGCCCTCACGCCATCCCACCATCCATCCCATCATCCCGTGACTTCCTGGACATAGCTGCCAGGTTTTGAACATCAGGTAGAGCCCATCTAACTGAACATGCAGGAGGAGGCTTTCAAGCAAATGACCAGTGTTTCTCTTGTGCCGCCTCCAGCTCTTCCAGAAGACTAACCACATAGTGGAGAGAGAAACTGCAGACCCACAGGTTCAAGACCACCCCAGGCCAACTGCAGCGGTAACACAGGAGAGTGGCCCCACAGATCACGCTTGAGGACCTGCCCCATCTGACCAAGGGGGTGTCATGGCACTGCTCTTCCCTCCTGGACATGCCATTTGTCAGGAGGATAAGCTCTCAAGAGCGAGCAGTTTACCACTGAACCAGGGGGTTCCAGTGAGCATCCCTTTTTGACTATGGATTTCAAGATACTTCCTAGGTGTTTTCTTTGTGAGTGCCAGGTTGCCCGGGGAAGCCTCAGAGCCCTTTGAGTGAACTGAGGCTGGCGGCGAACAAGCAAGAGTCTGAACTTTTGGGGCTTAGTATCGGGAAGCTTGGTTAAAAGGGGAAATGCAGGTGCTGCTCTCACCCTCACCTCAAATGCGCCAAGACTTTGGCGCCTCCAAGGTTGGTTTGGGACTCTTACAAGACCAGCCATTCTTGGGGAGGTTTCCAAGAACTTCCTGTTACTAGTCAGGCAAAAAAGAGAGATGGAGAAAAAGTAAAAACAACTTCATTTCTTTTGGGGAATTCAGCATAATTTCTGTGGTCCAAGACAGAGTCAGAAAATGCCAAGCTTGCAATAAATGTCACCTTTTCGGTGGTGCTGTGGGTGGACAGATGGTGAGTGGTGCTGCTGGTGGTGGTGACGGGGGTGGTATGGAGAAAATCTTTCATCAGATTTTTGCAGAATAATTTCAATAAGCAACTCCTTGACATTAGCAAATGTCTATTCATTTCAGATTTAAATAGTGGCTTCTCTTTATGGCCTTGAGCTTAGCCGCACGATCACGTACTTAACATTTTCTGGAATATTTAAACAACATACTAATGCAAGAAATTTGTCTAATATGTGCTCATGGAACCACATCTTGCAGCACTTTTTTTGGGATCTTTAAAGAAAAGAAATGAAGATAAGGTAAAGGAAGCCTTTCTCACTATTTCAAAATCTCTGCAAAGCCTTGCTGGTTGCTACTATTTTTCAGGTAGAGAAAGAATACTGTGAAGGGTCTTGGTCACTGCTGCAGAGCTGAAGGTCGGGAGTGGCTCATCTCTCTTTTTGGAGCAAGTTACTTAAATTCAGAAATGAGTGTTCTACCTCCTTGCTGACCACAGTGCTCCATTTCAAAACTCAAGGAGGACTTGATGTACAGCAGCCTCGCTGTATTTTAATGTAAAAATAACAGAGGTGAAAAACCAATTCTAAGAAGCTGTTCAAGACAACATTGTATACTGCATTTTTAAACAAGGTTCTTCTGGTAGCTTGGCTCTCTATTGGGAAGAAAGAAAACAAATGTTGTTGACCTTGGTAGCCAGAAGTTTACCAACACCCTCCTGGCTATTTCACCGCTCCTCCCTTGGCCCCCTGCATGTGTGTACACACACACACACATACTCACACATACACTCACATATATCTTCTAATTATAAATGAGTGAGCTATTTATTTCCAGGGTTATTATGGTCAAACCAGATGCAGAGAAAATAGAGAAATGCAGAAAAGACACTGATCCTCTAAGGGCATGTTATCCTAGCTTTCAGCAAGGACCCTCACTATGAGTGTGGCTGAAATGCATGCAGACCCTTCATCTCCACTCAATTAAGAAAACTCACCCAGCAGATTTGAAAGCATGAATCATTTAAAATGTTAAAAGTTACTGATGTCCTATCTAATATTTCTTCATTCATTTTATGTGTTTATTCACCTATTCTTATTTTAAATATATATTGAATTTAATATACCACCAGTTACTAAGAGTTAACTGTGCAAAGATGAACATAGGTGCTTTCTGATCTTAAGCATCTCCTGGTTTCTTCTAAAGGATAGAGCTGGAGAGAGATTCTCAATTATAATAGAACAGAGTCAATGCAGTGATAAGAATAGCCAAAGGGTAGCTGGGCGCGGTGGCTCAAGCCTGTAATCCCAGCACTTTGGGAGGCTGAGACAGGAGAATCGCGAGTTCAAAGCCAGCCTCAGCAACCGTGAGGCGCTAAACAACTCAGTGAGACCCTGTCATAAAACACAAAATAGGGCTGGGCATGTGGCTCAGTGGTCAAGTACCCCTGATTTCAATCTCCAGTACCAAAAAAAAAAAAAAGAATAGCCAAAGGGTACTCTCTGTGTCTAGAAAAGGGTGCATGATCAGCAAAGACTAGAAGTGATCAAAAAAGAATTTCTGCAGAAAATACTGTCCCAACTGTGTGTTAAGTTATGATTAAAGAATTAGTCCCTCAAAAAGGGTAAGGAAAGAGACTCCAAGCTTCTGGAACAGTTTTTACAAAATGGAGGAGTAAAGATTAGACATGGAGACTGCGACAGTGTTGCCAAGGAAGGGGCACACTAAAGAAGGGGGTATTAGCAGAGAAGTTTGCAGGAAGAGCAGGAGTGGATTTCCCAGGGCCTTCCCCTGAGACTTTAAAGAGTCTGGGTTAATCTTGTGGGTATGTAGGGGTCACAGAATGGTCTAAACCAGTGTGGAACATGGTTAAGTTTCTTTTTCAAATTATTTTCTGTAGAAGATAGATCTGAGCAGCGATATGCTGGTAAATGTTTAGCTACTACCTGTCTGAGAAAAAGGTCCTGATTATAGCAGTGGCCAGTTTCCCTGGTGTAAATATTCCCATTAGGGCAAATTTGAAATGGAGGAATTATTGAACCCAGAGTTGGGAAGTGAGGGGCACAACTGGCCTTCATCAGTCAGTACAGGCTGGCCCCATCCCGCCACCAGTTGGAGAGAATGGATTGGAAGAACTAAAATATAGTAGGAAGTTTATCTAGTTAGGTCAAAAGAGAAGATGGGCTTAAACGAAAACCAGACAGCTAATGTGAAGGAGAAACGGTAGCTTAGCTATCCTAGGGGATTGAAAACGAAGGATGAGAAACAAATAAGGACAACTCCCATGTTTTTCCATTGAGACACGAGCTTAATTGCCACCCAAGGGAGAGAAAAGTGGTGAAACACATACTGTAAATACAGGAGGTAGTCAGATGTGGAATACCTGGGTGGCATGTTTATGGAAATGGTGGTGGTTGTGGTTTGGATATGAGGTATCCCCCAGCAGCTCCTGTTAATGCAGAAATGTTTGGAGGTAAAATGATTGGATTATGAGAACTGGAACCTAAACAGTCCACCCTAGTTTGAATGGACTGAGTAGTAACTCTAGGCAGGTGGGGTGTAGCTGGAGGAGGCGGATCACTGGGGGTGGGGTATGTTCTTCCTGCCACCCCTTCCTCTCTCATTCTCTCTCTCTCTCTCTCTCTCTCTGCTTCCTGAATCCTCCATAGGCTGAGCAGATTTCCTCTGCTGGCCCTTCCACCATGTTGTGCTGCCTCATCATGGACCCAGAGCAATGGAATTGGCCGTCTATGGACTGAAATCTCTAAAACTGTGAGCCCCAAATAAACTTTCCAGGTTGTTCTTGTTGAGTATTTGGATCATGAAAAAAAAAAAAACCCAGCAAAACAGTAGTGCATCTTATTTGGAATCTTGGGAGGGGAGCTAAGAGAAGGGTGGGCATTGAAGAAGAGAGGTAGGCAGGGTGGAGTTTGCTGGTACAAAGCACATATGGTGGGATTCATCAGAAATGGAGAAGTGGAGGAGTACGTGGAGATTCCTCGTCATTGTGCCACAGTGTCCTGGTGTAATTAGAACGCAGACACATTAGCTCCTCTAGCTTTGGGGCTGCCACTGGGTATCCTGAAATAACAAGGCAGAGTTTGGGCCAGCAGAAGCCCAGGGGCAGTAATCTCAGATCCCAAGCAGCTTTACATCCCACTCTGGGTCTTGCGCTGTGCAAATGTTATCATCCTCTAAGTGTCTCTTAATACAGACAACTTTGAAATATTAGTCTATTTCACAATCTCTGAGTGTATCTTCATTGAAAGGGGAAGGGAAAATACAATCTTTAGAAGGACATCACGAAGGAAAGATTAAAGAGGGTAAAGGAAAATCTGCAGAGTCATATCAAGGACACAAAATATTGAAATCCGCAGAATGAACCTCTTGCTTGCTGGTGATCAATGACCACAGAACGCCAGTTCACTCAGCAATTTAGATAGTCACACTTGCGGATCAAGACCTGTGATGTGTAAGATGTGGGCTGTTTGGACATTCCGTGCTCGCCAGTGGCATAGAGCAAACTAACATTGCAGGAAAGTAGAGTGCACACCATGCTTCCCGGTCTTGAAGACTTGCTGATCATGTTGGCATTTCTACCCTTTTTTGGACAAGCTGCAGATCTACTGTGGAGGAGATGCACGTAGATCAAGGAGATTCTTGCTGACCTTTTGGTGAACATCTCCTTACAGATGACTTTCTACATTCCAGAAAACTTCTTAAGTATATACTGTGGGCCAGAAAAAAAAACAAAAGTGACAAAGTCCTTGCCCTTATGTAGCTCATATTCTGGAAGTGGAGACAGACGTGAAGCAAATAAAGAATTACAACAGATAGTATGTCAGAGGCTGATGAGTGCTATGGAGGAAAATAAACCAGGAAAGCAGGTAATAGGGGCTGGAAGAAACTGCAGCTTTAAATAAGGCGGCTGGGGAAACTCCAACACATACTAAAAATTATCAGTGAGGTCTCCTGAGTCTTAATGACTAAACTCAACCAGGAACCCACAGAAAAATCTAATGCCTTGCTACTTTCTCTAGGAACTGAGTCTCATTTAAGAAGACTCTGGGGCTTGATTTTATATCCCAATTTTGGCCTATGTGTCTAGCTTATTTTGTATTTCTATTAGTTAATGGCTAAACCTTTCTTTGCTCAGTGTTCCAGAATGAATACCTATCATCAAGCTGCCATGTGTTAAATAAATGAACCATTGGAACTATCCCTATAACAGTTTCTGGTCTCCTGTAGTATTGAGAGGGAAATATTTGAATATTTAGAAATTTTAACCTCAAACTATCTCACCTATCTTATTTCCTTTCGTCATAGGGAAAGAAAATAAAAGGGCTCAGAGGAACTGTATTTCCTCTGCAAATAATTCCCCACCCCCTCCCCAGAACCTGGTGTTCCATTGGCTGAGAACTGGTTAAAGCTAAGTCCTCATCTGCTAACTTCACTCTGTCCTCGTGACCTGGGACCTGGTTGGAAAGGTGCTCCTGGGAGTCTAGGCTGTGGAGTATCTGGGGTAGAAGCAGGTTATAATGAGGTCCCTCTAGTCCTTTGAAAAATAATCTCCCTTGGATAGGATCCAAGGCAGATGTGTATAGACTGAATTTGGCAAAACCGATTTTACCAAATATGTTCATAAGAGGACAAATTAAATGGTTTGATATCTCCAATCCCATTTTAAATGCTCAAATCAAGGATGACAGATAGGGAATCCTTTTGGAAAGTAAATGATTCATGCCACACAAAGTACACAACAATCTTAGTACACACAAACATTGGAGTAGTGGGGTTATGTCTATAAGTGCTATCCCTCTTACTAAAATTTTAAAGACACCTGGATTATACACTGAGGCCTATGATGGTCTTCATTGCATGAGATATTTCCTTGAATGGGGCTGGTGTTGCCTACAGTAGGGGTCAACAAACTTCTTCCATAAAGAACTAAATAGCAAACTCTTCAGCCTTTGCAGGGCACGCCGTTCCGCTGCAACAGACTCTTGAACTGAAGTACAGACGCAGCCATAGATGATGTGTAATGGAATGAATGTGGGGGGGATCCAGTGAGACTCAGAGGCTAAAATCTGAATTGTATATGAGTGTCATCTTGATAAGATATTATTCTTTTTAATTTTTCTTTTCATCATTTTACCTTGTAAAAGATACTCTTAATTTGCTGGGCATACAAAACTTGAGTTAGAAAGTCGTTCCTCAGGGTACTACTCGAACAGTATTTTCCCCCAGATTTATATGATTATTGCTTGGTGAGTGTTGAGGCTTTGTTTGTACATCTGTGTATTTAATGGATGAAGGTTCTACCCAGAGTTCCAACATGAACCAGCCATTAACCTTTCTGATTTGGTTTCTTTACCTATAAAATGAGAAGGATGGTACTTGTCTTAGGTGGGTGATATGGAATTAAATTATATGATGTCTGTAAAACAGGGTGTACACATAGTAATCATGTAATTAATTGACATGCTAATTTATTGTTAATGTCTACATTAGTAGGTGCTTATGCTAGCACCTGCTCATTTTCTCTTCTCAGTGGAATAATGTCTTGCTCTTGGAGATTAATCTCTTGAGGGCAGATCTGCAGCTAATGAGTATAAGGAGGACTGGTGGCCACACCATCTTCCATGTTGCTGCTGGCAATTGTCTTTCCCTGTGGCAACACCCCTAGCTGCAGAGAGAATTGATCCCTGTTGGGGTTTTCTGGCTCTTGGTGGCCTGGCCAAGGAGCTGGCAGTATAAGCTGGCCTTCTCTTTCTAGGGTCATTTCAACTTGGTGTTGTTGGTTAAGGTCCATCTTGCTAGAGATGACCTCTTGACTTGACCAACCGACGCAGCAGAGAGTCAATGTGTCTTCAGTGGGGATTCTCCGAGTTCCCTCCTACCAAACACATTTGGTTGAGCATTTGGTTGCTGTCAGTCACCCTAAAATTATAAAAGGCATACTTTGAAAGCCTATTTCTTCTGATATTTTACTTTCTGTCTTTTGTATTCTTAGATGTGTTCCTTAGGTGAGTGTAGATGCAGTACTAGATAGGTAGGAGAATTTCTCCCAGACAAACAGATAATGGGTACTCCAGGTCAGCATCACCAAAACAGAGCCCAGAGGTAGAGTGAGAAGGCTTCAGGGACACAGGGACATCTGCACAAGGGGGCCAAGTGCACATCGCTTGATATTGTTCTACTTTTGCAAGCAGGGGACTTTATAGGAACCCTGGTGCTCTCACACTCTGTGTGTACATATGTACACATAAGGCTTGTTACTAACAGAACATGAAAACAGAACATTAAACATCATTTTCTATGTTGAATGAATATATTTATAGGTGTATATATGTGTGTTAGAATATATATTATGTAGAAGATCCAGTCAAGCCAATACGTGGAGCTAAAAGAAAATAATTGGCATTAAGAAAAGACTCTCAAGCATAATAAATAATGAGCTAGATGTTAGGTGTAGCTCAGAGATAGATCTTGTGCCTACCATGCACAAGGTCCTGGGAGGATCCCTAGAAATGCAAACCACCTCCACAACAAAACAAAAACTGAAGTTGTCAAAGCCGGGCGCGGTGGCTCACGCTTGTAATCCCAGCACTTAGGGAGGCTGAGACAGGAGAATCGCGAGTTCAAAGCCAGCCTCAGCAACGGCGAGGCACTAAGCAACTCAGTGAGACCCTGTCTCTACATAAAACACAAAATGGGGCTGGGGATGTGGCTCAGTGGTCGAGTGCCCCTGAGTTCAATCCCTGGTACCA
>CM053402.1:7895294-7915151 GCA_028644305.1 Xerus rutilus
CAAAAAACAAAAAACTGAAGTTGTCAAAAGTACTGGACTATAGAGTGATGTGTGTGTGCTGGAGATTAAACCCAGGAGTGCTGTACTACTGAGCCACATCCTCAGTCCTTTTGATTGTTTTATTTTGAGATAGGGCCTTGCTAAGTTGCCAAGGCTGGCCTCAAACTTGTGATCCTCCTGCTTCAGCCTCCCACAGAGATTACAGGTGTGTGCCACTGTGCCTCATCAGAGTAATGTTCTGATAAAAGAAAAATGGTTCTGTAAATAACAACGTTTGGTCACAGTGTGGAGAAATAGGAAACTATTCATTGTTAGTAAGAAAACAAAATGGTACGGCTACTACAGAAAATGAAATGGTTATTCCTCAAAGAAACTGAATGTAGAATTAGCATTTGATCTGGCAATTCTGCTTCTGTGTACTTAAAAGAATTGAAAGTGGGGACTCAAAAAGATCATACATCCATGTACATAGCAGTGTTGTTTATAGAGCCAAAGGGTGGAAACCACAGCAAATCTATCAATAGATGAATAGATAAACAAATCATGGTCTATGCACACACTGGAGTATTAGCCAGCCCTGAAAAGAAAGGAAAGTCTGACTCGGCCTCAATGGATGAAACTTTAAGGTAAGAGAAATTAGAGACTTTAGAAATCATAGACTTTTAGAGAAATTAGAAACTTTAGGCTAAGAGAAATTAGCCATTGACAACATGGTACATATCATATGACTTCATTTATAGGAGACCCCCAAAACAGTCAAATTCATAGAGATGGAAGGTGGAATGCAGGTGGCCAAGGGCTAGGGAAGAGGGAAAATGGAGTGTTATTGTTTAATGGATATGAACTTATAGTTGGGGAAGTCTGGAAGAATTCTGGAGATGGGTGGTGGGGAATGTTTGCACAATGTGCATGGACTTAATGTGACTGCGGTGTATGTTTGAAAGCAAGGTGAAGTGGGAAATTGTATTTAATCTATGTTTTTAACAATATATGTTTTAAAAACACAAACCAATAAAGGAGGGTGGTGGAGACAGAGGGAGAAAGAGAAATAGTCCAACCCAGCAGATGTTAAGCCATAGTGACAAGTTCCAGAACGGGGCTTGCCAGATTTCCCATTGGGAATTCTTTTTGTTTAGTGTTTCTGCAGGTGGTAGATTAAATATTGCCTCCTCACCTCTTTTCTTTGGGCAGAGGGCTGGGTGTTGGGAATTTTAAAAACAATGATGCACCGATTTGTCGTTACCTGCCTGTTTTTCAGGACACAGATCCGTGACATTGCTGGATCTAAGGGACTACCCAATGCCACTGTGTGTGGGAGAGAGGACCCAGGGACTTCTGTACTTGGGTGATGTAGTTTGTTAGGTGATCAAGGACTTTTCAGCAGGAAAGAGATGTGCCTAAGCAAGCATCCTCTCCGGTGGCGTCAACCCTTCTCTCTTTTATAAACTTGAGCATTTTGTTCTACCTGAGAGCTGACGTGAATTGTCTGATGAGAAGGCTGCAGGTCATTTGAAGTCTTTGATCATCCCCCAGGGATCGTGCCAGTTGACATCTTTATCTAGGGCACCCTTTCCACGCCCCCTGGAAACAAATGCAGGCTGGCCTGGACCAGAATGCATGCTGAAGTGCTTCCCTCATTGCTCTCTTCTTTCTCTTCCTCTTTCTTTTCTTACTTTTTAAAGGAAAGATCCATTTAAAGGAAGAAATAGTGGTGAAAAGAAGCATGAAGGTGGAGAAAAACACCAGGGTGTTTCTACTTTATTTTTTTTCTATATAGCACTCTGGGAAGTTTTGAAGGGGAAAAAAAAAAGATTTAAGAAGTGATACTTTTGAACTTCAGCCAAAAGCAAGCCATCAAAATGGGACACTGTCTCTTTAAGTGCAAGCCTGCACAAACGAAAGGAAATTAATTAAGTATTCCACCGACGCTGGTGTGGCGCCACGGGAAGAATACACAATCTGGGACCCGCATGCCAAATCCGAAACGAAAATGAAGGTGATCCGTCATATTTGGCTGTTTTTTTAAGACAGAATATATATTTTTGAAGGTTGACTAAGCAATTACCCAAATTAAAGAAATGGGAAAAGCAAACAGTGTTAAGAAATGCTTTAATTTTTTAGAGGGTAAATTAGTTTAAAACTGTGTGCCTTTTATTATCTTAATACCAAAGAGAATGAAAAAAAAATTTTTTTTAAAGAAAACAAGGGGTCCCTGAACTCCTCAATGCCAACATCTAGGAGAATTCATTTATTGCCTCTGCCAATGATAAAATTTCCAAACTGAAGAACTCCAGCACCTTCCAAGCTGCGAGGGCAACATGTTCAGAGCCTGTCTCTGAGTCTGGGCTTTCCCCGGGGTCTCCTTCCTGCCTTACAGGTGGGTCTCCATGTTGATTCTACACGCTGCAAGTAACACAGGCAAGTGACCCATCACCAATCCAGCTTTCTTCACTGTTGACCTGAGCCCGGCCTTTGAGCAGGTGACAGCACCTTTGTGTGGCCTTGGAAGGGCTTTAGGTAGAAAAGTCCCCACACAGAGGGCAACTTAACCCTCCACCACATGCACCACGCAGGGCAGTTGTCCCACTCGCAAGACAACATCAGCAGCAGAGCTCCAGCACTTTCTTACCCAAAGTGCTGGAGCTTTCACCCTGGGTGGAAGCCGCTGTTGGAAGGGGGTTCCCTCTGAAGCACTCACAGCATCTGTGGAGATCGTGGAAGGAGGGGCAAGGTGACATTGCACTCTTTTGCTAACAACAGACAGAAAAAAATCTATGGCAAGTGGTCCTGAGACAAAAGGTAGTTTATCGTCTTTTATGAAGTTGAGAGCTTGAACGAAGGTCTGGCTTTCCACCGTGAGTGAGTTCAAGGCTGGGATGAATGTGGGGTTGACTGACACCTCAGCTTCCTGCCTTCGCCAGCTCTTCTCACTCTGGAGCTTTATCTTTCTTCGCGTTTACTGAGAAAAGGAAACTTATTAAAATTGTTTTAAAACCTTTGGAAATTCTGCTGCCCTTGATTGGCCTACTTTGGGCAATGTGACTATTTACCTATTTACTTTTATTTTACATGTTCTTTTTAGTTATACATGACAGCAGGGCATATTTTGACATATTTGTACAAGCCTGAAGTACGTCTTATTCTGATTAGGATCCTGTCCCTGTGGATGTGCGAGGTGTGGAGAGCCACTGTGGTGTATTCACATAGGTACATAAGAAAGTCATGTCTGATTCATTCCACTGTCTTTCCTATGCCTTTCTTCATTCATCTTTGTCTAACTCTCTGAACTTCTATTCTTTTCCTCCCTGCTCCTTGTTATGTGTGAGCATCTGCATATCAGAGAAAATATTCACCCTTTGGTTTTTTGGGATTGGTTTCTTTCACTTGGCCAAATAGTCTCCAGATCCATCCATTTACTAGCAAATGTCATAAAGTCTTTCTTTTTTATGGCTGAATAATATTCCATTGTGTATATATACACCACATTTTCTTTATCTATTCATCTGTTGAAGGGCACTAAGTTCCATAGCCTAGCTATGTGAATTGAACTGCTCTCAACTTTCATATGGCTGTGTCACTGTGGTATGCTGATCCTAACTCCCTTGGATATATGCCTAGGAGTGGTAGAGCTGGGTCAAATGGTCTATGTATAAATTCGCCACTGTATATGGGAACACAAAGGATCACTCTGGTCACGTGTTCTAGAAGCGAGAAGCTGAGCGGCTTCGACAGTAGCACCTGGTGGGAGAGAGTGGCCTTGACTGATTCCTACAAAACAGGAGAATATACTGAGTGGGAAAACCACATTTCCTGCCTAAGTGGATGTAGCCATCTTCAATGTTCTAAATGACCATAGTTGTTTCACTACTTGTTCAAAGGAGGAGGCAAAGAGCTCCCAGCAGCAACCCAGGGCAGAAAGATACTGTTGGATGCAAATGATTGGCAACTGCCTTCGCCATCTGATCACGAAGCCCTCATCTGCAGCCAGATAGGTCTGCGTCTGCATGTGTGCTGGAGTTCTCTAGATGTCCAGTCTTGGCCAGGTGGTTCAACTTCTTCAATTCTTAGTTACATCAGTCATGATGTGGGAACAATAGCACCTTTCTGCAGGTCCCACTGGTTTCTTAGGGCTGCTGTAACAAATCACCAAACACCTAAAACAGCATCAATTTGTGCCCTTACAGTTCTGGAGTCTGAAGTACAGAATCAGGCGTGGTGTTGCTAGACATGCTCTCACTGACGGCTCTTGGGGAAGAATTGGTTCCACGTTTTTCTCTTAACTTCTGGAGTTGCCAGGCATCGTTGGTGTTTCTCAGCTTGCAGATGTATCATGACTCTGATCCCTGACTCTTGTCATTCAATGTCCTCCCTCTGTGTCCCTGTCTCTTTTCATAAGTGCAAAGGCCACCTTGGAGTAGGGCTTGCCCTAATTCAGTGTGACCTCCTCCTAACTCAACCATCTCCAAGTCAGGTCACATTCACCGGCACTGGGGGTTAGTATGCCAATGTGTCTTTTGAGAGGATACAACTCAGCTTAGAACATACAGTGATGGGGATAATCATCAGAGAGGGATGCATTTAGCCATTAGTATGGGTGATGCTCTCAGTCAGCCAGGCGTAGCCTGCAGTATTAGGAAAGGATTAAAAGACATTTTATGATGTATAGAAGCTTGCTCAAAGGTTAAGTATAGCTTCAGTGAATTTTCACACTGCATTTAACCATGTAAACAGCAGTCAGATCAAGACATAGAACATTGCTGAGACATAGCGGTGGGTTTCCCGTTTTGCATGTGCTTAGCTGTGGTGGGTAAGATTAAGCACCATTCCAAAGCAGCTCTGCCATTGACATTTCCACAATAAGGTGTAAGATTTCCTGCTGTTCAACATCCAGGAGAGGGAATTTTGGAAACATTTATTCTCTTCTTACTGATGTCTGAAAATTATATTCAGATCTGGGAAAAGATACCAATATAATAAAATAGTGGGTTTGTATATCTCTCCTGGGCTTTTGCAAGCTTAGATTCCACTCCCATCTCACTTCATGGCTTATCTGTGTTTTAGGGATTTGAGATTGTTGGAAGCTTGGTATGTTGTGATATCTTCTTCCTTCTCCTTTGTGTCTTCTTATTTGAATATAGATGATTTTTTTGTTATTTGGATTTAGGAAGAAAGGATGTGGAATATATTCGTGTGTTCATGATGTGCAACAAGTGTCAGAGGTCCAGAGAAGCTAAGTGAGTTGCCCGAGGTCAAGCAATGTGTCAGTAACTGAATGTGGCTGGAGAACTTGAGGGCAGCCAGATGATTTTGACACTTAAACATATAGGTAACTCTATTGACTTGATCATTCTCATACACGAGCCAATGGAGTCCCACATCATAACTCAGGGAAGGCTCTTCCCTTATCTCATTTGCCAGAATAATATATTCTGAGAGTTCAAAATATCAGAAGCTCTCAACGTCACATCCAACCCTTCTCTGCAGCCCCTCTGTTCAGAATACTGCTAATCTCTTCTTGGTTTTCTTCCAGAGTTCGGGTGTGTTAATCCTTTCTCTAGGACTCCAGAAACCTTGTAAGCAACAGGATTATTTTTATCTATGTTTTCCAGAAAGGATAGGGTCTCAGAAGAAAGTCAAGGGCAGCAAATAGGCCTTTAACTATTTGGAACCCTAGGACAGATCAGTCACAGAAGGACAGAATTTAGAGCAGTCACAGCCATGGGCTTCTGAAAAACTACTTCTTGAAGACACCATGGGGGAAGCCCCCGGGATTATCAGAAAGAGCAAGAACTTTGAAATCAATATAACTGGGTTCAATATAACTTGGACATTTCCTTTCCACAGACTAATTTGTATCATGTTTATAATGATGATAATGTTGCAAAACTTAGAGATGTAGATGCAAAGATCCCATTCCAGTGTCATCCTGGGTGGGACTCAGTGAGTTGTAGACATCATCATGGGTATTATCTGTACTGCTGCTTCTTACCAAAGTGAAGTCTCTTCATGACACGTGGATACTCTTTATACAACCGGGATAATGTGCTTATTAAGCAGTGCAAAAACTTGTAGTACAAATTACAGAAAAAGCAAGAACAGCCTTTTCTCCTAAATGCTTAAACCTTAATGCAATATTAGCACAGATGTGAGAAGAACCACAGTTGTTTGCAAGTGTACTTTCCAACAGAAAACTGGCAGAGCAGTGGTTGTTAGCCCCAGGTGAACATCACCATCATCTAAGGCTTTTTAAAACATCCAGTTTCTGGGCACCTTCCCTGAAATATTATTGAATATGTTAGTGTGGTGCCCAGCTCTGGAATCAGACTGCCCATGTGTGGCTTTCCAGCTTTGCTTGTAGGTCACTTATGGACACATTTAATTTTCCTGATTCAATTTACTGGGCACATGCAATTGACTGTATACATATGAGTTACCTGTAGTATGGAGTCAGTGCTTATACTTGCCTGGTACATACAAAGCAATGAATGCTGGCTCTCATGAGCAGGTAGAAGTCTGTGTTGAAAATCAAACCAAACTCCCTGATGAATCTGTGGCTCAGACTTGTTTAAGAACCACTGCCCTTGAGGCAGAATGTGAAATGGTATTTTCAATAGAAATGTTACCTCCTGAATTGCAAACCTTGTTCATGTCTTCACTTTTCCTGAGATCTAAAGAAAATCATCGTGTTAAACTGAAAGAATGAGAAACATTATCTTGAGGAACATCGAAGCACATGTGCAATTTGGAATAGAAATGTAAATTTCTTTTTGCAAAGATGACTTGTTTGTGTGTAGGTCTGTTCTTGACTTAATTGCACTGAAATGCCCTCCTTAAAGAAAGAGGAATGAGTGAGAAGCCATGGTAAACGTCAGATTGCAAGTCATAATTTGCAGCATCCAAAAGATGATATGTTTCCTAATGGAAGAAGCAGCTACTTAGGTCAAATGTCCATTGCACACGTTTTTAGGACTGGTCCTGTTTTTTTGCATTGGGATTAGAGAAAGTTCAGCTTAATATTTAAAATGTGTTGATATCATGGCCTCTTTGTAACTTATTTGGCTTGGAACTTGTCAATCATTTTTGATTATTAGATTCTGCCTGTGTTGTGAAATGCCGTTCTTTGATGTCAGATCTGACGGAAGAATTCCTGTGTTGGTTTCCATGTTTGAGTTCCAGTCATTTCCTATAGAGTCTCCACAAGCTGCTCTTCCCGTTGTCAATCATCTTTCCTGCACATTATCCCAGGGTGAGGCTCTCCCATCCACTCAGACTTCCCTGTCTGTTGAGATCTTTCAACATTATTTTCTCCCACTTCCTCAGACCTTGTGTTCTGTCCACATTTTCTGATTTTAAATTTGAGTCTTTCTTTCTGTTTTCCTTGATTAGTCCAGCTAATATTTTGTCCATCTTGTGGATCATTTCAAAGAGCCAACTTCTGGCTTCCTTGATTTTCTTCATTATTTTTCTATTCCTGATTTCATTTATACCTGCTTACATCTTTATTATTTTCTTTATTCTGATTGCCTTGGGTTTAGTTTATTCTTCTTTTTCCAGTTACTTAAAGTAGAAGATTAGATTATAAATATAATAGTCTTCTTTTTTAAAAAAAAATATAGGCACTTACAGCTACACATCTCCCTGTAAGCACTGCTTTAACTGCATCCTGTAAGTTATAGTAAGTTTTATACTTAATTATCTCAAAGGATTATCTGATTTCTCCAGTGACTTCTTGGACATATCATTCATTTGTGAGTGAGTCTCTCCATACATGTGTGTTTCTCAAATTTCTAACTTAACCATATGTGGAAAACGTATTTTGTATGATTTTAATCCTTTTAAATAATCAAGAGTTGTTTCATAGCTTCACCTGTGAAGTTGGTGGACAGGAGAGGAGCCACTTTTTCCCATGTGATGCTCCTGCACTTTTGAACGGGCCCTGGGCAGGTGTGTTATCCCCTGGTCTTCTTGTCCCACCCTCCAGGTGTGGAAGCTCTGTCCTTTGAGCAAGCCCTGGTAGGGACAACCAGAGGCCGCTATTTCCAGTTGGCCATGTCTGCAGCACAGCTTTCATCCATGTACCCCAGTCCCTGGCTGCCTGGAATAGTTGAATCTGTCTGACATGCACATGTCCCTTCCGGGACAAGAATTGAACCCTAACTTGGGAGTTAATGAGGAATAGAAATCCTAATTTGGAGATGACCATGGTCTGGAATAGGCTTCTAATATGGGTGGGTGGCAGAAATACTGGCTCAAATGCCACAAATTTTCACTATTTTTTTATTGGGGGAAGCAGGGATTGAACTTTGGGACCCCTTTCCACTGAGCCATATCCTCAACCTTATTGTATGTATTTTTTTTTATTTAGAGACAAGGTCTCAGTGAATTGCTTAGTGCCTTGCTTTTTACTGAGGTTGGCTTTGAACTTGCAATCCTCCTGTCTCAGCCTCTAGCCGCTGGGATTACAGGTGTACACACCGCACTCAGCTTGTTTTTTTTTTTTTTTTTTTTTGAACAAAGTATTGATTGATTGTACTTAGGGACTATACATTGAAAGAAACGTTTCCACCAGTTTGTTTTTCTGGAGAGATCTGCAGCTCTTCCTATGGTGTTCAGGAGTTCTGCCCATGTCTGTCTTCTTTTTCAGGCATAAGATTGGCTTCTTCTTTCACCTGATGTCATTGATTGCCCTGGCTTGTTTGTTCTTTTCTTTGATTTTGGAACAGTGGAGCCCATGTTGTGGGATCAGGATCATAGCAGTGCCCATCAGCCCTGTAGGCCTGGCTCCCTTCCTGCCTGAGCAGGAGGCTCCTCCACCCCAGGCCTGGCATGAGCCCAAGCAGGCAGTGTCCACCACCTCCCAGAGACACAGACATCCAGCTTCAACCCTAGGACTTGGCTCATGGGACAGGATCTTCCCAAGCAAATGGCTTCACTGGTTTCTCCAGGCTTCTGTTTATAGACTCTCTGTATTGTTGCATTATTTTAGACTGTACTCAGAGATGGAAGGGACAGTTTAGGGATCTTTCTAGGGTGGTGGTTTAGGAGGATATTGGAGTAGAATTAGCATGAAGAGAGGATTCAGGGAGCAATGCACTAAAGCACTGGCCCAGGATGCCCACAGCTGGTCCAGATCTGGCCTTTCTCCTCTCTAGACAAAAAGAAATGTAGCAAAATATTATTTATTTTAATGCTTCCATTCTCTCCAATAACTAAAATGTATAATATTTATAGAAATGGAAATTGAGTCAATGGCTTATGAAGTCCCTCAGGACTGTGTAACACAATAGAGAGGGAGGGGAAGGGAGGGCATGGCTCAGACCTCTGAAATCTGGTATGGAGAATATGCTAGAAAAGACAGGATCTAGATTAGATTCCTGAATGCTGATGGTAATTAAAAGCTGCAAGGAACAGGAGGAGCTTATGAGGAAGTTGAAAGATGGAGATCTGGGTGAAGGAAATGGCAGAATTCTGGGGAAAGACGGTGTTTTGTTGAAAGTACTCAAAAATATGATTTGCTGTGGAGAACCTCGGAAAGAAGAGGGATGAAGAGGGCCCTTGGAATTCCGCAACATGGAAATCCTACAGACATCACTGGTAATTCCAGTAGATGTTGTGTACGTGGGGGACGGGGTGGCATTGGATCAGAAGTAGCAGGAATACATAGGAGATGGTGAGGTGAAGATAACACACATGTAAGCAAGAGATGGCTGGGGAAAAGCCCTTAGCTTTTTATTGCAGGAGAGACAGAGAGTCAGAAGTCACCAAAGGAAAAAAGAGACTTCTCGCTGTGGAGAGGAAGTGCATTGCAAACAGGGATGAGTGTATAAAAGACGACTTCATTCCTTACAAGAGAATGAGGAAGGAATGAAAAAATAAAACGGACAGTCATTCTTGCCCTGACACTGTCACCCTGTGTAAGCAGGCCATTTAGTCTTCTTGGCACCTCAGTTTCCTCATAGGCAAGACAAGAGTATTTAATTCTGCACTGAGAGATTTCCATGAGGCGTGAAAAAGATCACTAAAAAAAATCCTGTATTTCAATCTCCAGGTGCACAATAAGGGCTAATAGTGTTTCTTTCCTTTCTTTTTCTGCTCAATTTTACCTACCTATTTACTGTCAAATGCACGTGAAGATTTTACTAACGCTTTTCACTCGGCACAGCCAACTCTGTAGGACCCTTGGGTATTCAATTAAAGTCATTTGGATGGCATATAATATTATTGAGCGTGTTTATGAGCAAAGGGAAACTTTGAAGGGCTCAACTGCAACATAATCAGACTCACATTTAGTTATGATTCCTCCATCTCCATCATGGAAACACAAAGCTTCTTTAGGGAGGATGTGGCGGCACAGGTAGGAGGCGGGGCTGCCGAGAGTGATGTCCCAGGGACAGCAAAAGCTGTGAAATGAGTCAATGTGAGAAATTTTAAGTGGAATGAAAATCAGAGTTGACTTGATCTGATAAGTAAATGGGAATAGCAAAGCAAAGATAATGCTGAACGTTTTGGTTTGGGCACCTGCAAGGATAGGTATTATCTTTCACTGGGAGTTTCTATTCATTGATTCATTGATGACTGATTGAATGACCACTTCCCTGTAAAGCTGTATCCTGAGCAGCGCAGAAGGTCAGAGACATACTCCATACGAATTTGGAGCGTTTCTTACTATGACGCGAAACTAAGCAAACTCTCAGTGTGATCTATGCAGGAGAAAATGCAATGTATGGAAAGGTCTGGGGAGCTTTAGACAGCAACATGTTTAATTAATCCAGAACCAATTATTGTCCATTCAGTTCCACAGCCAGTTTTTCCACATGAACACTGCCAGTCATGCCAAAACTCCCTGTGTCTTGACACGTGTCACTTACAGGGAAAGTTATCACAGGAAGGGAGAAGCCTTCCCCCGTTCTCTCCTGACAGGGAAAGCCCAGCCGTGGCTACTATGGGCACGGTAGGAACAACATCGGATTCTGTCCGGTGGTTTTTCTCCTGTGTTTTGACTGCCATCCTTACAGCTTGTAACAAAAGAAATGGGCTTTCCTGTGGCTACAGGGACCTGGGAGGTTTGAAAAGTAAATCATTGAAGGGTTTCGTGATGAGATTGAAATATGTTATTGATATGCTGAATGCCACATGGGTCTTAAACAAAAGCAAAGTAAACAGAGAGTGTCTCCCCACTGATCCAACTCAGGGATTGCCAGATGCCAGCACAGCAGGTTCCATGGATGGAACTTTTGCTCCTTCCAGAAGGTCAAAACCTTCTTGTGACCTTGCCTGGACACACACTGAACACGGACATGCACACACACACGTACACACGCATTCACACTCTTTCAAATTCGGGATTATAAGCTTCTGACAGCATCTGTTGCTTTCCTGCCTTGACTAGATCTGTGAACACGTAAAAACTCAGTTTCTGGGTTTATATGTGTTTTGAAAAGACAGAACTTCCCTTCCACCAGGAGAAGAAGAATTTGCACATTAGAATCATGATAGACAGCATCGAGGTTCTCTTTTCATGATTCACAGGGCTAAAAGTTTGCAGGGACATCAGCACTGGAAGGAAATCTGAGACCAAGCTCAATTTTACAGATGTCAAATAGTAGAAGTTATAAGTGACTTACACACCCAAACTAAGCAACTGCTTGGTGGCAGAGCACATGTGAAAAAATAATCTTGTTTCCTTCCTAAACTGATTTTAGCAAAATATGTCTTCTTTTCAGGTTTTCTCCTAGATGGTCTAAAAGACAGTATGAATCATCCCAGTTAAAGGATAATCTCCAAATCAATTTACTTCTCATTTGTTTTCTTCATAAATATTTTGTCAGGTTGTGTTTCTGGGTAACCCATTATGCCTGGACCTACGTTCTGTAAGTGTACTGCGAGGCAGAGGAAAAACAATCCAGGATTGGAAAAGTAAATTTTACCTTTAGATTTCAGTTGCTTTTCTGTCTTATTTGCTAGAATCTGCAAGCTTTCATGCATATTTTATGAAGGTCACTGTTTCAAAGAATTCTATGTTCTTTCCATGAAACAATTTTCTTTGCATTTTTTTATTTTCAGAAGACGAACTTGTGGTGAAGCATATACTTTATACACAAAAATGAATGCACACAAGACAGTAAGAAGAGTGTGGATTCTAAAGTAAAGGTAATCCTGGTGTCAAGTCTTGGATCCTCCTCCACTTCTTAGCTGTAAGAAACTGAGCAAATAAATTTGTGTTTCTGTTTTCTCAGCAGCATCATTTGCAAAGTGTCCATCCCATAGCGTGGTTGCTAAAATAAAGTGAAATAACACAAAACATGGGCTCATGCACTGTAGGCAGCTGGAAAGAGGCAAAATAAAATAATTTAAGCAGTTCATTCAAATTTGCTTGCTTTCGTATTCTACCACAATTCTACAAGCTGTCTCTGGGCCGTGTTTTACCTCAATCATCTGTTATGAGAAATTAACAACTAAGTGATTTGAAAGGAAAAAAAAATATTATCCAGTGTGCCTAATGCAAAGCAAAAATTAAAAGGGATACTCGAGGCCATGCTTTGGGCATCTACAAAAACAATGATTATTTTTCCACCCTTATTTCAGTCTTGAGAGAAGGTGAATGTCAAAGAACTTCTGAAAGGATAGTAGAGCATCTTCTTTAACCTACGGTGGACTCTACAGTCCTTTGACCTCATGGTTTTAAAGTGGGTTGGTCAACTCTGATGATGGAGTTCTCTCCCTCTCTCTGCTGTGTTGCAACTTGAGCAGGTAAGGACAGTGATTGCCTTGCAGAGCTCATGACCAACACATTGTCCAACAGCTAGGGAACTGCTGTAAACCCTGAGAGCCAGTTGACCCTCCCAGGCATCCTGTCCCAAACTCTGTAGGATAGACATGGGCACAAAAGGAGGCAGGTTGTATTGGCACATCACCAAATAGATTTGAACATCTAACAGACAGTTGTTTAATACATATTTGCCTAATTAAACAAAGTGGATGTCTTTTGGAACTAGGTAGATTGTTTCGAGATTAATCAGGCTAAGAAACCAATCAAAAAATGTAAAACGCTAGTGTTCTTAGATTTTAAAAGCTGCTATCTTTAGCTTTCATTTCTCTGGATATTCACTTTCACTTTCCTTGACTTTAACTGTCTTTCACCATGTAGATGATAGATTGACAATTAATTCCAAAATAATAGTTGAAATTGTTACATGAAAGCTGACTTTTCTGAGTTCCTCACTGAGACAGCTGCTGCAGACAAACGTCTCCCTGTTTCTTTTTCTTTCTTTCCTTTTTTTTTTCTTTTGCTCAGGGATGAGTGATTGTTTCCTTCCACAAATTAAAATGAATCTCAATGTCAGAGCCTGCATTTCAGCTCTTAGTTTCATTTATTTAGCTTTTTTTTTCCTCAGATGATCCAATTCAATGCTATTGGCAGTTTTGGTGACTTTTCTTCAGTTATGGACTCATGCCATTTAGGATCTTGGTTTTGGGTCCTTTTATACAACAGCTTTTTAGAGTGGACAAAATGGGAGCAAAAAAAAAAGAGTTATTTGAGAAGTATTTTAATCTTAGCCCAACGCATCTGGAAACTTCTGAGTGAATGTGTTCCCACAAGTATCATAATTTTTCAGTAAGAATTTAAATTTTTAACTCCTTGTCATGTGATACTTGCACACCTAAACCTAGACCGTCTCAGAAAGGAAACAAAGGGTTTTTCTACCTTCTCTTTACCGAGCGGCATTATCATTAAAGGGCTGAATAACTTCTACCATGTGCAAGGAAACCGTGGCCTGACCCAAGGTCCAACGTCAAAATTCTGAGCCACAGTCATACATGACGCAAGGCCCAAGATCCAGCACTTAGTCTGCATTTTCTTTGTACAATATACTATCTCCAGAGAACTCCTTTCTTTGCTGAGTTTGTGAACCACATTCAATTAATGTCTTTTATGGTTCCCTAAGAGTGGATTTCAATTTGAGAGACAGAAATATTAGGAAGTTTTTTCTCCTCTTTGATAGTTCCAAAGTCAGGCTAAACAATGTAGATAAACCTTCAAAATGATTCTCTATGTGAATATTTCCAAATATTACTAAGTGGGAATGAGATAAGTAAAAATATCTAAATACATGAATGGCTACTTATGTATCTACTTATGTATGTACTTACTTTAAAAAAAAAATTCTGGAATCACAGAGTTATATCCGACCTACATTGGCAAAGATTTGTTTCTACCAAGGATAAATAAACAAAACAAAATAAAATAAAAACCCTAAACTGATTAATGGACACTCTTTCTTTCTCTCTTGTTCCTTATTTCACTGTAAACAGTATATCCTATGAGGAACCAGAGAAGCAGTGCCAGGTCCAAAGCAAATAATTACCTTTTCTGTCTGTTTACAACAAAGTTTGAAGAACTCCTTGTATTTTGTTTTGTTTTTCATTTAAAAAAAATTAAAAATAAAAATATAAACCCTCTTCATTCTCCAGAAAATTTTAATGGTAAAAAATAACCCCTCGTCTCACTACCATCATTAATAAGGACAGAAAGCCCTGAGTATCAGCCTGGCACAGGGCCTTCTTTCCCTCCAGAGTGAGGAATGTTAACTGCATTGTGCTGTAATGAGCCATGCCCAAACTACTGTTTTCTGGTCCACTGTTTATTTGATTTCTTTATTGTAATGAAACTCAGATGGCCGGTGTTTACACTAGCTGTGTGCTCGGAGACCATGCTGGGAACCATTCTAATTAGCTGCAAGTGGATCTCAGAATTAGAATGGAGGAAAGAACAAATTTTTAGTAACGACTTTAAATTGAGGCCCTCATTTATTTTCATTATGGCCAGACCAGAAGCAAGCTAATGTTTCCCAGGTCTTTCCATGCAGGGCTTGTGCTTCAGCTCCGTGGAGCAGGATTTGACTCTTTCAGATGCACTTCAGCAAGCATTGCTCCAGGAAGAGGAATCTGAAGCCAGGATTGGAGTGGGGCACCCAGCTGGAATTGTCACAGCAGAAGATGAAGTGGACATGAGCAAAGAAGGAACTCTGCTCAAAGCCGAACTCGCTTTACAGGAGGAATTATTAGATTTTCTCAGCTCTGTGATCTAAAATTGCCCTTTTCTGCCAGGGTACTCTCAGAAATGAAATCTTTTTTTGTTGATAGTGAGGTGACTTGTGAATTACACATTTAGCCCATTATAGAGACCACAATCTAAGAAGAAAGCGGCTTGCTCTAATGAGTCAGTGTTTACCTATCTTCTGGGTTTGTGGGACTGTTTCTTTGGGAGCAACTAATTGGTCAATTACAAGAGATCCTGAACCATCACCTCATATTTGATGTAGAGGGTATCTCTGACACATTCTCTGTAGCACAGAACATCATTTTAATGGTTACAACATGTGGCCAGATGCCTTCCAATGCTTATTTTGAGATGTAATTCTAGTATGTGAACTGGTAAAACGTGATTTCTAAAAGCTGCATCGGTCTTACTGGGGTAATCAGAAGTTGCTCTCTCTAGAGGCATCTACATATGCATGTTTTTGTGTATCTATTTTCTTGTCAACCACATTGGGGGAGATTTCATTCAGCATTAAAAAGTACCATCTAAAATATTTCATGTGTGTTATATGAAAACTGAATTGTATTGTGCAGATAAGGGTGCAGTATTTGTAATCTTGTCCTGGAAGAACTTTTTGATTCAGTTCTTTAAAATGTGATAAAGCTAATAGTCTGACTTTTCTTCCTGCATGAAAGAAAATATTTGCAATTCATATATCTGATAAAGGGCTGATATGGAGGATATAGAAAGAACTCTTACAACTCACTGATTGAAAGACAAACTGTCCAATTACAAATGGACAAACAGTCTGAGTATTTCTGCAAAGAGAATGCAAATAGTCAATCAGCGCATGAAAAGATGCTTAGAGTCATTAGTCATCAAGGCTAGACAAACCAAAACCACAATGAGATACTCGCTGGGATTGCCACCATCAACATGCATATGATAATGAGAATGTTGGAAGATGCAGAGGCCCAGGAACTCTCATCCTTTGCTGGAGAATGCATATGGTGTGGCCACCCTGGGAAACAAGCTGGCAGGTTCTCGCCATGTTAAACACAGAATTATCTTATGACTCAGCAATTCCACACCTAGGTATATACCCAAGGGAAATGAAAACATGTCCACACAAAAACTCACACATGAATGTTTAATAGCCTCAGACACAACAAATGTCAACTGATGAATGGATAATCAAAATAAGTTCTATTCCCACAGTGGAATATTCATCATCAATAAAAGGAATAGAGTTCTCAAACATGTTATAGCATGGTTGAATTTTTAAAAATATCATGTGAAAGAGACCATTTGTGACCATAGTGTTTCATATTTCATTTTTTCTGAAATATTCAGAAAACAATAACAGAAAGACACTGGTTCCATAGAATTGGGGAAAGGGTTAAGGAGCTTGAACTGAATTGTATACTTCAAATGGGTAGATTGCATGGTACTGCTGATTAGATCTCAAGAAAATTATAACAAAAAAAAATTGGCTTTCTTTGCCTTAAATAAAAATTTTATATTTCTTTATTCCATAAAAGATAATGGGCCCACAGGGAAGTTCATTTACTGCAACCAAGCTGCGATACCCTTTGCAGTTCCAGGGAAGTAGGGTGTCTTTCTTGTCCTCCATCCTTTTCTGAGTTTGTCCCTTTGGCTGAAATGTTTTCCTGCTGTTGGAGCATGTTACAAACAGCACAATCCCCATTTCTTCCAAGAAGCCTTCTTTGATGAGTATAGATGGGATTTTTTTTTTTTTTTAACCAAATTTCTTTTTGGCTACCATGTCCTGAATTTTGGGAGAGTTCCTTAGATATTATTTAATCCAAATTAATCAGTTTATAGTGGAGACCCCCAACACACAGGGAGGAAGCCTGACCTACTCAAAGCCACTCAACTACTTGAGACAAACTCAATACTTCTATTCTTTGTGGACATTTGAGCCCAAGAATGAAGAACTCTTAACCTCCAAAGAATGAGAAGGACAAAAATGTCTGTTTTCTCTTTAATTTTATTATGATAAAACCATCTCCTCTCATGGCTACACCTACCATTCCAGCTTGTTTGTGGACCTACAGGCCTTGGTGTGGGGAGAAAGAAGGCCTTGTGAGAACCACAGGTAAAGTTGGAAGAGTCAACACATTGGAAGGCTGCAGGTCAAGATGGATTTCACCTTTACAAATTTGTAACATTTCTATTCTATAGAGTAAAGATGTGGGCGAGGGAAACAGACTGCTTCTGGCCGTGCTGAGTTGAAATGACCCATTTCTATTTGAGACAAGACCAATGATCTTTAAGAGAGTTTCTCTTTTATAGAGTCAAAAATAAGTTTTATGGGGGCTGGGATTGCAGCTCAGCAGTACAGCGCTTGCCTTGCATGCGTGAGGCCCTGGGTTCGATCCTCAGCACCACATACAAAGCAATAAAATAAAGACATTGTGTCCATCAACAACTAAAAAAATATTTAAAAAAAATAAGTTTTATGGGTGATGTAGTTTGTGAAAGAGACCTTTGTAATAAAATGTGGTAAAATGTGATGATAGTCATATGGAGGAACACAGAGAGCTATGCAAATTCATTTTTAATACAATTAACCACACAGATTTTGAGAGACCAAAGTGACTATGAAGAGGTCTAAGACTTGAGCTTGCAGCAACGACCTTGGTCTTATTTAAATCTTTAGAGTGATGGTAGCGTAAAATAAATAGCTCTCTGCCTCATGGCATGGTGGTAAAGCTTAAAGAAAACGCACCAATGCAAGTAAATTATCTGGAACCTAAATACAAAGTTTATAAGAATTATATCTTCATTTTCTCAACTTAGTTTGAAAATTATGCTGTAGTTCCTCTTGTGTCTTAGTGCTGAACTAAGAGTCATGGACAGTGAAAATATGGCACATGAGATTGTCCCTCTCTCTCTCTGCAAAGACACCACTTCCTCTTCCCTCTTCTGCTGCAGTGTGGTCACACCAGAGCAGGGACTTCTTTTGGTGTGGCAGGTATGAATCAGGTCAGCCTGGCTACTCAGATCTATTCCCTATCAGAGAACTTTGAATAAATCCAACCCTTTAATTGCATTTGGCCTAGGAATTGTTGAATCTATTTTCTGTGTCAGATGAACTCAAAGAGGAGTCTCAGGTTTCTTCAAAAACTCCATCTTTTACACATGGCACAGAAAGATGCCCTTACATAGAAATTCAAAGTGACATTTAGGGACAAGATATAATGTAGCAGAGACAGGTCTTGAGGGAAGCCAGTGTGACCATCCTTGGCTTGGGTGTTACAGAAACTGATGTGATCCTCATAGTTGACATTTTTGGTAAGAATTCTGGAATTAGATGATAGATCTGAGGTATAAAAGTAGAATTCTATATGGCACAGCGAGCCCTTGTGCTTATCCTTTTATTTTTTGAAATTTAGTCTCACTGATGATTGGTAACTTAAAAAAAATTAGATGTTCTTAATTCTACAGCATTGTGTTTTGTTTTGTAGTTCATCTCAGATCAAGGAAGGTACTTTTGAGTGAATAATGGCTGAAGTCATTGGTTCATCTGCAGAGTCCTGGGCTCAGCACTCTGTACCCCCTTTGCCATCCTCCAATACTTTGTGGGCCTCAGACCATCCTGGAGTGTTCCTCGTGACTCTCTTGCTCCTGGAGTGGGTTTCCAGGTTGTCTCTCCCTAGGGTGGTAGAAGGATAGGGAGGCCCTTGTTATACAGTCTGGTCATCTCTTAGTAGAAGTTCAGAACACCTCGATGTGATATCAAGAAAGAGAAGTTTGGTAACAGACCCAACTATATTACTCTCTGTGGAGAATCAGATTTCCTTGGAGTCTTTGGGGAGAATAAAATAAATTAACAAACACATTTGGGCCATGTTGCAAGAAAAGCATTAGTAGCAGTTTTTGTTTGTTAGTTTGTTTGCTTTTAAAAAGAAAGGAGGAATAAAGGGGGTTAGAATTGAGAGGAATGAATTTTACTTTGTGAAAATTTGGATCCTGAGGGCCAGATTAAGGAGACACCTAAAGAAACAACACTTTTCCTGTAACTGTGTTAAAGAAATGGACCAGGAGGAAGGAATATTTTAATTGTGTTATATCAGGAATAATCATTGGCCAAAGATAGATTGGGAAAAGATGAAGGAAGGGAATACTCAGAAAGCAGAAGCTTAGGTTAGATTAGATCTAAAGATGATGGAAAGTTACTCCTAAAGCTAAAATCAAGGGTTTAATAAAACAAGCAAACTTGGAATCATTCCTTGGAGTAGAAGAGCAAATTTGAACCAATTTCAAAGGCCATAGATGGGAGGACCAGAATGGGGTCCTGAAAGCACTATTGGGTGAGTTTGAAGATAATGACAGTATTAAAATGGGTCAGAGACAGTGTGCATACTTCAGGGACACATCCTTGGAATTTATGTTCTGAGACTCTCAAATTAGAAGTCTCAAATTGTCTATCTTTGAACCACATTAGACCCCCATGATTTGTTTTGCTGATAACTATTTAAAAGTAATTCATTTTAAATAAGAAATTTGGATATTTCAAATGAAACAATTTAGTTTGAACCACATTAGACCCCCATGATTTGTTTTGCTGATAACTATTTAAAAGTAATTCATTTTTTTTTTTTTTTTTTTTTTGGTACCGGGGATTGAACTCAGGGGCACTCGACCACTGAGCCACATCCCCAGCCCTATTTTGTGTTTTATGTAGAGACAGGGTCTCACTGAATTGCTTAGCGCCTCGCCGTTGCTGAGGCTGGCTTTGAACTCGCGATTCTCCTGTCTCAGCCTCCCTAAGTGCTGGGATTACAAGCGTG
>CM053402.1:7915251-8130592 GCA_028644305.1 Xerus rutilus
GCGCCCGGCTTAAAAGTAATTCATTTTAAATAAGAAAGCTGGATATTTCAAATGAAACAATCTAGTATTCCAGGGTTGGAAGTGCAGCATTCCTGACCCTACAGCTGTCTGGAGCTACAGCTAGCTGGAGCTGAGAACGGAGGTCACTCTGGGTGGGGCTCCCTCTCACCAGTTAACAATGACCTACTTGTCCTGATTTCCTCTTTGGTCACCATTCTGTCTCTGCAGCCATATGGGATTATGACATCTATTTAACTATTTTTAAAGAAGATATGGGCAAGATAAGACTTACTGAAGAGAGTTGGCAGGTAAATTACAGCATGGGGCAGACCTGGGTTTGATGCCAGACTGCAGGGAGGACACACTAGGGTGAAATTATCCTCCTTGGCCAGGTGAAGATGGGGCAAAGTGTGGGTGAGCAGGAGAGACCCTTGAAGACCCTGTGATCATTATCTTTATAGCTCTCAGTGGATGTATTATCACTATATGAAATTCAGAGATGTATGTTTGGGAAAAAGAAACATAAAGATGCAAAAGTTAAGAGAAAAATAAGAAAGAAAGAAGGCATGGAGATGCAGGAATTACAAGATACAGAAAAAGAATGAGACCTAATTAGAACAGTAGCTGCATTTCTCAATGCCAATTGGATTTTCTTGAATGAAGTAAGAGGAAGGAAAGAGGAAGGAAATTCTAGGGATTCAGGCTTTGAAAAGCATCAATATGAGAGCTCATTTCAGGGCTCTGTTGAGAAGGAGTTTCTCTCTGCAGCAAGAGCGGAGATGTTTGAGCATTCTTCCACAGGAGAAAAGGTGCATGACCAGTGGAATTCCAGAGCAGCAGGTGGGGACCACCATGGCATGGGGATAGCCAAAGTCAGGATTTCTCTGAAACTGAGAAACAAAGAGAGAAAAATGGATTGTTGGGAATTTGGAGAATGGAAAACAAATTTGTTGTCTTAGACAATCACAGGAAGGATTTGCATGAGTAAAGTGTGATTATATTCAGTTCAAATTCCAGGTGCCAGAAGGAATAGTCTCAGAAGTTGTGCAGAGACCTAAAGTGAGGGCTGGACAGTAAATTAAGAAAGTGAGCTGCTGGTAATCCCAGATGTGCAAGGATGTGAGAGGAGATGTCAAAATAAGTAGCCTACAGAGAAAAGCAGTAGATATACATGGAACATTCCACAGAATAACTAACTTCCCAGTGGGAGATTTCTCCTAATTGAGTTTAATTTTGTAACTCATGACTCTGAACTGGCAGAGAACAAGTGAGACTAAAACTGATATTTTTTCTCTCCCTTAAAACTTCCTAGCTTTTTTTTTCTTCTCGATAGCAAAAGAAATCTGTCATGCTCTTCGACTGGAAGACAGAGTGCATTGTTTTCTCTGTGTACTTTCTGTTGTGTCCTGGTGCACCTCAGAAATTTCTCTGGTACAACCTGATACGTGGATCTTTGAGGTCAATTTGATCTGGAGCAATGGAATAGGGGTGAATTTTCAGGTAGGAGTATTTTGAGTTATTGGGATCAATAATGCTGTAATGCTACACAGTGCAGACTTTTACCAAGTGTATGAGTACCAGGACCATGCCAAGGGCAGCAATAGCCTTTGCAAAGTTGCTGTAGGCAGGTGGGAGTGGTCCTTGTTGCAAGAGATGCTCAGGTCCTGTTCCAAGAGGACAGCCACACCCAGGAGTATCTATAACATCAACTGATTAGAGAACATGGAACATGAGTGTTTGGGGTGGGATCCTTCTTCTCTGCTCCATCCTCCCTCCCTGTCTGATAGTGGAAGGAATTGCCATTCCCTCAGGGAAGGGCAATCGCAGAAATGCTTTCTCTTTTCCCTGGATCCACTGGTTCATGCATATTTATTAGACAGGGTAAGGAGCCCCTGTTTCTGTGTCTGGGTGCTTCGCTCTTGCTCTTGTTTGGACTGGCCTATGTGCAGGTGCACAGGCATGTCCAGGGCCATTCCAGCTGCTGGCATTTTCCAAGGCACGAGGGGCTAAGGTGGGTCCCAGCCTGCCACTACCTGGAGTCTAGTGAGAATGAACTGGGAACTTTAGAAATGGTAACTTAAGCCTAGACTTCACTGAGTGCTAAAGAGAAACAGAATTAGGGAATATTTTCAGATTGCATTTATGGCATTTGAGCTGAGCTCATTGGATTTTATATGATCTAATCTATCTATATATGACTATTTTGAGGATTTACCGGATCTCACATTGGTTGAAATCTTGGGGTTAAAATTATAATGAAAACAAACCTATTACCTGCACTTATAGAACTCTTAATCTGGGAACATATATGTGTAATATGTATTTCCAAGTGCACAGTGTTTTACTTAGATTGAGGTGTGCTGATAAAAGTGTTTCTTTGTCGGAAGCAACAAAACCTTGTTAAGTCAAAAGGAAGTTTTTTGGAAAAAATACAGGGAAGGCCATAGGATTAAAAGGAGACCGAGTATAAATTCAAGTTTATAGAAGCCTGCATCTCCAGGAAGTCACGGAGGACTTGTGTCAGAGCTGTGCTGTTCAAAACATAGTCTTTGGACTTTCATCCCTGGCATAACTGTCACCTAGACGGACATGCAGATTTTCAGGTCTGTCTGAGACTTCCTAAATCAGCATGTGCTTGGTGTTTCACACATACTGTGAAGTTTGAGGATCAATGGTCTAGAGAGCCCCAAGTTAGACAAGATAGAGAAATAGTGGGGATGGAGCAAAGGTATTGGAGAGCTGGGTGGACAGAATATCCTTAGTGAAGGATCTTAGTGAAGTTTTGGGATTCTCTCCAAAGGTAGCCAGAATTGGTGAATTTTTAGCAAGAAGCAATCATGACCAAGTGAACTTCAAAATCGCTATAGGAGTAAACTTTAAATATCCTCTTAACAAAGAATTATAAATGTGAAGTTCTATATATGTTAATTAGCTTGATTTAATCACTCCATAATATAGACACGTGTTATAATGTCACATAGTGTCTCTCTCACACACAACAATTATCTGCCAATTAAAGCTTAAAAATAAACAAATCCTTCTAGTGGCTGAGGGGTAAGCAAGAACTGGTTAAAGAGGAATCCATTTAAATATTTTGCTCAGAGAAATTTGAGAAGAAAGAATAGTTCTTCACCCACCCCTCCCATTTATGCACTGTCTCTTTGTTGCCCCCAAATCAGGAAAGAAAATCCCTCCCTTGTAGGTGTCTTGTATTTTGAGGCAGTTGTGCTATCAATAGTGGAGAGCTTTTTCCAGGAAAAAGAACTCCCTAACTTGGAAGTGGCCACGAAGGAGACAGTAGAATAAAAGTATTTTAAAAACTAAATCACGATACAAATTCAGAGGTTCCCCTCACTATTGCCTGTACTTGCATCAGGTGCTCAAATGGCTATGTCCAGGAAGAAGGAGAGACCATTGAATTAAGTTGTGCCAACCATGTGGCCATAGAGAATGTGTGGCCTGATCAATGAAGGTGTATCTTCAGTAAAGCTATTCAAATAAAAAACAAATCATGGACTGATCAGAAGGTAGAACATACCAAAGAAAGACCTTTGAAAGACACCAGTGTTTCTAGTTCATGGAGTCTGAGAGGTTTGGATGGTGATGGCATGATTGGAGGAAGCTAGGATCCTGCAAGAATGAGTTTCTGGATGAAAGTGCCTACAATCAAATACTGCATATACCATTGGTAAATGGTGCCTATGGGATTTAAGGGGGCTTGTTTTTATCATTATGTTGCAGAACTTTTAAAGTTGAATTACCGTGTTTTAGTAGTTGGCAACAAATTGCTCTTTTTGTAAGCAAATAACTTTTCCAGGAAGGACTATACATGGAAAAGAGAAAGGACCTGGAAATAGCATGTGTTCCAACCTCAAAAGATCTCCCCATTTTCCCAGGAGAAATGTGACCTGTGAGAAATCCCAAAGGTCAGGGTGCCTGAGCAACTTGTAAGAACAAGGATGATTAATATCCACCACTGTGTTTAGTTATGGATTTATGTGCTACACACCCCATCACATCTAAAACAAAAACCCACTTACCACAGAAATGCCATGTTTGGGAGTAAGGGGAGAAATAAAAAGAGCTGAATTCCATGTCTGGGGCAGAGGAAAGAAAATGCCTGCTGGAGGGAAGACACTCTCCTAAAGGATGTGAGATCAAAAGTGCCCCGAGATGAATGTGAAGCAAGGTATGACAGGCGAACACGAGACTGGCATTTTGCAGAAATCTTGGAGAAAGACAGACAGTGACCCAGAGGACTTGGAATTAGGGCTCAAGACAATTTTATTTAAATCTCAGGATCAGGTGACCTTATGTGACATCACTTTACAGCTGCAGTGCCTAAGTCTTCTTTCCTTTTAATAAGCTTTATGCTGATGGGTCACGGCCAATGCAATGCAGGACACCTGGTAACACCACCTCCTGCTGTAAATTTCAGAAGAGGCCCTTGAAGCAGCTGCTGATTCTGGATTCTGGACCCAGGTTTTTTTGTTTTTTTGTTTTCCACTTGCAATCCTGGTTCCAAGTTATATTCCCACTAGAAGGATCCCTGAAAAGTACACAACTGCTCTTGAGCATAAAGTCACCTGTTTGTGGCGACTCTATGCGAAGTGCAACAAAGAGCCCTCAGAATAATAAAGCTTCTGGGAATGGCTGGGAATGGGTTTGAAAAATAAATATCATCTTTATCCTTGGAATGTGAGATTCCTGTGTGCCAGTTGATGAGACTGAAGAAATTCTTTTATGTGAAGCATTCCTAGGCTGAGATCCCAGTGCTAAATGAGAGGGACGTGTGTTTTGCAGAGTGAAATTTGCCATCATTTATAAGAATGAATGGCACCAGGGTGCCTGTGTCCAGAAGAAAACTGAATCAAATCTCAAAGACATCTCCTCAGACATACTGTCAAAAAAGTATGCTTGATTAATGTATTTATTTGTAAGATCTTTAAAAATTCATTTTATTTGGTTAATTTCACTTAGCAACAGAGTCCCTCAAGAGAAAAAGGGAATGAAATAAAAGTTGGCTTAGGTCACTAAGTCTCTTCAGAAATCTATTCGTATTGGTGTCCATTTTTTATTTTTAATGGTATAGATTGGTGTAAATCTTGTATCTATAGCTTTACTGGGATATGCTGTTTTTGTATTAGTAAAAATAATGTATATTAAGAAAGGATAATGTTCCTGAATATTGAATGAGCCAACATGCACTGATGTGCCTTTAAAATGAGACTCAGGCCAGGGCCAGGAAGATTTTAAAATTCAGCAGTGGTAGCTATTCAGAAGGTTGTTTTAGTACCATTGCCAGTAAAAACTCAGATTGAAAGGTCTAATGTATCACTCGTTGGATTTGAAAAATTATGTTTGGGATAAGAAGGCAATCATTTCTCTCTCTCTCTCTCTCTGGAGGACTTTCATATTTTGTAAGTGGCAAGGATTGCTGTTGATTGGCTCTGAGCTTGCAGGCTAAGTGCAGGCACAGATGTCTCCACTCCTACAGCTTCTCCTTTTCAAACACCTCTGGCAAAAGAATGTCATTGATCCATGCTTGAACTATTTAGCTACTTCCCTTCCTCATAAACAAAGCATAATCCGTCTGGGAGGGTCAAGTTCAAGGCACGAAATGCAGAAGAAGGTAAGAGAGCCTAGTGTGGGATTCAGAAAGTTTCATGTGGAAGAGCATTCCTAGCGATGAAACTCATTGGGGAAGACAGTAAGGCCAGAAGGACCAGGCCCCCCCGTGTGCCAGGTGCCTCCAATTGTTACTTGGTTGATTTCCTTCCTGGGGAAGGACCACCAGATTGATGGCCCCATCAGACTCTGAGGAATAAATGTGACATTAACATCTACCATGACCTGAGTATCTGTCAGTCTCATGCTAAGAACTTCTAAAAGTGTGTGTAGCTGAGTACTCACCACCCTGTGGAGGAGGAACTGTGACTCCAGACTGATCCTGAGGTAGATAACAAAGCTTTTTCCGTTGTATTCAGTATCATGGAAAAAAAAATAGGTTTTGAACAAGCAAGACACATCTTTATCTTTTGCCAGCTCTGGGACATAGGAAAAAGCAGCTACACACAGTATATGTGTGGAAGGAAAACCTGGTGGACTGTGAACTTAGACCCATGCAAATGGAAGACTGAGTTGTTCTAAAGAACACACTGGAGTCAGATGTATGTTACATGGAACATGAAAGGCATGTCACAGGCACTCTCTCTGCTCCTGACTGTCTTTTTGCCAACCACAGGCAGATTCACATCTTCTCAGCAAGGGCAGGGGGAGGAAGTGTTAGAGTGAAACCTTCCCACGACCTGAGGTTCCAACCTGGCCCTTTCTTACTGCAAAGGTTTCTGCCACTTGTTTTCAACCATCACAAACGGAGCATCTCCTTCAGAGGTATTGCCTATGCATCATCGTATGCTTGTTAGGTAGCAGCAGTGTGCACACATGGAGGGTGGTTTTAGTTTTATTTTGTCCCATTGCTTAAGCAAGTCTCCCAAAGGACTTTATGGTCCATTATGGTAACACTAGAATATGTTGGATTGATAATCTCCTCTTGTATCCATGGACTTCTTGACTTTATTTCTATTTATCCTGCAGCAAGCATCAGTGCCTGTACTAATCACTTTCTTGTATTTTTACCTAATGTGTCAGGTGGGCTTCTGAGTGCCTTTCCAGAGCCAGTCTACTCATGTTAGATTTCAGTGTTTAATGTCAACTCTAAGTGTGAGCTAGTCTTTGTGTGATGACTCTGTCCGTTCAACTTCATCTTTCCTGATGGCTCACACTTACTGGGTCCTCAGGGACCTTCTCCACTTGCCTTGTCCTCTTCTCCTAATAGAATGAAACATGGAGCTTGATCACTGCTATCCTATCCAACTTCATGTCTCCATCACTTGTCCTTTGTCTTCTGGGTCTTTTAAAACTGTCTAGTTACTGTTTCACATGGTGGAAGGTTTAGTGGGGCCGTGGTGGTCAAACAGCTTTTGAGATTTCAAGTCAAACACACCCGACTATTTTATTGGAAATGGACTTCTGAATTTTTAGTCCATCTGGGTTTTTTTTTTCATCTTTTAATTCTTATCCACATAAAAATGGAGTTCTCATACAGTTTAATGAGACATAATATGAAACGGGCATTAAGCACTTGTCAATTCAGCAAACTGTGATCCTCCTCTTTATCATTGTTACAAATTGATCTGTTCCCAGGATGAGTGCCAAGACTTTACAAACCATTAACTCATAAATGGAAAGAGAGCTCAAGTGTACCATGACTTTAGTTATTTTAAATAGCACTTTTTTTCAGATTAGAAAATGAATGGATACATGCTGTAAATGATGTGAGGTAAAAAGAAGCATATATATGTAAGTGTAAATCATTCATAACCCACCTCTTGTATGTTGTACTTTGCCTTTCATCATTATATATTTTTCTTTATGCATTCAAACTTTTAAAAGAAGATTCATAAATATGCATGTTATTGGAAATCTATTTTTTTTTAAAAAAATCTATTTTTTCTTTTTGTGGTATAATTTATATATAAGAAATTCATCAGTTTGAAAATGTGTAACTCATAGTTATCAAATGCATGCTCATTACCACCACTACAGTCATGATGCAGATCTACACCATTCCACATCATTCTTCATGTACCTCCCCCGCCTCTGAACCCAGCAACCACTAATCTGTCTTCTTAATTATCATTCTGAATTGCTCATTGCCAGTATAAAGTTATCTAATTTGTTTCATGTTGATATTATACACTGCAACTTTTCTGAACTTTTTTAGCTCTGATATATGTGTGTGTGTGTGTGTGTGTGTATAATATGTGTGTTATGATTTGGATATGAGATGAGGTGTCCCTCAAAAGCCCACATGTGAGACAATGCAAGTAGGTTGGGAGGAGAAATAATTGGGTTATAGCCTTAACCTAATCAGTGAATCAAGCCCTGATGGGATTAATTGAGTGGCAAACGGAGGCAGGTGGGGTGTTGTAGGAGCACTCTCCATGTCTTCAACCCCTCCCTTCCATCTTTCCCCATTCTGGACAGCATAATGAACTGTGCTCTTGACAGAGAGCACCTCTTTGTAACTTTGGACCTGATTGGTCCAGGAGGGCATATAAGCTTTTGTACTTTCTGAAATAAACGGTGTTTCTGCTTCTCGCTCCGGTGTTTCTGCGTCTCACTCCAGCAGAGCAGTTCTTTACCTACACCCTGGGGTCTGGGGGAGAGTAACCCTGCAGACTGCCACCATCATCTTCTTCCCTGGAGACCCTTCTTCGTCTCTCAAGACCCCAACTTGAGGAGATGACCCACGCAGCGCGAACCCTTAAAGCATCAGGGTGTGACTGGAGGAAGTGGTTCATTGGAGGTGTGGCTATGGGGTATATACTTTGTATCTGGAGAGTGGAGTCTCTCTCTTTCTGCTCGCTGATCAACATGTGAGCTGCTTCCCTGCACCATACTCATCCACCATGATGTTTGGCCTCACCCGGAGCCCCTGGGGAATGGAGCTGGCCTTCTATGGACTAAGACCTCTGAAACTGTGGGCCTTCAAATTAACTTTTCCTCCTCTATAGTTGCTCTGCTTGGGTCTTTCAGTCACAGCAGCAAAAAAGCTGACTAAAACCATATATAGAGAAAATACCCAAAAAGTAGAGATATATCTATGGGGATGCTTTTCATTTCTCTTGCTGCCAAATCACTGACTAGAACCAGTGGTAGAGATTGTGAGCCTCCTTTGCCTCATTTCTGTAACTAGGGGTAAGATTTCAGTCTTTGGCAGTTGAGGGTGACATTACCTGCTAGATTTTCACAAATATCCTTCATTATTCACAAATATCTCTTCATTCACAAATAACTCTTCTATTCCTGGTTTTCTTAGTGCTTTCTGCCATAAAATGTGTTGTATTCTGTCAAATGCTCCTTTGTTATCAGTTAAGATACTCATGTAGTTTCATTTGTTCTGCATGAATTTTTCCCCTGGTATGGGGATTGAGCCCTGGGTCTTATACATACTAGGTAACTTGCTCTACCCCTGAAATGTACCCAAACCCTCATTTGTTCTACTAATGTGGTATGCTGCCTTAATAGATTGAACCATCCTTGCCTTCCTGGCACAAATCCTACTTGGTCATGGTGTACAGTTCTTTTAACATGATTTTGGACTGAGTTTGCTAGTTGTTGTTTTCTAATTTCTGCATCTTTAGAAATTTTTCTATATTTTTATATTGTTTTATCTGACTTTGGTATCAGTATAATGTTGGCCTTGGAGAACGGGTTACAAAATGTTCCTTTCTTTTCCACTGTTTGAAAAAGCTGGACAGGAATTAGTGTTAATTCCTCTTTACACCTTTGGTAGAATTTGCTAGTAAAGTCATCTTTTTGTTATTTGGAGGAATTTAATTACAGATTCAATGTCTTTACTTATTATATAGGTCTGTCCAGATTTTCTAATTTAATTAAGTTTTGGTAATTTTTATGTCTAGAAAATTTTTAATTTCATCTAGGTAATCAAATTTGTTGGTGTTATTTATAGTATTCTCTTATAATCCTTTTTGTTTTTATCATGTTGGTAGTAATGTGTTCACTTTCATTTCTGATTTTAGTTATTTATATTTTCTTTCTTTGTTTTTGTTTTTGTTTTGTTTAGTCTAGATAAAGCTTTGTCAATTTTATGGTTGTTTTTAGAGAACAAGTTTTGCTTTTTATTTCTATTATCTTTCTGTTCTCTAATCTCTGTTCTAATTATTTCCTCATTTCTGTTACATTTTGAGTTTAGTCTGATTTCTTTATATAATTTATTAAGATGTAAAAGGAGGTTCTTCTTCTTTGAAATGTATTTATACCTTCTTCTTTGAAATGCGTTTATACCACTGAACTGCTTTAGTTGTCCACCATAATTTTGATATATTTTGTGCTTTTTAAATTTCTACATTTGTGAATCTCCAAAATTAGTCTTTGAAATGTATTTATACCTTCTTCTTTGAAATGCGTTTATACCACTGAACTGCTTTAAGTTGTCCACCATAATTTTGATATATTTTGTGCTTTTTAAATTTCTACATTTGTGAATCTCCAAAATTAGTCCTGTTTTTGGTTTCCTGGTCTATTCCACTCATGTTGGAGAAGATACTTTATATTTTAAATTTACAGAGTTTTGGACTAAGATATGATCTTTCCTGGAAAATGTTTCAAATGCATTAAGAAACTGTGTATTCTGTTGTTGTTGGGTAGGGTATATTTAATTCACCCATCTGGACTACTAAGTTTACAGTCACTTTGAATTTTGAAATGGATGCAAACAATGAAATGAGAAAAAAATTTAATCTTTTCAACAAATAATGCTAGAACAACTGAATATTCACATGCAAAACAAAGAAGTTAGACCCTTGAGTCAAATTCTACACAGACTAACTCATCTATTTCTTGTTTTTTCTTTGCATTTCTTGACTTTCTGGCATTTCAGGGTGCTCTGTGCTCATTTTGTGTGTTTCCTGCCCAAGGCATAAGGACAATCAATAAGCCCTGATTTTTAAATTTGATATGACCGAGAGAAGATCTAGGTGCTTTAGATGGACAGACATCCCTAGTAGTAAATGACATTTTTAATTTAGAGATAGCATTTTAGGTCCCCTTTGGGTTCTTTATATCTTTCAAGTTTTTTTGTTTGTTTGTTCATTTGTTTGTTTTTGTTTTTTGCTTTTGTACCAGGGATTGAATCCAGTGACACTAAGCCACTCCCTAGGCTTTTTCCTCCTGCCTCAGTTTTCAGAGCCTCTGAGATTACAGGCATGCACCACCATTCTACATCCTTGAATATGCAGGCCATTTTTATAGCAGCTGCTTTAAAGTCTCTCCTCTGCCTTGAGGAAACATGTACTATTCTCTGTCATGCCCACACTCTGAGATCATTCTGCCTAATGCCTTCTAATATTCCTACCCTATATACTTTGTAGCTCTGTCCTATATATGCAAAGATTGCTGTCGGTCAAAGCCTTAAGGGCACTCCCTCCAGACCCCCAGTGTTCTCTCTCTGTGCAGCCCTCGCTCCCATCCACCTCGGTGTAAGCAGGGATCCTCAGGGCTCACTGTGCTTCGTCCTGATCTCTTGAGTATTGCAGTTCTGTGATGACAGTTGTCTAAAGTCTGAACTCCTTGTCTTGTGTATTTTATTTGATATTCTTGTTGCTTAGTGTGAGAGGGTAAATCCAGCTCTTGTTACTCTATGTTCACTGGGAGGGAAAGGCAATAAACTTTTAAATGTAAATACAAATTATGAGCATTTTCCATGTCATTAAATATGCTTGTGAAATATGATTTTAATTACTGTGTATGTTTTCATCATAGGCCTGGTTCAGCTATTTTCTCCTTTGGTTATCATAGCCTTTGAACTTTAGTTGTGGTGTTTTTCATAGGAGAAAATTCATAGGCAGACAAATATAGCAACCTTTCTTTAATGGTTTCAGCGTTTGCATTTACTATTAGAAAGGCAAGGTCAATATTTGCTTGCTTCTTTTATTCTAGTTATGTTGAAACTTTTTTTTTTTTTTTACATTAAACTCCTTAATCTACCTGGAATTGATTCTCATATTTTATGTGAAGTACTATTCTATATTTATTTTTTCTAAAGTAATAAAACAGTGAGAATCTGGAAAGAAACATTAAGACCATAAGAATCATATCCAATCCCTATTTTCTCTTGCTCCTTTTCTGAAATGCTAGTGATAGTCATTCAGACCATTTTTCCTTATGTGCTGCATGTCTTCTGTGCTCTTTATCATCTTTTAAAAATACATTTTCTTTTTTTTCCTTTCTGCTGTTTTTTGCTGACATATTTTTCATTTTCCTACTCTTCCCATCTTATCAGCCGTGGAACCCGCCAGTTACGGTATATATGTTTTGTTGCTTTTCTCTCTCTACAGTTATAAGAAAGTTTGATTCACTTTTCATATATTTCAGTTTTCTAGTGAAATTCCTCATTTTACTCTCTATTTTCTTGCACTTAGTAAACATAGTTATTTTGAGACAGGGGTCTGACCAGTCAAAAATCTAGTTCACCAAAAGGCCTCTGTATCTTTATTCCTTCTTACTTAATGCCATTTGGTCTTATTTGCTGGTGTTCCTGGTGGTTTGTAATTAAATGCTGTTTACCTGACATTGAAACATAGAGGTTCCAGATTAATTCTTTCAAAGTGATTCTGATTTTATAACAGCAAGAAAAGAGAACATTGCTGCATGGATCTCTCAGCTCATTTTTTGCCTTATGGTTACTGGGAAAGCTCTCTGCTCTATTCTCTTCCTCAGAGCATGCCTGTTTCCTGCTCATTTGGGTCTTAGGCTAAATGCCTGAAGAGCACAGTACTTTTTAATTGTCTTCAAAGAATTTTAAATTCATGGAATTGTTTTCTTGCTTATTGTTTTTATAGTGTTCTATAGCCTTCCTGAAGTAGAACATCACCTCCATGAAAGAAGGGCCCTGTCTGCATTGTTGGCTGACATGTTCCCAGCATCTGAAACCAGCCTGCCTGATACTGGAGCTGATAGGCACAGATGGCTATAGAGCCCTGAAATGTTATGAGTCCAAATTTATACGTAAGGGTAAGATGCACCCCAGATTTCTGGAGATTCAATAAAAGTAAAAATAATGTAAATAGCATATTAGTGATTTCTACATTGATTGTGCTCAATTATGAATTTGAATTCCATAATTATATTACTGAACTTAACTTATTGTTTGAAGTTGTGCCTCCTGGGTCTCCTCGACGAGTTGGGGTCCTGAGAGATGAAAAGGAGGTCTTTGGGGAAGACGAAGTAGGATCTCACAGGATGAGATTCTTGGGGTCCTGGGAGACAAAAAGGGGTCTTCAGGGAAGACAAAGTGGAGTCTTACAGGACGAGGCTTTGGGGTCCCAGGAGATGAAAAGGGGTCTTCAGGGAAGACAAAGTGGGGTCTCACGGGATAAGGTTTGGGGTGACGGGTCTGCGGAGTCACTCCACCTAGACTCCGGGGGTAGGTAAGACTGTTCTGCCTCAGCGAGAAGCAGAACCCATTTAATCCAGCAAGTACAGAAGCTTATATAGGGTCCTTGGACCAATCACGGCCGCGAGATTACAACCAATGAGGCACGCTGTGCTGGGCATGTGTTTTGTCACTATAGAATGGGAAAAGAGGGAAGGGAGGGGTTGAAGGTATGGAGAGTGCCCCTACAAACTTTACCCTTTTCTTATTTGCTATTTTTACTGAGGTCAAACCTAATTTAAAATGATATATGTGAATCACATGAATAAATTGTTCTTGTTTTTATTAGCAACACTGATCTATGATAATCACTAGCCAAGTACATGCCCCTCTTTTTATTTAGCCTTTTCCCTATTAAAAAAAACATAGGGATGATTCAACATGCTGAAAAATATAAAATTTTCCTCTTGATCCAAATTTCTGAACAATTATAAAAGAAATGACTGCTGAAGTATGAGTGTTTGTTTTCCTACTTTAAGTGGTGTTAGACGTCAATGTTCCTGTTCGATGATTTGATTTTTCCAATAACTGGGTTTTTTTTTTTCTGTATTTTTCCTATTTCAGTGTATTTGCTATTAACTCTTGCTCTTATTTTCAATGCAACATCTTCTTGAAATCAACTCTCTTCCTAATTGTTATTATTCACCTTCCATGTATTACACAATTTTAAAATAAAAGTATTTGTATGTGTACCTTGATAGGAAGCACTGGGTACCAAGTAGAGATGAAACTCCACTATAAGAAAAATGACATTTGTTTTTAATGGACATTCAATTTGAGCTCTTCCTTTATTGAAATTTTTAAATTTAGTTTTCTAGAAAATATATTAGTGAGACCCCTAAAATATCTTTTGGTCAGAGAAGTCTATCCCTTTTTAAGAACAAGGAGAGTGATTTGATTGTATAGGTGGAAGCTGCTTACGTCAGAAAGAATGTAGAAATTATTTGACTTCTAATGAGATTATTATTTTTCAGATTATGATCTTATTTTGGGATTTTCTTTAGCTGGTGATTTCTCAATTGGGTTCGATAAGCAATTGTAAAATCACTAATATCCTGAGCAACATCCCATTTGAGAAAGAGGCTTCCTTAAGCAGACATATACAGACACAGTGACGCTAACTAATATTCACCTGCATGGCCAGGTATACACATGAAAATGAAGGCACGCTTTTAGAAGACAACTTAAACACCCAATCATTTAGAGAAAGGCAGTGGAACTTATGAGCTGTGATTTTGTTTTTCTTAGGATTTTTCAGGAAATGGAAAATAATGGCAAATCACACCCATCAAGTTCCAGTAACTCAAAACGTTTATTCTCAGTCTGCAAGGGACTGAAACAAGACCTTTCATTTTGGAATGACATTTAGCCGCTCTGGTTTTGTAAGAACAGCTAAGCTTTTCTTTCTTATTTTCTCTCTAATGAGAAAGCGATACCTGGGTTTAGACTAATTTGGTTTTGAGTAGCCGTTTGTACATTGCCTGGCAGTAATGTCATTTTTTTCTACCTGGGGAAAGGATGAAATTAGAAAAAGTCTTAGTTACAAATCATCAGATTCATCTGCTGGTTCATAGATAATTATCACAATGTCTACTAAACATTTAAAACCTATCAATATTGTTCAAAGTGTTTATTGATGGAAATTTCATGTAAGTAAAAATGGGACTTGAAGATGAGGTAAGAAAATATTTTCCCCATTTTTTTAAAGTTCTAATTTGTCTCACAAAATGAAAATTAGAAAGATTATAAAAAATACATCTATTTAAAAGCACTCTGACATTTTAATCTTTAAAAAAGGTTTCAGATTTTGATTACAGCAAGGGTTGAGAAAATACAACCCAATTAAACAAAGTCTCAAAGGAAGGTGTGAAATAATTGGAAGTTTGAAATAACAAATCAAGTCTGGGAGGCTGTGCAAAGACGTAGTTTTTAGCAAGACCACAAATTATCAGGGTATCAGCATATCAGTTCAGAGCCCTAAAACTCTATTTAAGATGAAAATCATGTGCTAAGCAACTCAGTGAGACCCTGTCTCTACATAAAACATAAAATAGGGCTGGGGATGTGGCTCAGTGGTCGAGTGTCCCTGAGTTCAATCCCCGGTACCAAAAAAAAAAAAAAAAAAAAGATGAAAATCACAGAAAGGCAAAGCCTAGAGAGAAAGGAAAAAGCGTTTCTAACTTGAAAACTAATTGCTTTCAACTCATAGGTTGAAAGGTTGTCTGATTATGCTTATCAATCAGCTCAAACTTCCGTATTTCTAATAGGAAACAAAACCTTCTTTTTGTGAGCTCACCTCTGCAAGCTCTATCAATTAAACATGGCCAGGCTTCCCTGTTTCTGTGTTAAATAGATAGATTTCATGCTTCTGAGCAAAGACATAGGACCTTAAGACTGGTCTCAACATTCTGGGTGATTATCTGTAGCAATTTAGTCCCTAAATATATATATTTCCCCCACAATTTACAGAGATAATTGAAGGAAAAAGTGTGTTACTATTTTGAATATATCATGAATAACAATTGTCATTTCTTTAGGGGCGGTGTCTTTTTATACATGTAGTTGACCTTCTTCAAATCCATCTGATTAAAACTCAACAAGTTCTAGCTGGGCGCGGTGGCTCAAGCCTGTAATCCCAGCACTTTGGGAAGCTGAGACAGGAGAATCGCGAGTTCAAAGCCAGCCTCAGCAACGGCAAGGTGCTAAGCAACTCAGTGAGACCCTGTCTCTACATAAACACACACACACACACACACACACACACTCACAAAATAGGGCTAGGGATGTGGCTCAGTGGTCAAGTGCCCTTGAGTTCAATTCCCAGTACCAAAAAAAAAAATCAGCAAGTTCTTGTTTATAGATTATCCTCCATCAGCATTCTAGAGGGTCAGCCCATGAGTACAACTGTTAAGACTTACTATTCTACCACTCAGGACCCTCTATTAGCAGGGGATGTGATTAGCTGCCGGTAACAGCCTACCCTGCAAAGTGTGTTCTTGTTCTGCTCATATAACAAGAAGATAGGCTTGATCCAGTGGCTTGGTGAAAATTACCAACCTGCCTACACCTTCTCTCTCTTTCTACTCTACTACCCTAAATATCCTTCATTTTACCTTCTGGTCATAGCATAGTGTCTAAAGATAACAGGCAAATGGAAAGAAAGAAGTTGGGTCAGGCCCATTTATTTGTTCATTATGAGGTCTCCCAATAAGTTGCCTCCCAATGGACACTTGGTAGAACACTTACAAAAAGACTGGTAAATTTCATTGAAAAAATGGTGCATCAAATACAGAGGTCCCGTGATATCTTGATTAAATCATTGAACAATTGACTAAAGAATGTTTGAGTCAACTTTTCATTGCTGTGACCAAAATACTTGCCAAGGAAAGAAAATTTAGAGGAAGGAAAGTTTACTGGGGGCTCACAGTTTCAGAGGTTTCAGTTCACAGTTAGCCAACTCCATTGCTCTGGGCCTGAGGTGAGGTAGAGCATCATAGAGGAAGGGTGTGGTGTAGGGAAGCAGCTCCCCTCCTGGTGGCAAGGAAGCAGAGACATTGAGAGGGGGGTCATGGGGCAGATACACTCTCCTAATGCAGCCCCCAATGACCCATTTCCTCCAGCCATGCCCCACCTGCCATTCAAACTAAGATGGACTGATTAGGTTACAGGTCTCATAATACAATAATTGCATCTCTGAACATGCCTGTATTAACACAGGAGCTTTGGGGGAAACCCTCATATACAAAGCACAGCAAAGAAAAAAAATTTAAAAGAGGATTTACAACTCTTGGATCTTCTATTGAATACCATTACTTTAATATTAAACATTTGGTAGTACTTGCCAAAATATTTCCAGGATGACCTTCTACATAATGTCCTAAATAGGAATATGAAGAGAAATACATTGAGGACAAACCTGTCATGTCATCCTGTCTCTGAAACCTCAAGCTAACCCTCTGGATGTCCCCATGCTTATAGCTAGTTACAAAGAAAGCAAAGAAGCTTTTTTTTTTTTTTTTTTTTTTTTTTAATCATTGAAAACTTAAGAAGATCGTGTCTGGAGCTCATGAGCGTAGAACTGGCCTTCCACTAATTTCACTAGGAAGATTCATCCCAGCCACTGGTCCTACATTCTTATAATGTGTTTTTCTCTTTGTTCTTGGTTTTCAATTCACTTTTACTAATAAGTCCCCTTAGTCCCAAATAAGGCTATTGCAGATCTATGGTTAACTAAAACACTGCATTTTATTTCACCTTACTGTAATGCTCAGGATCTTTTCTGATAAACAGGCCATAGCAAAAGATAAACCAGAGAATATTGAAATAACGTGGTCATGACCTACTCTGTGTATTTCTAGGACTATGGTTGATCATGCAGCAGGAAGATAAATGAGTGTTACAGTAAGCTGGGAAGAGTGCTTGGACAGATTCGTGAACCAGGTGAGATGCTAGCACCGTGCAGAAGTCTTTCATTTAGGTGAATTTGGTCAGCAAATGTTTCACTGAGGAGGAAAAGTGAGAACTGATACAGAGGGATGGATACAAGTAGGGCAGACACAGGAGCAAAAGAAGAAATTTGCAGGTGAACAAAGGTGTGAATATAAAAGTTTGATATTGCATGATAACATCTGTTAAGTAATCTGGAGCGGCAGAAAATCAGGGTCTGTGTGAAACAGTTTCTTAAGTAGCTGAATATGTGCAAGTAAAGATACGCTCTGGAGAACTTTGATTATCATGTCAATGCATTTTGACTTCACCTTGTGGGCAGAGATGGAGCGACCAGGGGGTTTTTGATAGCCTTAATGGATAATGCTTGTGTGAAGTAAGAATGCTCAAGACTAAGAGATGGATTCATGAACCCCAGGTATTTTGATCATCTAAGAATAAAATGATGAGGCTCTGGGCTGGGGCAGTAACTTGGTGATGGAGATGAACAAACGGATATCAATTTTAAAAGAGGCAGTTAAAATCAACACAGTGTTGAAGAGATGGAGTATGAGTTTTGAAGGATTTATTCTCTTATCTGGTCTCAGTATCTAAAACCTTCTGATAGTTTTGCTGCCTGGAAGTTGTCTTGTTTTTATGTTCTTTCTATTTTGGATGCAAGTGAGACTTTCTGGAATGTCCTTCAATGACTATTTACATGTTTAAAGTGTAGACAGACTTCAAGGACTGATCCAGTGTTATTTCTTCCCTGGCCACATATCTAAGTTACTTGGAATTGCTCTCTTCCTTCTGTAGGCTAGAGACGCTACTTACATCAGTGTAACAACAACTGTTATGTACTAATTTGTTTAGTAGCTGTCTTCTGTCCCTACAAGGAAGGTGCTCTGATGACTATTCTAGCTGAGTTAGGCCAGAGAATTAGGCCAGGGAACTTGTCTTCTCATATAAGTATTTCACTGCCCTTAGGACAGTTATTTGCACATAGAAAATATTCAGAGATTTGATTAATGAAAAATTCCTGGCAGAACTTGCCAACTAGAAAGTTTAAATCAGATGATTTGAAATGTCTGGTTAAAGATAGAAACAAACTAATTTTTTAAAAAATAAAAGGTATATAATACAACCATTTGTTAGCTCTAATTATAGAGGTTTCAGTAGTCAAACATGAATATTTGAAAAGGAAGAATAACTTTCTACAAAATTTCTTTTTATTTATTTTACTGCTTTGGCTGTTTTTTAACATTTGAGATTCCAAAATAAGTACAAAGAAGAAGGAAAAGGAAAAAGCCACTTGGAATGTTCAAATGTCAAGTTGTCTCAAATGCAAATGAGCAAGGACATAGCCCCTCTTGGCCTCACTGGAAAGGGTGGCAGCCCTTGTACCTGAATATCATCATGCCACCTAATATGTACTCCCAGGCTGAGAGCACAACAGAAAGATGCCAGTCTTAACTGAAGCTCTTCTGCAAGTTAGTGTGAAAAAGGCAATATGATTTTGTGCATTAATTGCCATTCAATTCTAAATTACTTTATGTAATTAGAAGAAAACTGAGGGGCTGTGGCTCAGTGGTAGAGGACTTGCCTAGCATGTGTGAGGCACTGGGTTCAAACCTTAGCACCACATAATGATGAAACAAATAAAAGCATGCTATTCATCTACAACTACAAAAAAGAATTAAAAAAAAGAAAAAGAATAAAATTGAGAAAAAAAAAACAAAAAAATGAGTAAAATAATACTGGCTGTACTCTGTAGGCAGTGGACAAGAAACCAGATCAAATCAAGCCTCGTACTCCAAAATATATCCAGAGAGATCAAACTCTGCATGTAAGTTGATAGATATTAGCATGGAAAAAAAACATGATATTATACTATAGCACTTATCATTTATATCATTGTATCATTTATTGTGGGGTAGGAAAGGCTTCCTAATCTCATACAAATTTAAATAAAATTTAAAAGTGTAAGAAGTTCAAACTATTTGAAGACTAAAAGTTATAACAGATACTTATAAAAATACCACAAACAAAGTCAAAAAGCAGGTAATAAATCATGCAAATGCATTAGTAAAACATGTTAGAGACAAAGGTTGAATTTCTCCAATATATTCATATCTCCTGTAAATCCATAAGAGAAGAGATATTTGTGTTTTCCTTTCAGCGTACCGTCTGCGAATATCCTTTGCCCATTTCATTAAGTTGTTTTTCTAAGTTTCATTTTATAGATATGTCTGGACACCTGAAAACTGGTGCATAATTTATGGTGGCAAAATATTGGCAGTAATTGAAATACCTATAAATAAGTGGCTGGCTATAGAGATTATGAAACATCCACATAATAAAATACCACAGTAAGGAAAGAATTAGGTAGGCTATTTTTTTTATTGATATAATATGTCCATTGCTGTAGTTTGGATTTTAATTTGTCCCCTAAAGAGTCATGCATTAAAATCTTAGTCCCCACCTTGGTGTTATTGGAAGGTGTTGGAAATTTTGAGGTAGGACCCACGGGGTGGGTTTTAATTTTTAGGGGTGTGCCCTCCAAGGGGACCACAGGATTTCAATCTCTTCCTTTTTTCTTGTCTTGCTGGCCACAAGGTGAATGGATTTATTGTGATATGCACCTCTGTTGTGATGTGCTGCCACAGGCTCAAAGCAATGGGACCAATTAGCTATGAACCCAACCTGCAAAGCTGTGATCCAAAATAGACCCTTTCTCTTTATAAATTGACTTATCACAGGTATTTGTTATAGTGATGGAACCGTGGTTAACACATCGTAATGTATTAAATAAAAAACAACAAGATCAAGAAATATATGTATGTGCATGTAGTATTTCTTGTGTACTACATTAGTATAAAAAAATCTATTCAGCTGGGTTTGGTGATGCTTGCCTATAATCTCAGTGGCTCAGGAGGCTGAGGTAGGGGGATTGCAATTTTAAAGCCAGTCTTAGCAATTTAGCAGGCACTAAGCAACTCAGCAGGACCCTGCCTCAAAATTAAAAACTATAACAAATAAACAAGGCTGACGATGTGGCTCTGTGGTTAAGGATCTCTGGGTTTGATCCCCTGGTACAAAAAAAGAAAATAGAATTTATTCATATTTTATCTAAAAATAAAATAATGATGTATATTGGCGAAAATATATGGAAAAATGGTAACAATTATTCTGACCAGGCAAGGAGACTAAATGCATAGGGACTGTGTTTTAGTCAGCTTTCTCATCACTATGACCAAAAGACCTGGCAAGAACAACTTAGATAAGGGAAGGTTTATTTGGGGCTCACAATTTCAGAGGGCTCAGTCCACAGATGGCCTATTCCATTGCTCTGGGCCTGAGGTGAGAAAGAACATCCTGGTGGAAGGGCAGCTCAGGCAACAAGGAAGCAGAGAGTTAGAGCTCTTCTCACCAGGACAAAATATAAACCCCAAAGGCATGCCTTCAGTACCCACCTCCTTTATCTACACCCTACCTGCCTAAAGTTACCACCCTGTTAATCCCTATCAGTTAATCAATGAACTGATTAGATGAAGGCTCTCTTTCTTTCATTGTCTTACACATGAACTTCTGGGGGACACCTCATATTCACCAAAACAAACTATCTGGAAGGAAGAAAGTTTGGATAAACACCTTAACCTTTTTTCAGTTAATCTTATGAACGCTCGTATTAAGTGAAATAGATAAAATAGTCAATAACTTCAGATCCGTGTAGGCTACATTTTTTTGTTTGTTTGTTTTACCATCAGCGATGTTTGTCACAAAGTTAAAATATATCTCAGCATTTCAAAAGCAAAATTTGATTTGGGGATGAAAATAGATTTTGAGAATTACATAGGAGAGATACGAGAGTGAATTAGTAAATTTATTCTAATTTGGATTTAAATAAATAGTGAATATTAACCACATGTAGAGGTCAGAATATGGTTGAGTTTGTCAAGGATGGAACTAGAGAAAATGATTCCTGAGACCAATTTTTTCTCCAAGTAACATAATGATTCATAAGTAGTACCTATATGTTGGCCACCAAAATGAATCAAAACAATGGCCCTAAAGAAAGCAACGTGACTATCTCACCCATTTGTCAGCTGAAGTGGCTTAGTAAATGATAAGCCTAACTAAGGGGTAACTTGAAAGTTTTGGTCAGATTTTTATATAATGTTAAATAGAGTTTTTCAAAGAAATGTGGCTGGCATCAGGTCTGATTCTTGTCACCAGTGCAGTGATGCAACTTAAGAGGGATAAATCAGAAAATGAAGCCAAAATTTTTATTCAGCATATATTTATTGAGTATATATTCTATGCTGGGGCACCAATTTGCGTTCTCAAACTAATCATGCACAGGGACCATGGCTTCACAAGACTCATAAAAGAATAAAGGTAGTAACTTCAAGTACCCTGAAGGGCTGTGGTAATAGCACTGTAAGATGATTGGGAGTGCTAAGCTGGTTACTAGCTCCTCTCTCTGGAGCTCAGACTTGATGTACTGAGGAGCTAGTCATGTGAAGAACTAGGAAGAACATTCCAGGCAGAACTCACATTAATTTCACAAGATTTGATGCATGAGGAAATACATTGGCATGCGTGAGGAAAAGCCAGAAGACAGTCCTTCTTGCTGTAGAGTAAGGCAGAATAGAATCGAAAAGAAATAACATGGGTCCTGTTATGGCCTTTGAGACCAGTGTATGGAATTTAGATTTTGTTTTCACTAAATGGTAGTGAAAATGGTCTTCTTAGAGGACCTTGAATAAGGTGGCAGCCTGATCTGATTCATATTCTTGAAATAAAATTTTGGCTTTTGGTAGCAAAAAGATTGGTGATGTAGTTGGACCAGGATTTAGGTTGGAGCCTTATAATAGTCCATGTAAGAATCTTGAGAATTCACATGCTAGAGGTAATGAGTGAAGCTGGCTTATGTTGTTAAGAAAATGGGTCCCTTTTATGGATTGATGTGAGATAAAGAGTAAAAGAGAAAAAGAGGGTAATAGAGAGATGTTTGCCTGGATGAAATTTGGTGGATGGTAATATGCACCATTGATAAGAATGATTGGGAAAGGGAAGGCTTGGAGGGAAAAGTCATAAAGTTTAGCTAGACAGACTAAGAAACTTTTCCAGATGCATATCCCACGTCCAAAATACTGATTGTGCGGAGGACATATGACTCAGACCTGGGACAGGAATACAGACATCATAGGCATGTATATGACATTTAAGCCACATCCAAATCACATAGTGAGAGAATATGAAGAGAAAGTAGAAGAACCAGGACACAGCAGGTAGGTGGGAAAAGGAGGAAGGTCCCGTAAGGGAGAATGCCAAAGCAATAGAAAGAAAACTAGTGTCAGAAAGTCCAAAGAGAGACTAATTCACCTGCATCACATCTCTAGAGAGGTTAAGTGAAAACTAACATCAGGGTCCATTATCAAGGCCTGTTCTCATATCAGTGATTGAGTTAATGAGCAGCGAGGCCAAAGACCTTTGTCCTCTTTAGGGACATGTTGACTTAGATTTGGGTTGAAAGATTATCTGGCTCATCAAACATTTACCATTTACGATGATCATTCACGTTCAAGGTCTCCTTTGCTGAAATCGATCACGCAAGTCGGTGTGTGGGCTTTCTGCAGTTCTCCATCCACTATATCAGTTTGCTTCTAAAAGGCTTCCATGTCAGGAAGGACAGCTGAAAACGTCGCCCAGGAGAACCCTGAGGTCTACACGGGCAGCACCGTCTGGTGTTTTGTGGTTAAACAAGACCTCTGTTGATGCTCGACTTAGGTGTGATTATCCTCAGTTGCAAATGTGAGAGGCAGATCATTTAGTGGTGGACAGGTGCTGCATGTGGCCCTGTTGTGCCTTCTGGAAGTGCTCACCATGAAAGGCTGGCAAGCGCCATTCGAAGTTCACAATAACTCCTGCAGTGAACTTGGATATGCAGCTTGTTTGTGGGATTGTCTGACCACACATGATGGATGAGAGGCCTCAGGGTTGAGAACACTGATTTGCTGAAATGTGTAAAATGCACGTTTCCTCTTATTCAGCGCAAACTACCAGTATATGGTTAGTGTATGTAAGAGGCTGGTAACGTGAGTCTTTGTTAGTGTTTCTTTGTGTTTTCTTTCCCTCTGCTTTCCTGGAACCACTAACTGTAACGAAACCTGACATTTTAGTGCTAAAATATGTTGATTCTCCTCTCTGCCCTCATGTGCCTTGAAAATGTGCACAAACTCTCTGCAAAATTGCCAGTCTTAACGTGTTTTAGAGTTTCTTAGTTTTCTCAGAGGTGATCATGGGTCCCGGCTTGTTCGCTTTCCCATAGGAATGTCCTGCAATCGGGTGAGCAAGATTGGAATCAATAGTCAATCTCTGCAGTGGGTGGTATGGTGTCTGTCTCAGATGTCACCTTCAGGACCTTCAGGACCAACTCACTTCCAAGTGGGTGCTGAGTGTTGACGGATCATGACGGAACACTTCCTGAGAACTGCTCTTAGAAGAAGAGAACTGCCTTGCACAAGGTCAGACACCAAGGGCAGCCTCCCACATCCAGTGAAAATTCCATGGGGCAGAGTGGGAGCCTGGCCAGTGTGTCTTGGCTTGGACAACTCTGAAGGGCCTTCTTAGCCCCAGAGCTCTCTGGGATCAGATGATGCCTTGGTTGGGACTCTTGCTGTTCAGCATGTCCTCTGCCCCCTCTTGCAGCTGTCACTTCTCCAAAGTTATTAATCCCAAGAGCCCCCCCTGGATGTGTTACATGCAATCTTCATCTCAGAGTCTCCTTCTGAGACCACCAGTCCATTTTAGAGTATTTAGAAGATGAGAATACTCGATATGAAAAGACAGCTTTCACAGGCCAGCGTACATGTTTCCCTATCTCCTTGAAACAGCCAGATGGAACATTTTTTTTATAAGCATGAGCATCGGAAAGCAACTGATTGTTGTAAACAGGGATTAGTGAACTTGCTCAGAACCCAGTGCCTTCTTTTGGCACCTGTGTTTGCTTTCTGATCATTGAATACAGCAGGATGATAACCTAAGGCAGTGTTTCTCAAAAGAGGGATGCTTGCTAAAAATTCAGATTTCCAGACCCTGTTTAGGGATCACAATCCTCAGGTGAGGATCTGGTGATGTGCATTTGATAGTCATTCCAGGAAATTCCTATAATTGGCCCCATTTGGGAAAGTTGAGCTACAACAAAACGTCTATCAGATGCAGTCATGGAGATAAACTAATTGTATAGAAATAAGAATTGTATGCTTTCTGGGTAGAACCACCTTTTGTTACCGTCCACTACTTTACTCATAGACTAGGAGTCCTAAACAACCACCTCTGCTTCCATATGGTTACCAAGAAAACCATGCTCATGAAAAGAGTAAACTAATTAGATGTGCAGCTTTTCAAAGCATTATTTGTTCATGATGGAAATTAAAAACCTGGGTGATGGAACAATAGACTCCCTGGCAAATTATTTCGTACTTTTCCTCTGCCTCCAGGATAGATAAGGGTGAAGTCACTTTAATTTAATACCTGCCTGTGTAGACTGGACCAAAGGCCTGTGTTCTGGAGGTGGACACTAAAGGACCTTCCGGAGGTCCTGTATTTCTTCCAAGGACTGTGCTTGCTTATGTTTTTCCTGTACTCTAAAAGGTACAGCTGAGCATTGGTGCATGTACTATATATGCGAAAGTAATTCAATTCACTGCTACAGAACACTGTGGAACTTTTTTCTTTCTTTCTTTTTGCTATTCATAGGGATAAATTGTTGTTTCAACAGCGGCAGGTCAGAAATATCTTCCTTTCACCCTCTCATTCCTTTAACACTAGTTTTTGATATAACGAGTTGCTTTTCGTTCTGAGCATTAAAATAGCCGTTCTTGTAATTCTCGTTGGCTCTGCTAGGAAGTTAGCAATTTTAGTCCTGAAAATTAGATTTACTTACTCCATCTTTCATGAGAGTATTGGGGGTGTCAGCATTTCACCACTTTTAAAGGGCGATAACCAAGAAGTCTGCAGAAAATAAACTTTATTACATCTATGGTAATGAGGCTTGCTGTTCCCAGCCCCTAATAATTCCTTTGGGTCTCTCAAGGAGTCAGAGCCAAAACTGCCAAAGTATGCCTTTTTGACAGTCTAAAGACTTTGCAGACATTGATTTCCTATCCTTCTGACACTTGCATGGGGCTGGAGTTTCCTTCACAAATGAACTTAGTTTCCCTCAGGATCGTTCAGTGGGTTTCTCTGACAAATCTGCAGTCTTGGATGGATTTGTGATCACAAGATAAAATCTTTCACAAGTTTCTTTTCTCCCTCCCTCTATGCCTTATAGCCATATTTTGCTAATTACAAGTTCCAGACTGATGACCAAGGATCTATTATCAAATGATCTCAAGAAAATCTGTCTACTAAACAATTCAGAGGCTATGCTATCTATTTTTCACAAGGCAAAACAAACATGCACACCAAACCTGTTAGTGCACAGAGCTTCTGATATATTGGACAATTTCACTGAGTACGTTTTTGAGTCTCTTCAAAAATCCATTTTACCTTTTTTGTAAAAGGATGTTTGTAAACATGGGTAAAATGCTTGCATCACCATAGATTATGGCAATACATGTACATACATTAACATCGACTTGTATAGCACAATATGTAACCCAAATCAGTGTGCTCAATAAGAAGGATGAATCAAATCAAATTTTGCTGTGTACCTCAATATTTATTCTTAGTAAATAAAATTTTAGTAATGAAGAAAAGAAGGGGCATCATATGAAATGTTACCTTGGACATGTTATGATTTCCATTTGAAAAAAACAATAATCTCAATACCTTAGTAGTTAGGGTATCTATCATGACATCAAAATAATTGGTTGAAAACCAAATTTGATTGAGCCTCCCTGGTACCTAAAGCTGATAGCAACAACAAGAACTGAAACAAAGTGTTTGGATTATTTTCCACTTTAGGGTGAATTTAAATGACCCTGGGACCATTTTGAAAATAACAGCCATGTAGTAAAGTTGAATGAAATTTCAATTTGGACTCTGGGATCCAGTAATTAATGAGACTTCCTACAACAGAAGATTCATGAGCCTTGTGCTAAATGACAGGAATACATAAGATACAAAAGAATGCAGGTATTTTTTGAGTAAGCTGACAACAAATTTAAAAATGATAGGTTTCTCTGAAATTTTCAGATTAGGACATTGAATAAATAATGATCCTTTAATCCAGTGGTGTTCAATAGGGTATCCATTAGCCATGTGTGGTTATTTAAATGTAAAGTAATTTTGGTTAAATGAGATTAATTTCTTTATTAGCTAACCACATTTCAAGAACTCAACAGTCACTCGCACTTGTGGCTAGGGACAAGCCTGCTGGAGAGTATAGCTGTAGAACATCTAAGAAGGTTCCAAGGCCTAGCACAGCTCTGGACAGATTGTCCATGGGGGAGCAAAACAGCAGAGCTCCCTCTACTAGAGCTCACATTTCCAACTACTTTCATATAAGTTGTGCCCAGACTACAGACCTGACACATTTCTAATCTAAACTTGACTTTTGTATGAAAATAGCTTCCCAGGGTCGCTATTCCTATACTTGGCATCACTAGTGTACAGAAATCCAGGCTTGAAATATACTTGCTTTCTTAAATCCCTGTAGATTTTTTCCAGACATGATCTGTTGGATGCACCCTTTCCTTCCCATTCATGCTGTCTTGCAGCTTGCATAATTTGCACGCTTTCATGTTGGTGTGATAACAGTTGGTCACAAGAACAAGCACCTCATTTTAATGGGGAAAAGATGCACAAAAAGACAAATTTGTCATCAACTCTATTGCTGTTGGGTTAATGTATAAACTATATTATATGTAATGTTCCAACATGATCTTTTGAAACTTTTACTAGGAAATAATCAAAATATATTTAATTAGTGCATGTACACCCCCCTGAAACCATCAACACAAAACAATAAATTGATCCATCATTCCCATATTTGTGTACTTCACAGAACTTGACCCCAACATAATTATCTATCTACCACTTACTCTTTTTGTTTTTGGTACTGGGGATTGAACTCAGGGGCACTCGACCACTGAGCCACATCCCCAGCCCTATTTTGTGTTTTATGTAGAGACAGGGTCTCACTGAGTTGCTTAGCGCCTCACCATTGCTGAGGCTGGCTCTGAACTTGCAATTCTCCTGTCTCAGCCTCCCAAAGTGCTGGGATTACAAGCGTGCGCCACTGTGCCCAGCTCTACTCACTCACTTCTATACCCAGAAGACCTGCTTTCTGTCACATTAGCTTTGTTTGCATTTTATAGGTTTTCATGTAAATGCTTATGTAATTTGGTTTACATATGTGCTCATTATTTATCTCACTTCTTTTTTGAGAGTCATCTATCCAAGTTGTTGCATGTACCAAATTGTTCATTCTTTCTTATTGCAGAATAATACACTATGAATTGCCTTGTCATTCTTTGTGTGTATGTGTGGGGGGCATTTCAGTTATTTCCATTTTTTTTAAACTATTGCAAACAAAGCTGTTGTGACTATTAGGTAGAAATAAAGTGTTGACATGTTCTTCCATTTCTCTTTCATGAATACCTATGTGTGGAATGACTTGGGCATATTTGACATGCACATCTTTTTTAATTTTTCAAGAAGCTGTTGAATCATTTTCCAAAGTGATTCTACAATTTTACATTTGCATACTAATGTAAGAGAATCTCCTCCCTAAGTGCTGGGATTACAGGCTTGAGCCACCACGCCCTGCTAAGAGAATCTCATTGGATCAACTTCCTCACCGATGCTGATGTATTTAATCTTCTTAATTTTAACCATTTTACTGGATACACAGCATCTCATTTTGGTTTTAATTTGCATTTAAATTCTATCTTTTTAAATGTTTATTTATCATCTATATATCTTCTTAGTGAAATGTTTGTTGTTCAAATTCTTTGGACATTTTTGGGGGGTTGTCTGTTTTCTTATTACTGAGTTGTAAGAGTTCTTTGTATGTTCTAGACACTAGTTCTTTGTTAAATATGTTGCACTAATATTTTCTACCGGTCTGTGGCTTGTTCTTTCATTTTTACAATAGTATATTCTGACGTGCAAAATTTTTGATTTTTTCACTTAAAATTTTATTCAATGCAACAACTTATAAAATATAATTTGTTCTTTTGTGTCATAATTAAGAAATTTTGACTAAAACTACTGTTATTAAGATTTTTCTCTGATATTTCTTCTGAAAGTTTTATAGCTGTAGTCCTTAAACTTAGGCCTATGATTTACTTTGTATGCTGTGGGAGAGAAGGGTAGGGATTCATTGTTCTCTTTAGCGGTGCTAAAGAGAGAGGTGAGATATGGATCCAATTTCATTCTTCTGCATGTGGATAGGCAGTTTTCCCAGTACCATTTATTGAAAGGATTGTCCTTTCCCAACCTTGTGTTTTTGGCACCTTTAACAAAGCTCAGATGGCTGTCATGCATGTAATTAATGCTCTGATTTAGATCTGGAGTGTCCCCCAATGGTGCATGTATTAAAGGTTTGTTCCTCAGCCCATGGTGTTTTTGAGAGGTGGTGGAAGCTTTAAGAGGTGTGGTCTAATGGAAAATTAGGTCATTGGTGTGTGCACTTGAATGGAACATTGGGAATCTAGCCCCTTTCTCTTCCTCTCTTTGCTTCCTAGACACCATGAGATGAGCAACTTCCTCTGCCATGCATTTCCACCATGATCTACTGCTTTACCATAGGCCCCAAAGCAAATGGGCTGACGAATTAGACCAATACATCCAAAACTGTGAGCCCAAATATACCTTTTCTCTTAATAATTTGATTTATCTCAAGTGTTTGTTACAGGAATGGAATGCTGACTACACAAAATAAGCTAATTTTGTTTCAAAATAAGCTAATGTAAATTGTCCAACTATATTCTTATTTTTAAATAAGGGTGATACATTCTGTATGTCTTTTATATTTTCACAAAAATTTTAGGCTTGCTTGTCAATTTCCATGTGCACAATAAAAGGTCTGTTGGGATTCTGACTGAACTCACATTGGATCCGTATATCACTTGGAAAGAACTGACTTCCTAATGATACTGATTTTTTTCTACCTAAGAACATGGTATATTCTTCCTATATTTAGTTCATTTAACAAAATTTCTCTCACCAATGTTTTGAAACATACAGGGTACAAGTTTTGCTCACATTTTGTAAACTTAATCCATAAAGTTAAATTCAAATTTCAAATTCTACTTCCTCATTGCAAGTATAGAAATACAATTGAGTTTTGTCAATTGACCTTGAATTCTGAAAACACATTTTCCCCTTTCATTTCCAATATATATACCTTTTATATCTATTCTTGCCTTATTTCACTTCGAGGAGCTCCAGCAATGTGTTAAAGAGATGTTGAATGCAGAAATCATTGTTTCTTTACTAACTTTGAGGGAGAGAGGAAGTCATTCCATCTTTTATCATGGGGTATGGTGTAAATTACATTTTCCATCTATATCTTTCTATCAGATTTAATAAGTTTCCTTCTATTTCTAAAATGCTGTGTTTTTATCATTAAAAGCTACTTCAATGAGCTTTGAGATTTTCTTTTTTAAAAGTAATTTATCTATTTCATCAAAGTTGTTTGGTGGCATAATATTTATAATAGCTGTCTTAATATATTTGTCTATTAGTTTTATCATCTATGTGATTTCTGGGTCTCATGATGGGTCATATTCGTCTGCACCTTTATAAACCTATTTTTGTTGTGGTTTTTATTGAGATTCTAGGCATTGTGAATTTTATATTGTAGGGTGTTGGATGTTTTGGTATTCCTTTAAATACTTCTGAACTTTGTTCTGGCACACAATTAAGTTAGTTACTCAAAGTTAGTATAACACTTTTTAGGATCAGTTTAATCTCCATTAGAAGAAATCAGAGACTAACAGTCTTTTGCATAGAGCTGGTTTCTCCCCCATGACTGAGGCAAGGGTCTTCTCAGCACTCTGACCAGTGCGCCTTCTATTTCAAGGTGTCTTCATTCTTGCTGGTGGATGCATGAACTCTTCCCTTCTGAGAGAGCTCTGAGATCTCTTGCTCCTTGATGGTAAATCTTTTCCTGGCTCAGAAAGTTCCTTCACAAATATGACTGAGTACCTGAGTACTCTCAGAAAGTTCCTTCACAAATATGACTGAGTACCTGAGTACTCTGCTAAAGATGTGAGTGAAGTCCAAAGATGTGAGTGAGGACCTCCAGGCCCATCACTGTAGCCCTGCCTTATGAATTATGCACTTACAGGGACATTGGCTTTTTCTAACTCTTGATTCTTTCTCCTCTGTCCAGGGACATTGTCTGGGCTTTGCTTTGGTGTGTCCTCCTTGAAACTTTCTGGGTTGTAAAATTGAACAATCCTGTTGTTCACCTTGTCTCTTTTCTCCCAGGAAATGCTGTCCTGAAGAATTTGTGCCTGAAAGTTATTATTTTCATATAGATTGTATATGGTTTTGAAGTGTTTTCAAGATTGGAGGGTAAATCCCATTCCCCTTTTCTGCACCATGGTTGGAAGTAAAAGTTGTCAATTAAATTAGTTTACTCTTTCTCTAAACAGTTCAATAAATGTGTGCTCCAGAAAAGTGTGCTAAATATATTCTGGACAAATAAGTCATCCTAATTAGGGTTTCAGTTTACCAATTGAAGATTCACAGGTATATGAGATAATAGAATAAGAAGACAAAAGATAGAGTGTCAAACTAAGACTAGACTTTTGTTTTATCATTTTTAGCTCAGAAGATAAACAACCACAGCAAGAGGAAGAGAATTATACTATCCTTAATTTACTTTCCTTATATTATATGTCATTGGTTAATGTTCTTCAGACAGTCTAATCAATTCTTTGCAGTTTGTTAAAGAATTATGTACGGATGTAATTATCTCAATGCCCCAACTATTTGAGAATAGGCCTGTGGATTTTTACAGCACTGAAGAATAGTTCTGCTCCAATAGCAATACATCCTCACCCAGTGATGAAATTTTTGCACACTGGTAAATGCTTTTATATCATGTCTAAAAGTACAAGTAATCAAAACATATATATAGAATATTAGAATGAGTAAGAGATCTTCACTCATGTGTTTTGCAGGGTGGAGCTTGAGAGAGACGTTCCCATACTAAAGCCAATTCTCATGTATGTTCCCTCTGCATAATCATGAGAAGCACTGGTGAGAGCCATATATCCCCTCCAGGGATGGCATGCAATCAGAAACTCAGGGGATCTTCCTGTTGTCATTGAGAGAAGGCATGCTATGATCATGTTAGGGTATTAAGAGTTCAAAGGGAGCCAGAAAAGCTCAGGAAAGAGATGTTTCCATTCTGGGGTTCTTCTTGAAGTTTGAGCGCATTGGTGAACAAGTCTTCAGAGACAGAATGTCCTTCACTTTCAGTGCAGGGTTGGTAAGAGAATGGTGGTGAATTTTGGCAGGTCTAGGTGACTATTAATCTAGCCCTTGATAGCAACGTGAGCACTCTTTGAACAGTCTGGGACTGCTCACTAAAGGCAACCAGGTGTCTGAACACCTTGGAGTTTCCTGGCAGAAAGGAAGCAGAAGACTTTTGAGACTAGGGTCAATTGATGCTTGATGTTAACCTAACTCAGTACTGCTGCACATTTAATCATATAAGAATTGCTCGGAGGGTTGGTTAAAAATCATAGATTGCAGGGATCCAATCCCACACATGCTGATCCCATAGGCTTAGAAAGGGACCTTGGCATCTATAGTCTCAATAGGCATCACACATGGATATCAAAAATGTGCTGTGCTCCAAAGATCCCACTTTGGAAATAGAGTGAGATACACTGAGAATGAAATATTTCCAGAGGGTCTGGCAATCTAGACCAAGGTTAGAACACTTGCTCAGCAGGTACAAGTTCCTGTGTTCAATCCCCAGGACCAGCACAAAATAAAAAAGAACAAGAAGAAAAATAGAAAAGACAAAAACAAAAGTTCCAGAATTGATATTTAAGCCTACTAAGGAAGGACTATGTACATGCATACATGTGCCCGTGAGTGGCCCCGAGAGTTGATTTGTGTAGGTAAAGATGGTAGGTGTGGAATCTCTTGGACTCGAATGTAGTGGGACACAGGAGTATTTTCACATAGTTATGTCAGAACTTTGGTTTCTGAGTACAGTCTTACTCAATGGGGAAATAGAGAAGGCTTGTGTAGTATCTTTTCTCCAACTCCAGCACTCATATGGGAAAGTTAGATCTACAAAATAAAAAGAGAGATTTACACAAGTTGAGGAAATATAGGAAATGTGTGAGTGAGGGCAATTTCTAAATCTGAGACTCTAGAGATTTTCTTAAAACAAAGAAGAGATCCATCCATCTAAAATTATTTGAATTAAGGCTCCCTGGCACTGAGGGGACTGGAGGGAGGGATTCAAACAACCCCAGGCATACTTGCAGCTCAGTCTCTATAATTCTGCATGAATAATGAGCCTTATGCAGTTAGACATTAGCTGAATTTCTTCCTACATACTCATGACAGACACCTCACCTCTTGCTCAGTGTGTTTAGAAGCTCTGTGAGTTTTCACTTCTCCAAGGCTGTTTTAGGACTTTTTGTTTTCCTTGACTAGAATCTAGTAGTGTAGATAAAAGAGTGTGTGTGTGTGTGTGTGTGTGTGTGTGTGTGCACACGTGCGCATGCATGCATGCAAGTATGCATACATGTAAATACAAGTCTGTGAGCTTTATATCTAAAAATCCTTTTCAAATATACCATAGTAGAATTTATTCATTCCAATCACTTCAAAGACATGCATTCTTTAAATTTCATTTGTCTTTTTACTTTTATTTTCAAAAACTCTTCTTTATAATGATATGCATTCTCACTGAATCTTCATGTTTAAAACAAATAGTTCAGTTTTTATGTGATTATTTCAGTAGAATTGTGTAACCTGCATGTACCTCAGCATTTGGCTTTTATAGAGAAGATTCTAATTTATAAAAGTAAAGATTTCTTATTGTGTTCAAATTGCCACAGTACCTTATCATACATTCACTTTGTGCACAAAGCTTTGGGGGTGGGGTAGAAGAAAAGCTACAAAATGCTTAGCATTTTGAGATACTTATTAATTTTTCTGTGATACAGAGTGCCAGTGTTTAGTAGCCCAATCTTCAGAGTGACACACTTGACTGGAAATCTCAACCTTGACAAGTCTCTCTAGGAAATGCTACCATCCCACTCACTAGCCAAATGGTCGTGGCAATAATTTGAGCTCTCTTTACCTTGATGACCTTAGCTTCAAAATGGGGAATAATAATAATACATTTTTGTGGGGTTATTGGGAGGATTGAGAGCATTGTGTATCGTGCAGAGTAATGGTAAAAACAAGTGTGGGCTTTTATAATTGATAGTACTAGTAGCTGTAATGACTGGAACTTAGGAGAATCACTTGACATTGTTATGTGAAGTTTATTGGAAAATAAAACTTTGGGGTGTAATAATTTTATATTTAGAGCTGTGATCACTGTTAATCTTGTTTTTGATCAGATTTGTCATTCTTAGAGAACATATGAAAAATAATTCCTCCTGCTACATATCCTGGAACATATAAGGTAAGTTGCCTGTTTAAGAAACCTATCAAAAATCTAGGCCTTAAATTGGAAACATCTGGCCTTTGACTCATTAGTATTTAAGATGAAACTAATGATCTCTTCACTTTTCAATGTCTGTATTTGCAAGAAAGAATAAGAGGAACTAAGTCTCAAGGAAAAATATTGATTTCCCTTCAGCAAACCCTGTTGAAATGCACTGTTGTAGGCCTTGTTATTTTTAAGTGTCTGGATTTTCTTTATGAATTCATTAAAAAATATTTTAGAGGCTCTGGTGGCCTAATATCTCATTCCAACATAAACTTACCACTGGAAAGCACATGCTGTTTGGCTCACCTTTTCATTTCAGGGATTAATAATAATGACAAATTACAGGTGCTGAAGTGATGCTAGATCCTTTAGCATAACTGATTTGATACTCATAATATTATTCTTTTGTCCAGAATGTCTTAATATATATGGCATCTCCCTTGTGATTGACAGTTAATGTCTCACATGCTAGAATTCAATTTCAAAAATATGACAATGATATCACCTTTAATAATTGGTACAAATTTGTGCCTGTCATTAAATCTTAGCTTAAACTTTGCTCTTACATTAATGTTTATATTGTTGAGTTTTCACATGATGAATATTTTGGAGTAGGCTCAACTGCCATTAAGAAGAGATGCCTCTTTTAACTTGTATTCATTGAGATCTCTTGATTCTTCTTAAGATTAATTATTACATCTCTCATAGCCCATCATGAGACCCTGGCAGTATGAAATATTCATCTGTTTCTTTAAAAGTTTATTTTCCAATGGTTTTTGGAAAGTATGTAAAAAAAATCATACTGACAAAGTCACTTTCTAAGATTTTATAACTTTGTTGTGGATTTTCTTTGGAAGTTCTGGATCTGTGGTCATATTGTCTGTGAATAATGTGTTCCTTTTTCCTTTTTAGCCTGAATGCTTTTTAATTTTTTCCCTTGTCTTATTGCATTGGCTAGGAATTCCAATAAAATCTTGAATAGAAGTTGTTATACAGACACCTTTGTATTGTTTCTGATTTTAGGTAGAAAATATTCAGATTTTCACCATTGAGTGTGATGCTAGCAGAAGATCTTTTGTAGATGCCCTCATAAAATCAAGGAAGTTCCCATTTATTGAATAATGAGTTTACTGAGTATGTCTACCACAAATAGGTATTTCATTTTGTCAGATTTATTTTATGCATTTATTGAGATGCTCATACAATTTTTCTCTTGGATTTTGTTAACATGGTGAGTTACATTAATTGATTTTAAAAAAATTAAACCATTTTGACAATGCTGATTGACCCTACTTGATGTACCATCAAGTTTACATATTTCTGGATTCAAGTTGGTAAAAATCTGAAAGTTTTGCTCCGATATTCATGAGCAATATTGAACTACAGTTTTCTTTTTTACAATGCCCTTTATGGTTTTGCTCTCAGTGCAACACCTGCCTCATCTAATGTGTCAGAAAATGCTATTTCCTTATTTTCTTTCTGAAAGATTTCTGCATGGGACTTTTTTTATTTCTTCTTTAAATGTTAGAATGTTAAGATGATATGATTTACCAGTAAAAGTTACAGGAGACTGAAATTTTCTTTTGGCAAAGACATTTTATTACAAATTCAGTTTATTTAACACTTAGCAGGCTACTGAACCATCTATTTCTTATTGTGCTTTGGGAAAAAATGTTCTTCAAAGTATTTATCTATTGTGTCTATGTTTTCAAATTTTTTAGCATTGTTTCTTATAACATTCTTATTACCTTTTAAAAATTTCTAATGTATATGTAGTGATGTCCCCTTATTTTATTCCTGATTTTTGGTGATCAATTTAGGTAAAGGTTTATCTACTTTATTTATTGTTTTCACAATAAGTAGTATGCTTTCATTGATTATTTTTCTATTATTTCTGCATTTTCTATTTTATTGTCTCCTCTTCTTCCTCTTCTTCCTCTTCTTTTTTTCTTTGGATTTTTGTGAGGGGGACTGTATCATTGACTTTGTTTTGTTCTATTTTTAAAATTCAAACAGTTAAAACTGCACATTCACTTTAAGCAAATCCTTTACGTGTTATCTCATATATTTTGCTGTGCTGTATTTCTTGATATTCGATTAGAAATATTTAGCATAACCTTGTGAGTTTTTCTTCATGGGTCATTTAGGAGTAAGTGCTTAATCTCTAAATAATTCTTCCTAATTGAATTCCATTTCAGTCAGAAAACAGACTCTGATTTCAATGCTTGTTAGTATGACAACAGCTACTGTCAAGCCAGACATAGATCATCTTCGTGTATGGACTATGTGCAATTGTGAAAGAGTTTCTACTCTGGTTTAAGGGTATATTTTGCTATAGATATAATTAGGTTGGTTGATAGTGATGTTAACTGAATTTCTATCTGTTTATTTTATCATTTGAGAGATAGACACATTGGAAGTGTTGCAATTATGCTTTGTCTTTACTCTTAATTTGCTCTGTCAGTTTCCCATCAAGTGTTTTGATTGTTGAAAGATAAGCCACTAAAAACACTTGTAGGTGTTTTGAGATTCTTACAGAAGTGCTGATACAGTGTCATTCACAGGTACTGACTGGTTCTACAAGGAGGAAAAGGTCTTTCTCATTGGATGTGGGGGTGGAAGCAGGATATGGAAAAGGATCCATCAGTTAAGAGTGAGGCGTAAATCACCATCATGGAATTTTGCTAGACCCTGAAGTTACCATAAGTGCCAAGAGAATGAGGAAGATTCTGGAAAGTTGCAGTGTTATAACCAAAGCAAGTCATCCTTCAACAGAGCAGGAGTTTAGCCTAGGACTTTGTATTCCTAGATATGAAATGCTTGCTAGGAAGAGGCTAATCAGGGTAGAGTAGGAATGTCAAGGTCAAAGGCTCACCTTGCATGGTAGATCAGTGCAGCTTGACAGGGCTGAGACAACTAGACCACAGATGCCCATGCTAGTTCCCGATAATAACAGCTGTCAGGTCAGTGTGGATCAATCTGGATTGCAGATGTTACATAATGAAAAGAGCACTCATCTTGGATTCTGGCAATCTTGACTTCAAATCCTGCTTTGGTGACTTATTTCTTCACACATATTTTGTACTTTCTGGATCTTAGAAGAGATATTTGATACTTCTTTGCTTATTTTCTCCTTTTAAAAGTAGAGATGATATCTCTTTTGCAAGGTGGTTGGGTGTAAGATACGATAATACTGAGTATGTAACACAAATAGCCTCGGTTTTCTACAAATGTTAGATTTCATCTTTCCTCCATAAATCCAGACGTAGGATGAGTATAGGAAAAAATGAACATGTAGTTCTGTGGCATTTATGCTGCATCAAGGTAAAGAATCAAGTGACATTGTTGTCTATGGAGTCTCTAATGTCTGGGATCTGGAGATCTTTCTATGCTGGAGAACTAAACTCATGCAGGGAGTTGGTAGGCAGGGAGGTGTCATTCTTTAGAAAATGCAACTTACTGCCCATGATTAATTTTCTTGCAGTTTGTGGCTTGAGCTCATCTCAGAGCCGGTGGCTTCTGACAATTCTGCCATGTGACGAAATTGATACCACTCTTTTAGCGGTAAGGAGTAGTCTTAAATTCATTCAGTGACTTCAAGTTTTGTGGATTTTTAAAAATCTTCCTAATTCCTTACTTTACCTGTTTAACAGAAATTCTGCTGTGTATAATGATTATAGCAGTCTGCTCAGAAGCATCGCTTACTCTTTATTCTTAATTACCTTGGAAACTACAGTTCCCTTTCTTGTGAGTTCCATCGCATGCACCAAGTCCGCGTGCTCTGGGTTTGTTACATTGCAACTCTGTGTTTTGTTCTCCTTATTCATCCTCCTTTGTGGCCTCTATTTCACAGCCATCTGCTCTCCAGGAATCAAGAATGACAGCACATTGCTTGGAGCAGTCCTTCCCCACCTCCCCTGTCTCTGCACAAGCGTGCTTAAATTATCTTTATTTCACAATTTTACCGGCTGCCAAAGACGAAAGTAATCAAAACTGATAAGTCTTGAAGTGCCTCCATTAACCAATCAGGGGCTGTCACTGGTCTCCTGTCTTCCTTAAGAGAGGCCATTTTTGGTAGCATAGGGTTCTTGGGTATACGTCCACTGGGGATATATACAGTTAGCCAGTTAAAAGTTTTCTCTGCAATTAGTTGCAGAGACTAGTTCTAGGAACTCCCCAAACTCCTTTCTGCACCTTTCAAAATATAAAACAGGTTTGATACATTCTCTGTTGCTTCTTGCTTGTTCTATAAGGTGATTACATGTACATGGCTAACACACAGTGAAGAAGAAACAGGCTTTGAAATTTCACACTTGGAGATAATCAAAGGAACCCGGAGAGAATTTGCAGCCATCTGAACACCTCCAGCCACAATAACGATTGACAGGGCAGCAATGAGTGACACATGTGGCTTACTGATCCTCTGCTGCTCAGCGGCACAAAATTTGACATGTAAATTGCAGGCAGCCCTGGGTCCATTCCAGGAGCTGCCCGTGGTTGAACACAGTTCTGATCACTTGTTTGGGGGTGGGGGTGGGAAGTGCTGTGGGGGTAACGAGGAAAAAAAAAAAGAAAAATCAAATTGTTCTCGGAAATCATGTTTAATGTAGAAATCTGGTTAATATTAAAATGCAATCGGCAGTTTTCAAGTATTCTATTCCTCAAGGAAAATATTTCCTGTTCAAGGGGCAGGAGCAGTAAGCACTCTGTTATTACATCACTTCCTATGTCAGGCCCAACTAGTATTCAAAATGTCTTACTGTATTGATAATGCTAATTTCAAAATGATGCCTCCTCCTCCCCACCCTTTGGTTAAAGGGTCTGGGCAAAATTCCAATCATATGGATCAATTTAGCCTTGGACGGCACTGGCCCAACTGATATTTCATGCACTATATAGAATGAAGTTCTTCCACATGCTCAGGAATGGTAGCCCACTGTTCTTTTCTACACACAGCATGGCATTATGTTTCCAAGAGATCCCCAAGAGAATAGATATCTCCTGGGATTTAGAAAAAGGCATCAGCAGCTTCAGGAGGGAGAGACCCCACGTTTCTCTACACACATGCAGCCTCCCATTCTGAAATTACCAGGCAGTTAGGAATTGATTTCTGAAACTCGACTTTGTGCCATGTTCAAATCAACTTGGTATTTTCCCCGTAGGCTTGGCTGGCTTTCACTAGGAGGACATGTGGATATAACCACTGGTATTTACCCCTTTATCCAATTTTTTTTCCTGCAATGCCTAAAAACACTAAAGCTGATGACTTATTAGAATGAAGGCTTTTCAAGTATCTGTCCCTTACATAGTTTCTCAGCATTCCTACTTTTTCACTTATAAAAAAGAGGCACTAAGAAACAGTCAATATGGGAGCATCCAACATTCTAGGCCCAAAGCAGGCAATTTGCTTGTCTTGAGTTCCTTCAGTGTTTTGGAGTCCACTCAACTTGACACATTTTGCTGGTCACAGTCATGGCGGAGACAGTCGTGTCAAGAGCCAAGTTTCAAGAGAGAAAGCTTGCTTCTGTTGAGGAGCTACTTATTCATCCTTTGTTTTGGAATTTGTTTTAGAATTTCCTCCAGTTAAGAAATAGTCTGTTCACATTATTTTTTCCAGTAATAAATTCAAAGAAATGAAATGAACATTTTTTTTGTCCTAACAATAAGTTTAGAGTCCATACTTTATAGTAATGTTGAATAGTGCTCAAATAAATTAAAAATTAGGTTCAAGCCTGTTTTCCAGTGCATGCCTACAATTTTCCAGGCACTATCTCATGGGATCTATATTTAACATAGCAACTCTATAATATAGTTATTATTTTAATCCTCATCTTCAAGTCTAACAGAGACTCCAAAAGACTTAGTAATTTGCCTCAGGTGAAGCATAATTGATTCTGATTAGGAATCCATAGAAAGCTTTGGGTAGAAAGAGTTATCAGCAGGGCTGTGAAGGTTTCAATGGGTAAGGGCAAAAGAATGCATGAGTGTGTTGGTTGATTTTGAGCTGGTATTCTAAGATCAGAGAGCACAAGAATGGATGTAAGTGAGGTGCGAAAATTGATGATGTTAAAAAAATTCATGTTCTTTGACAATGTGACTGTACTTCTTAGATTTAGTACTGTACTTAGAGTTACTTAGACTTTACTTCTTAGATTTAGCTTGAAGAAATAATTTCAATAAAATCTGAAATCATTCTGTATGTATACATGAGATATTATCACCACACTTTAAATAAGAAGATCAGCTGAAAGGAAGGTACAGGCCCAAGAAAGAGATAATGTTTTAAAAAATTCTATACTATCTGTATAATGAGGGTGGTGTGGAAAAAAACAGCCCATTGCCTTGGGTCATGCCTAAGCAGAAAAGACCAGGTACAAACTCATTGTATTGGCTGACCTAACTCATTGCTAGATTGTAAGAAGCTAACAGAATGATAATGACAGGTGTATTTGGAAACATGAAATATATGTGGTAATTGAAAAATCAGAATCAGAAATGGTAGATAAACTATGTGTACACGTGAAGAAAGTTTGCACATAAAAAGAGGGAAATGATGAAATTTGAGGTCTGGGATTGCATTATATACTTTAAAAATATGTTGATTGCCATAAGACTTCTTTCAAATTAGAGAAATTGATCATATGGTGTTAGTCATGGAGACTAGACTAATATGACTGGCTGATAGGGAAAAGGAGGCTAGATAAAAAGCATTGTTAGGAGATCATCATGCTGATGAGGGGATTCTAGTTTAGGCTGTAAAGGTTGGAAAGTTCTGACAAGTTTTTGAAGAGGGGAATGATAGGGTGTCAATTTCACATCAGTCAGATGACCCTAGAAGCAGTTAAATGATGGCTTGGAAGGAGAAGACCAAGGAATTAGGAGACCAGTGAGATAGCTCCTGGAAAAGACCAAACGAGAACAGCAGAAGATGTAACACTTAGCACCGTGATGTACGACTTAAGAGAAAGGGAATTTTATATATTCTGGAAAACAGACCACATTAGGAAAATGAATTGATTGATTGGTTTGTGGGAAGTGGGATAAGAGCAAATTCGAAGCAGAGAAGATACAAAGAAGTTGTAAGGAAATTACTGGTTAATTTTAGGACTGACCGAGTTGCTAGGCCAGCAGGCTCCACATTTGGAAATAACCTGTAGGAACTAGAGATTCAGATTTGAACTGTGGAGAAACAACAGGGTGGGGTGTTGATCTGGGGATCATCAGTTAGGGCCAACAGTAAGAACAGTGAGAGAGAAGGGGATGGGACAGACAGACACAGAGGAGAAAGGAGAACAGAGGCCCAAGAGGAAGAATGTGGGAGAGACAGGAAGAAGGCAGGCCAGCAGGAAGAGAAGATGGCAGGCTTGACCACTGTTCCCACACTTTTCGATATAGAAGTATAGAAGTGCCTTTCATATATTGTGGGTTAAGAGAAGGAAGCCAGAGGAAAAGAAAAATGAATAGATGAAAAGAATAATTGATTTGGCAAGGTCTATGACAGAGGAGGTTAGAAAAGATGGAATAAGAAATGGTGGGAAAAACCCACACTATAAAGGAGTGGGGTATACATATTTTTAAAGATGGGAGAAAATGAAGGAAAATAGGAAGAGCCACTTAGGAGGGGTATAAAAGGAGATTGATATTTGTTGTTTTCTTGGGGTGTAAGAAGAATGCAGATTGGAGATACCTAGAGTAACTGGTATGTGTAAAGGGCCTGGAGATGAGATAAGAAGGAAAGCGATAGAAGAGAAAACCAAGGAAATATTTTAAATGACCATTGTATGCTGAGGCGATGCTGTTGGAATAGAAGAATATAACAGGAGAAAACAACAGAAATGAAGAAAAAATTAGAACAGAGAAAATGGAAAGGAAAAGAAAATGTTTCCATGGAGGCAGAGGGCAGAAGACATCAGTACCTGTTTCCAGTTCTTTTCCATTTTTTTTAATAGATGTTGTTCTGTGTCCCTGACTCTAGAAGCTGCTTCATCTTTTTAAGATGCTGTATGATATGCTGAATGGGCAGTGAACACAAAGAACTTTAACAATTATTTACCTAGTCTGCACAGTGGTTTGTTGCTGACCCGCCCTACCAGATCCTAGTGGCAATGAAAATATGATGTCAGGCTATTCTAACCTGCACTGAGATACCAACTGGCATCAGTTTTACACCTCTTCAACCAAGTTTTATTAGGTGCTTGCTAGAGGCTAGATGATGTTCTAAGCCAGCACTCAGCAAACCAAGACTTGCCTGCAAAATCCAGCTTACTGCTTGTTTTTATAAATAAAATTTTATTGAACACAATTATATTCATTCATTCACATATTGACTAAGGCCACTTTTGCACTATAAAGGAGGAGTTGAGTAGTTGCTACAGTGCCATGTGCTTGGTAAAGCATAAAGTATGAATAAAATCTCTACTCAGAAAAAGTTTGCAGAATCGTAGGCAACAACTAGAGGTACATCCAGGAACCTAGGAACACAGTCTGTATACTCTGGGAACTTGGATTAATGAGGCATTCATTTTCAGTAATGATGTATATTTTTATGTCTTTGTCATGACCAATTGTAAATGAAATGTGATACATTGAAAGCAATCTCATCCTAATTCCAAACCATCACGAGTTTATGATAAAAGCCAGAAAATAAACCATGTTTGAAGACTTGAAACTTAACATGGTACTGACGGGTATAGTGTTTCCCAGATGGACACCAGTGTGCTTCCCCTCTGTGACCATGAGTCTCCTGAAGGGGTCCTTGGTAGCATGTATCTTTCCAGTGCTGCTGGCTAGAAGATGGTAGGAAGCTAGGCGCTCTTGTTCGGTTCCCAAGTTCTCAGAAAATGTCCATGTGGAGAGATGCACACTGTTGACTTTTAAATTATACCTTAGTAGAAAGAATGTAGAATAACTGAATTATGGCAATTGGAAAAGAGGCGGTAGCTGCCTTATTCCATTAAATACTTTGAGAAAGGGGAAGGAGGGAGGAGAGGAAAGGAAAATTCCTGTCTGAGAATGTCAGACGCCTCTCAGTTTTAATGAAGAAACTGCTCTTCTGTTTGTCTTTTAAAGCATAACTAGATCAGACTGCTTTTACCTTATACTCTTCTAGAATTAAACACAGACAAACTTTGCTTAACTTAGGCATGTCTAGCCCAAAAGAGAAGGATGGTTATTTTGTTCTTATACTTGAATATTGTCTCCATGTATTAAAATCAGGTAACTAATTGGTAGCTGAAGTAATAATCCATGGAGGACATCCCAGCTTGTGACAAAATAACAGAGAAATGTCTGTATCAAAGAAGAAAAATTAGAATTTTTTTCTCTGTAACTGACTCTTTATATTCTAATTTCCAAATGAATAATTTGTTAAGGTAAAAACTTCTGATGTAACAACTATCAGTGACAACATACCAAATGGTATCAAAATTCTTTTGTGTATTGTTTGAGTTCTGAAGTCATGGTCAAGAGGGGTGAGGTTGGGAATAAAAGGGGGCCAGGCCCAATTTGCTGAGGAGCCCATGATACCAAAGATGGACAAAATATTTTGGATATGGTCTGAACTATTTTAAATGATTTGAGCCTGGGGGGCTGGGGTCATTTGCTTCCTGTAGTATCCCAAGAGCATCGGCAAATTAATAAGAGAGCAAACAGAAGTCTTGTATGTGAAGGGCCATGGAGAGTGGGAAAGAGGGCCTGAAGATCCAAGAGGGGCTAGTGTTTCAGAGTACCCTGTGGATTCTTTGAGCTGAGAACTGCCTGCATTCAGAGGAAAGCATACAGGACTAGATGCCATCAAAGTGACTGTTAAAGTCCCAGGAATATGAAGGAGCACTAGAAGCCAGCATGGCCCCCACAAAAATGAGCATTATCACACTAAACTCATTTTCTTCTTGACAAGTACCTAGATCTTTGCAACAGGGCAATATGGCATATGTAATGTAGTTGGTCTTTGTCATGTCATTTAATGTTGCAAAGATGATGTCACTGTCAAAGTCCTGAAGCCGTAGGAGTCCCATTCTGTGCAGATGCCCAGTGGAAAGAGAGCAGGAGCATTTGAATTATTTATGTAGGTATGTGTTTCAGTCAAATAATATGTGCACGGAGGATTCAGTTCATAGCTTTTCCTTTCCACTCTTTCACATGTGTTAATGTGTATGTTCCTTGCCTTTCTGTACATTACATAAATGACAGCTTTTATAAGCTTTTTCCAGTGGAAAGTCAAGGGAAATTTTGTGAATTTCATTGCATATAACACTGAAAGAGGAACTCAGGACCAGAGCTTAGCTCATTTCTTATGGAAACCAACAAACAGAGAGGGGAAATTGAAAGTGAGAACATATTCTACATTTAATCAATCAATGAAATCCTTATCTTTTATTTACAACTTATAAGACCCACTAGGGTCAAGAAGGATGAGAAAATGAAATAATTTCATATGGAAATCTTAATGACTATCACAAGATTCTGAATTTGAGATACACATTTCTGTTAGAACTATAGATGTGAGGCTGGCTTCTGTAGGCTGTAACCAAGGGAATGCTTATAATAATATTGTACACTATTCACTTAAAGTTTTAATGCATTTTAAAGCATAAATGATGGTCTTATAGACTAAAAGTCTGTGAAGTTGTAGAATGGAATATAAAGTGAAATTTAGGTAGTAGTATTTAAACAGAGAAGTTTTATTTTCTGATAGAAAGGTTATAGGACTGGACAAGAAAATCACTATGTTCTAAAATTATTTTGCCATCAAAAATCTACATTTTTTTTTGTTTGACTGTCAGGGTTCATCTCTTCTGCATGGGGAGAATGACAATAATTCTATTTTGTATATATTCATTTAACATAAAAAATTAGCTAAGGAAATTTGCTGCAAGAAAGAGAGGCATTGTAGAAAAAAGCATTTGTTAAATTATTATGACGTATCATGAAATCCAACTGACTCCATAATCAGCCTAGAATGTGCTTATATTCTTTCTGTTATTACTGCACATGCATTAATTTTATCCAACATAAAACAAATGGGGGAAGACAACTAGATTTTCTTTCCAGATGGTATGAAAACAGCAAGGTCACATGTGAAGAAAGGCTGTCCCTTTTACAGAGAACTTAATATTTATCACCTCTCTTTTAGGTCATAAAACTTGTTTTTCCTATTTTCCCTGGACCTCTTGGCTCATGACCCAAGGAAAGAGCGATGCTCAGGTTTGAAGAACTCATCCTCCCAGTCTCCTCTGCTCAGCCCTGATGGTCTGCCTCTTTCCCTACTCTTCTCCTGGCTTTTTATTGATTTCTTTCTTTCTGGTTTCAGATTAGCATAGCAATATACTGGCATGCCCCAAATTTCTGGCAGAAGTGGAGAGCAAGCAGCTCATTTTTCAAGGATTTTGCAGTCTGTTCTCTGCCTTAACCTGCTCCAAGGGTGAGTTCTCATATGACTTCTCAATATTTTCATAATTAGCTGCCCCCCAATTTTCATAATTTGTAAACACAGTAAAATGGCTGTCAGACATTTAGCATAGTAAAAGTGAAGGTGGGGGGGGCGGTTTCCTTAAGCCATTTACATCTGACTTGAGGAGAGAGCTGGGCCCGTGCCCATCGCCGTTAAACGTCCAGGCGCACGACTCAAAGTGATTTTTCTTGAGGTGCCACTGCCACACACAGCTACCATGTGTTCTTTCTTGGCATCGGCTGGCTCTGCTGATCTTCCTGAACCCCAAAGGCTGTACCCCATCTCCAGTTTTACATCCATCCTTCTCTGCCAAGGTGAGGGCGGCACAAACCGCACATGTTTTCCTTTCTCCTGTCTCTGGGCGGCTTAGCTGATCGCCTCTGGGTGAACCATCTTCCCCAACAGCAGCCTTGGTATGTCGCCTGACACGGGGCCAGGGTGGATATGGCCCACGGAGGGAGCCACGGTGGAAACAGCCTTCACGGTAATGCCAGGGGAAGCTCCCAGACGGCGGTACCTTCCCGCGGCCAGGGTCCAAGCGGCCAGCTGCCTAGCTGCATTCTGGAGCAATCAAGGAGAAACAGAAAAATGAAGGATCAAAAGTACACTCTGGATGGAGGGAGGGAATGAAAAATTTTAGACAGAAGACTTCTATAGAAGTGCAGGTGAAATATAGGATTCCAAGCAACTTACTGTTGGTGGAGTAAAATTTTTATACTTTGTACAGGAAGTTGACAGAGACAGCATCAACTGGAACTCTGTATTTTTAGCTCAAGTCCTTTAATTCAAGTCAGTGTTCTCAATTCGTGTTCATGTCCAGAAAAAGCTTCTCTGGCTTTTTCTATAATGCTTTCAGCAAAAAAAAAGCTTACCAAATATTACGTTCAATGAATTCCATTATATATTTGAAGAACTCATCCTCCCAGTCTCCTCTGCTCAGTCCTGATGGTCTGCCTCTTTCCTTACTCTTCTCCTGGCTTTTTATTGATTTCTTTCTTTCTGGTTTCAGATTAGCATAGGCCAAGAAAAAATTCCCAGGAAAGGTAGTCAAAATACTATCAGAACTGGGCGCAGTGGCGTGGGCCTATAATGCCAGCAGCTCTGGAGGCTGAGGCAGGAGGATTACGTGTTCAAAGCCAGCCTCAGCAACTCTGGGAGATTCTATTTAAATAAAACATTAAAAAGGGCTGGGGATATGGCTCAGTGGTTAAGCACTCCTGAATTCAATCTCCAGTATGCCCCCCGCCAAATACTACCAGTGGCTATACCTGGAGTGAGATTATGAGACACTTGAATAATCTACTTGTTTCTCTCTCATTTTCCTATGCTTAATATGACCTTCTTAATTTAAAAATATAAAGAAAAAATTATTGATAATATCTTTCACAAATATTTAAAAACCCAGTCAATGACAGATATTTTACATGAAGGTTAAGTTATTCTTCTCAGTTTCTCAGGATCCTGTAGGTATCTCCTTTGCCTTCTTTTCCCCTCTGTGGCTGAGCCTGTTGCATAAAAGCATGTAAGATCTTGATTATTGTGCCTAGCCTGTGACACTCGGTGAAGGACAGCAGCCACTGCCAAAGCCTCTTACCCTTCCTTTTCTCTTGTCCTCAGAGATGTGGCTGGTGCCTTATGGGGATCAACCCCCATGAGAGCCAAAGGCAGGGAGCCTGAGTCTGCAGCCGAAGGCCAAGGGCAGAGATGGGCAGAGATGGTTGGAAGGTGGACGACTGGCTAGGGTCATGTCCCCTCTAACAGAGGGAATGGTGTTTCTGTATAAGTCCTATGTGTTCCATCAACATTGCTAAACTCAGGATCTAGGATCTATTTTCACTCCTGCAAGTGCTATTGATCTCACACATATCATTTTTCCTTGGCTAATTTTGAGGATGTGGACTGCCTTTCTCTGTTGGGTGGTTGTTCATATATTTTGAATAGGTACTTACCTGAACTTTTTTGTTGTTATTCAGCTTCTGCCCATATCTCAAATGTGGCAAGACCCTCAGCATACTGTAGCTCCACTTGAGCACTTCACACCAACCCAAAGGGAGCTAGACTGTTAGTTTTAACAAACTGAATGCAGTATAGTTACAATTACTATTTGATTTTCTTCCCATTTCACAATATCCATTTGATGGATAAAATTCTGTGTATTTCTCTTTTTCCCCCCTTGATCTCTTAGATGCTTAAATGTCATTGTTAGTAATGATATCTGCATTTTAAATATGCAGAGATGTTAGTTATTTTGTTTTGGGTATTAAATGCTAGCTGACTTTAATTGCCTTCTAAATTTTCATCCTCCTAATTTCCATATCACTGACGGTTTCTCAAAATGTAATTACAGCTTGTTGAACACACAGGCACACACAGATTAATAATTAATTATAGCTTTTATAAAAATTCATTTCATGGTTTTTATTCATTTTAATTTCTAACTTCTTGCTTCGTTTATGGTAGTTCATTTATTTTGCTGAATTCAGTGACTTGAAAAATCCCCAAAGGTATTAATGTCTGAATATGTCTTTGATTTAACATCCATTCTTGAGGACCTGGTAGTTCTTTAGTAAGGAATCTCTTTTCTCTTTAACATTTTCGTCTTCCAATCTTACTATTGAGTATGATATGTCTAACTGAGGTGTTTATTTTCTTCTGAAGCTAATGGGCACATTTAGTCTGAGGATTCATATATTTATTTTTCTAACTCTGGAGAATTCTTTCTATACATTTTTTTCTCTGCTGTTTTCTCTATTCTTTGCTTTTAAACCTTCTCCTTTTATCCTCTGTGTGGTTTAGCATCTTCTAGTCTTTGAATCATTCCATTGTGCTGTCATTATTACTTATTATTAACTCTCTAATTCTTTTATAAACTGAAAATTAAATTTTATCCTGTGTCAAGAGTTTGTTTTCTTTCTTTATTTCATGATATTTCTTCTTATTTATAGTTTTGGATTATTTTGATTTTTTTTCTGTGTATATTTTGCTTCACATTTGCTTTATTTTACTTCAAATTTTTTTAATGTTCTTTTTCTGTGAATGTCTTTCAATAGTTTCTATGATTGACAATCTCAAACGTAACTTATTGAAAGCCATTCAGAGCTTCAGATTTCTCCCTTGTTTGCTTTCTTGTACAGTATAAATTGTCCTGATCACAATGCTCCTTGATTATCTTTCTTAACTGCAAACTTTTCTGATATGCTCTGAAATTTCAGATTGCGTACGTTGTGTAGTTGGTGACATTTCTGTTTCTGTCTCTGTCTCTGTATCTCTTCCTCCCATCTTGTAGCTGTGAGAGTGGTTCCCCCAGGTTTTACCCCGTGGCTATACTACATGACATTGGTATAATGCTGAGAGACTGGGTCAGTGGTTGGCTCCACCCAGGTCCTCTTTCTCTGTGCTTGCTTCTGTGCCCACCCATGTCCCCAGGCAGCTTCCTGTATGGGGGCAGCCCCAGGCAGCAGTCCAGCCCTTTCCAGGAATGATATTCCCCACAAGCCGCTGGCTTCTCAGGGTGTATCTGTCACCAGCTCCTCAACTCAGAGGGACTCACTGTGTCTCTATTAAGCTGAAGAAATCAAACTTCAGTACAATGCTGTTATTGCTCTTCCTGGCGGTCACTGATACTGGTTATTTATCCCCTGCTTGCTGCAGTGAGTTTTTATTCTCCTTCTGCTTCATAGAAATGTTTCTGTAGTGGGTGAACATCTCTGTACTCCTTTCTATCTTTCCTTAATACCATTATCAATTACTGATCTGTGTTTGGAACTGTGTTACAAAACATGGTCTTTGTGTAATGAACATTGGAAATCAAAGCCCATCATATTCTTTTATGGTCACAGTGTCTGCTTTGAGTCGAGCAGTGAAGTTTCCTATGCCCTGGTATAGTTCAGTCACATGGTGGGATCAGAAGACAGACCGTGATCTTCTCAGAACTTGTACAATAGTGCTGCTATCTTTTCAGTTATACCATAGCTGCTGCATCGGCCTGACTGTAGCCTGGCTCTCTGTGGCCATGATTTCTCTTCCACTAGACTGTGAGCAAAGTAAGGCCATTAATATGCATCCCCAGACCCTCAGTAGGGCACTTGGCATGGCAAACACCAGTCTTTTTTTTTTTTTAATATTTTTTTAGTTGTTGATGGATGTTTATTTTATTTATTTATTATTTATATGCGGTGCTGAGGATGGAACCCAGTGCCTCACGCATGCTAGGCAAGCACTCTACCACTGAGCTACAGCCCCAGCCCCCAAACACCAGTCTTGATGCCACCAATGAACAAATGAATGAAGAGATGAAGAATTAATAAGTCAAGGGATGAGAGAGCAAATAAACCCAGACCTTTGTCTCATTTTTCTCATTGCTCCTTCTAGATTTTCTTCATTATCTCTGTTTCACCTTTCCCATGATCCAGAACATTCTAGAACTTTCTTATCATTTCTCTTGTTTCTTAGCTAAAAACAAGAGAATGAATTAGTCTTTTATGCTATCTATGCATACTTTTTCTCAAATAATTTTTTTAAAATTTGAATTCTCTCTTCAACTCTAATTTTATATCTCAAATTCTGGACCTATTTCATTGGTAATGCATGTAATAAGTTTGAAGGTACTTTTCCCTGAAATCAGCTTCTTGCTCATGGCTTCCAAATGTCTATCAAAGGCATTTTCCCCTCAGTAAGCTGTGCTCAAAATATCAGGGCCACTTCATGCAGCTTTCTAATACCTTTCACAGTCATCCTCTGTACTATCACTAATACAAAACTAAATAATAAATAATGGCAACAGCATATACACAACAACAGCAGCTAAACCTCTAGTAAGGTTTTCCGTAGATCATGTGATGGTCTAAGTGTTTTGCATATTTTAGCTCATTCAGTACTCAAAACAGAAGGTGCTGATCCGATGCTGTCATTAAAATTCGCAGGGGATTGTGGTTGTAGTTCAGTGGTAGAGCGCTTGCTTAACATGTGTGAGGCACTGGGTTCATACCACATGGAAATAAATAAATAAAGTGAAGGTATTGTGTCCCTCTACAATTAAAAAAAATTTAAAAAATTAAATTCTCATTTCACAGACAAGGGAACTGAAGCATGGGATGAGAAGCTTAGCTTTCTTTTTGTTCCTCCTGTAGCCATGGAATGGCCTTTGCATATGGGGATCTCACTATTCCAGACTGCTTGGGTCAGAGATTCCCAGTGGAAGCCCCTTAGATAAGAAGAATGTATTCCAGATTGGAAAAGATAGATCCAAAATTTTATCCAAAATTTTGCAGTTTTGAAAATTTATGAAATAGCCAACATTCTCTAATAGGGTGAGATCGTGTGTGTATTTGTGTGGGTGGAGAGGGTTTGAGGTGTGTCTGCATCTGAGAAAGTGTGCTAAGCTTTGCTGATAATCCTAAGAGGTCGCTAAGACTTTCAGTAGATTTTGTTCCATTCTGATCCAAGCTACAATGACAGGTCATTAGGTCTGAGCTCCATGAGGTGGGTCTTACTTTGGCTTCCATTGTAGACCCTGCACTGAGTCAAAGTTCTATCTACTGACTATGTATCCCTTTTCTTCCTCACCTAGTGCCCTACCTCCTGCAGAGAAGGACCCCTAAGTTCTCTTCCATAATGTCTAATTACTAGAATAATTTTAAAAGATGGATGCTTTTTCTACATCACTAATGTTAACAGTCCTCCAAATTTAGAAAAACTGGGAAATCAGCACATTTCTAGAAAAGTCATAATAGAACGGGACACAGCATAGTTAGTATGGCAGTCAACCCAGGCCTTTGGTGAAGGTATCCGTTAGGTAGGACCAAGCAGCACATTATTAATGGATATTATAAAAATAAGGTTCCTTTGAAGTGAGAAAGATCTTCATTCTGTTCTGCTGTGGTTTTCTAAATGCAACTTCCTTTGTTCAAAATGTTCACCGCATGTTCCTATGCATGCTGACCTCAAGGCCCAGACCTCTTTGCTGTAGGTCAGGGAATCACTTTTCTGAGCCACGTTATAAAGAAAGCTTAGGACCAATGGGGAATATTACAGCCATTGCTAAAACCTAGCCATTGAGAAATTTGAAATTAGAGGAGCAATTTTAGGAGCAAGCCTCAGATTAGTATACCAAGATTTTCAACCACATGAAACTGGTAACGTCTCAGCTCCGAAGAAAATGATGGTGTCGTTAGCAATTTAGCTCCTTACTCATGGCCTAGGTCAGTGGTTCTCAAACTCCAGTATGCACTGGAATTTCCAGAAGGACCTATGGAAGCACAGAATGTTGAGACTCACCTTTAGTTTTGGGTTTAGTAGATCTAAACTGGGCAATTTGCATTTCTTTTTTTTTTTTTTTAATATTTTTTTAGTTGTAGATGGACACAACGTCTTTATTTTATTGCTTTGTATGTGGTGCTGAGGATCGAACCCAGGGCCTCACGCATGCAAGGCAAGCGCTCTACCGCTGAGCTACAATCCCAGCCCGGCAATTTGCATTTCTAACAAATTCTTCAGTGTCTTGCTGTTGCTGGCTTGGAGATTCTGCCTTGAGTACCTGATTAATCAGGGATCAAGAAATCTTTATAGTTCTAGCCCATGTGCTTTACCTTTGCTTCTTTTCTTGCTCAAACAAAAGCACTTTATAAAAATCACATTTTCTTATACTTCAATTTTTCCTTCCTTCCTTAGCTCAGTCATTTCAATAAAAGATCTTGCTCAATATTACCCTCTATATCTATGCCAGAGTGTTTCTAAAATATATATTGAAATCTTCCTGAGATGTTCCCTCTGCTTATTATATATTGTAGGCAGCTAGGATGCTGCCATTCTTAAGTAATCAAAGTAACTGAATAAGTTAACTCTTGATGCATGATTCCCTGTCCCAAATCTCAGTGGCTTAAAACAATGAGCATTCACTGTTGCACATGAGCCTATGGGTCATTGGGCAGATTTACCTACTTCTGTGGTCAGTGGGTTGGGCCGGTGGCTCTGATGATGTTGGGTTGGTTCGCCACCATGTTTGGGTGTCTGCTACCTGTACACTGGTCTAGAATACCCTCACCTGGGACAATTCAGCTCTCTTCCATGTGGTCTTTCAGCTGGCCTGGGTAGATAGTCATGGCAGTGGCAGACTTCTGAGAGAGAACAGACACTCAAGGTCTCTTGTGGTCTAGGCTCAGAACCAGCATGCAATTACATTTTGTCACATTCTGTTGGATAAAGCAATTCTCGTAGTCACAGTGGGCACATCATTCAAAACTGCAAGGGCATAATCATGGATCTGGAACATCATTAATTACAACCATTGATGCAATCAATATGCCACAGTCAATAAAGTAAAATTTTCTTATACCTTACACACAGATGAATTATGTCACAGATAGGAAGCTGGGATACCGTCTAGACCACAAAACTGGTTTACTAAAATGACTCAACAATGTTGTCAAGGACACAGAAACTTTCCAACTCACCTCTCAGCTATTCTCTGTCTATTGGCTCCTACAGAGGCTGGCTCATATCACAGTCTTGAATAGCCATCAGCAATGATTGAAGAAATATGCTTCAGTGCTCCTATTTGGTGGAGTCTTCTGTCCAAGAACTCAGAAAAAGCCTTTCCATCTTGGTGAGTTGCAAACATTCCAATTGGCTTTTGCTTCCCTGTTTCTAAGCTATGTTACTTGCTTTGGGTCACCAGTGAGAGTCTTCCATAGCAAAAGCAGCTTATGCAATGGCAGCTATCCATTTAGAGCTCATGTGTGAGGAAGTCTGGAGTTAAAGTTGCTCTCAGAGGGGGCTGGGGCTGTAGCTCAGTGGTAGAGCGCTTGCCTAGCATGTGTGAGGCCCTGAGTTCGATCCTCAGCACCACATATAAATAATAAATGAATAAAATAAAGATCCATCAACAACTAAAAAATATTTTTAAAAAAAAGTTGCTCTCAGAGAAGCTCACCAGGTTAACAATATAGTAAGGAATTTCACTCCTGAAATTTTGTCTGTCACCCTCTGTGCTGACATTCTCTCTTCTTCTGCTGCCTTTATTCAGCACTCAAATGCAAGAAGAAAGGATGTGGAGGAGAGAGCTAGCTTCACGCTTTCTCTCTTTACAGTCAGTAGAAAGTTCTATCTCAAAAGTACCTGTGCAGATTTCCTGGCTACAGGGCAAGCTAGGCAAATGAGCATCTGCATGTGCTGTCTCTCTAATGGGAGGCAAACAATTTCACTATGAATGAAAAGACTAAATCTGGTTATTGTGCATGCACAATGCTGTGCTTCCAAAATTGCAACACCCTAAACTTCTCTCTCTCCAAATAAAAGTCCATACAACCCTAATTAAATGACATTCATGCAATTGAATTAATTAGGCAATTGAGAGTATGGGTGTTTATTATTCTTTTTACTAGATGACAAAGAGAGATTTCTGATAAACATGGATATCTCTGCATCCAGGCATCACTGATAAATCAAGATATGGATTTCATTTGGAAAATGTTATCAGATTGTATCTATTGTCTCTGAGTCAAATGTGAGTGAGACCAAACACTTACCTTTCAGGAAGTCAAATGCCAATTGTGAAGTCTGCCTCAGTTATGGTTTTCTTGCAGGTAACACTTTCTTTCTTAGAACTAACATGCAAAGCTTGTAGGACCAGGGTAATGGTCCTTTGTTCACCAGCCACCCTTATTTGGCCTATATCTTTGCCCCATCTTTCCTTTTTTAATTTATTACATATCACTGGATTGATTGATTAGATTTCCCCCTTCTGAGTTATGTATCATATAGGAAGTATCATAAATTAACACAAAGTTCTATAAATGAGCTGTTGAATGAATATGCTATCTTTTCCCTATATTCCATTGCAACTAAACAGGTTTAGATTCACCTCAAAGGACCAGATGATTCAAGGAATAATTTAGGTACACAGAAGTCGTCAAACCACCCAGCACATAAAAAGCATAGAAAACTGTAAGGTAGATTTTTGGCCAAATATTTCCTCACATTGCAAAGATTTCCAATGGCATAGTGATTCTAACAACAGATGGACAGATTCACCTACTTCCAAATAGTCCTCTGAGTTGCTCTTGATTGGTGCCTTTAAAAGACATAATGAAGGGGGAAACTGTCTGGCTAAGACCATGTTACCAGACACTGGATCTTGCTTACTTTCCTGTAATGGGATATAAATGACAGGTTATGAGTCAGTCACTGCCATTCACCATCCTGAGCTCCACTATCAGTGCTGGTTTGCAGGAATGAGAGGTATGTGGTGCAGAAGCGGAGGGGATGTCAGACAAACTCCCAAAGGGTACCTGAAGGTCAGTAAATTCTCTTCCTTTGTTCACTAAGCCTCAGCTTCCCCTGTGAGGGGGCTGTGATTTCTGCCTCTTCAGTTAGGAGCTTAGTTGAACAACAGGAATGATTAGTTCATCTCTCTGTCGGAGTTTATTGTTGCAGGAATGGTTTTAATATACTCAGGATTTTGGCGTTGGTTTTTGCTTTTAAACTCCAGCAAGTCTTGAATCGTTTATTGAACTGATGTTGAGAAACAGACCACAATGATGAAGTTAATAATTGGCATGAGTCCCAATCCTTGTGTCATTATGGTCATTAATTAGGGTGAGGGTAATGTGGAGAAAGGGTGCTGATGTGAATCACTCCTTTGCAGATCTTTTCTTGGGGGAGAAGTTATAATGAGGAGTTTGATTTTTATGTGGGTAAAGGTGGGAACATTAGGAAGCAGAAATCGTGCATACTTAGTATATATTGTCTTTCATTGGCAAATTAGCCAAATAAGAAAAACCAAGTCTTTTCTTGTTGATTATTTTCAACCCCAAATTTCAAAGTATCAATCAGCTGAATGCTTACTATAAAGAAACCTTTAGGGAAAAAACCCAGTGAAATGAATCACTACACTTCATGCTTCAATGTCTTCCTAAGTAACTAGAAGCCAGTGTCCTATCTTTTCTGGAGGGTGGTCTACTCCATTGGAGAAGGAAAAGTTTCCCGATTCCCTGTCAAAGGAATTGACCCATAAGAGGAGGGACCGCCAGGTACTCTGTATCTTAGAAACTCAGGTATACACCAAGGAGTTTTTCTTTCTCTTACATATTTAAAAATTTACAGACAATGCCAAAGAGTCCCAATTCAGATACAATACACGTTAGCATCATGTCCCACATAAATGTCTCAAGTTTCTCATTTTCCCTGTAGGTAGGTCCATGGTGACATGGTGAATGAGAAGAGCATTGTATTCTAAAGGGGTGGTTTGTTCCAAGTGAGCAAACTTATATATTTTCCAAGAATAGTCACTTTGGGTTTGAAATAGCACAATGGAAGTAGACACTGAATTGTACAGCAATAAGCGTGGGCCAAAAAACCACCAAATACAAGTCCTGAAGATCTCATCTTATCTGTGAGATGGGCTCTGCTTTTTGTGTCTCTTGCTGCACACTAAGGAAGTCTTGCTTCTTCCCTCTGTATCAGAAGAAAGGATGGCCGTAGCAGTCTGTTCGGAGTTCTCATAAGCAACGGCTTTTGCGTTCCCCTTTGTAACATATCTACACGGAAACCCCAGGAGATTTTTTAATCGAGCGTACTGGTGCAGGCAGGGTGTGGTGGTGTTGTCTAATATGTCCTAATGACAATGGAGTGTGTGGGAGTAACGTATGGCAGAATCCCACAGGGCATCTCTCTGCAGCTGCTCCAAGTGCCAGGATGGCTCACCACACCCTATCTTGGTTTGGAAACTCTTCACAGAACTCAGGCCAAGGCCTAAATGAGACCCTTCCCTGAGTAAAAAACACTATATGTGAAACCAAATGCACTCCCATTTCTGAAGTCGAGCCAATAGGGAAATTCACAGGGAATTCAGACTCCAACACGGAGCCTGATTTCTCTGTAGACGGGACTGGTTAGAGATTCGCATGGAAAGAGGGCTGAGGCCTACACTTCGAAGTGCCTTCGGAGACACTGTATTTTGTAGCCTTGTTTTGGAAATTATTTCCCTATCTATATCATCATTATGCACTTTCCATCTACATTTATAGATATTATAAAGTTTGCTGGTCCACAGTACTGTTTGAGCAACTCAGATCCATATATGTAATTTTCCTGATAGTTAAAAAAAGAAAGATGTGCACATAATATGTCTAGGAGGAGGGGATGCTGTTTAACATTTATGAAATCTTCAGAAAAATAAGTAATTATCAAATAACCCAATCAATAAATGGGCTAAGGAACTGAACAGACACTTCACAGAAGAAATACAATCAATCAACAAATATATGAAAAAATGTTCAACATCTCTAGCAATTAGAGAAATACAAATCAAAACTACTCTAAGATTTCATCTCACTCCAGTCAGAATGGCAATTATCAAGAATACAAGCAACAATAAATGTTGGCTAGGATGTGGGGAAAAAGGAATACTCAAACATTGCTGGTGGGACTGCAAATTGGTGCAACCTCACTGGAAAGTGATATGGAGATTCTTCAGAAAACCTGGAATGGAACCACCATTTGACCCAGCTATCCTACTCTTTGGTTTATACTCACAGGACTCAAAATCAGCATATTACAATGACACAGCCACATCACGTTTATAGCAGCTCAACTCAGAGTAGCTAAACTATGGAATCAACCTAGGTGCCCTTCTACAGATGAATGTATAAAGAAAATGTGGTGTGTGTATAGTGTGTGTGTGTGTGTGTGTGTGTGTGTGTGTGTGTACAATGGACCATTACTCAACTTCGAAGAAGAATGAAATCATGGCATTTGCCCATAATTGGATGGAGTTGGAGAATATCGTGCTAAGTGAAATAAGCCAACCCCCCAAAACCAAAGATCAAATGTTTTCTGTGATAGGTGGATATGAATTCACAATAAGTAGGGGGAGGCATTAGGGAAGAATAAAGTTACTTTAGATTAGGTAGAGGGCAGCGAAGGGAGGGGAGCAGGTATGTGAGGAGGAAGGATAGTAGAGTGAAATATACATTGTTACTTTATGCACATATATTACTGCGTGACCAGCAGGTACCATCAGAAAAATGAGAAATGATACTCCATTGATGTATGATATATCAAAGTGCATAAATGCACTCTACCGTCACGTATAACTAATTAGAACAAATTTTTAAAAAAAATTAAAAGTAATTACTTACCAGAAGCGAGAGTGGCCTAATTGACTTCTCCCATCTTGCCATTTTTCCTTCTTGCCTTGAGTAGGAGCCCACACTTATAATCAGGATCTTCATAGATGTTTCTTTTAACTGTATAGGACTTTCTTCTATGCAGACTATGTGTTGAAAAAGGAGCTGACATTCAAAAACAGATAAAAATAAGGTTCCTATGCTTCTAGCCTAAAGAGAACAAGATTTTCCCAGAGCTGGATTTCTTGGGCATTTGCTCTGGGCATTTGCTCTGGCATTTGGCTAGTTATGAAGATGATCCTACAACTATTGAGAAACTATCCTTGTTGGTGGGGGATTAGCGGGGTGCTGCTTTCTTTTCTGTCTTGTTGTGGAAGGCAGCTTCCTGCGACATGTTCAGCCCCTTGAGGCAGTCAATCCTAACTTTCAGGAGATTATTTCAATATTTATTATCTCTTATTCATATTTGGTAATACCAATGTTCCTTGATTTTTCAGTTTTAACAATTATTTCTTCAACTTCCTTTGTGGAAGATAGGGATTTGGGTGTTTTTCTTACCCCTTGCCCACAAGAATCTCATCACTCCTTGCTTATAAGGGAGTTATTTGTCTGTTCTTATTAGCTCAATGCTCATTTCTATATGACATTCTAAACAGGAAAATGTCACAGCTGAGCCATATAGTATACTGCAATTATTTTTCCTTTACATTTTTGGTGATAATTATCTTCTTTCTTTTCTGTTTTTTTGGTTTGTTTTTTGCACTGATCATTAATTCAAGTCTAATCTTTGCCTCAGCTCTCTCTATATTTTTAAATATAATTATAGATGTTTGGTGAACCTTCAACTTTGCCTTCTGACCTGATTTTCTGAATCGTTCTGATATGTTCAGTCAAGATTGATTGCTCTTCATATGCGCTGCACAGAAACTGTGCTGGGGTCTCTCTTCACCATGCTCTGGATTTCCTTCACAATTTCCAAGCTGTTCCCCCACCAGATCCCACGTGTTCTTTTCCCTCCAGGAACAGTGTGACAGTATGCAGGGGGAGCAAAATTGAACATCTTCAGGTACATCTTAAGATGTTTTGACCCAGCTTTTACACTGAATTGAGAATTTAGCAAGGACGATTTTTACATTGAACATTTTATTTTCTAAAAGTTTTGAAGTCATTTCTCCATCAATTTTCAATGTGTTGAGGTCCAACTGTGAAAAAAAAATCTATCATCATCAATTCCAGGACATTTATTTTAAAACTGCTTTTCTTAGTACAAAACTCTGAGATCCTCTGTCAGTCTCAAGAGATGACATTTCATAAGACTGTGTCTTGAGAAGGATCCAGTCTCACACACTGTCATGAGGACTCTCTGTACCCTTTAAATCTGTAAACACATCTCCTTATATTCTGGGATGTTGTTTTGAAATATTTATCCCAATTATTTCTTTTCTACTATTCCTACCATTTTATTTGTTCTTTATTTCGGATTTCCTTAAATGTATCTTCCCAACTCTATGATGAAGTTTAAAAACAATTCCACTTTTCTATTTTTGATTTCAAAAATCTTTTTCGTTCCATCTCTGATAGTACTTTCCTTTTTTTTCTTAAATATATTTCTCGTCTCTTTGAAAATTATTAATTTTTTTGCTTGATTGTATTTCTCCACCTATCTGTTGTTATGTTTTCCTGTCTGCTTATTTTGGTCTTTGTTTAACACTATCGTTTTTCTTTAAATGCCTTGGACTCCGATGGTGGTCTTCCTCTGTAATGAGTCAAATGAGACCATTTCCTTGTGGACCCAAGGACAGCACTTCAGAGCTTACTTCTTGGTATAGTCAGATTTCCCAAGAAAAGAGACTTTCTGTTTCCCATAGGGAATATGGACCCCTGGCTTGCAGAGTTGGAGAGCCTAGGTGGGTGAGGAGAAGGGGGAGTGCTTTGTACCTTGTGTTTGGCCCTTATGTCTCTCCACAGGGTCTTCCTGCGTTGGCTTGCAGGAGCATCACTGCCCAGTCTTCAGTTGGGTGAAAGGATAGAAAGTCACCTTTCTGAGCACAAAGCTGGAACGACCCCTCATCCCAGGTGATCCTGGGGTGCAGTTCTACTTTTATTTTAATTAGACTTCAAACCAACTTTTCTCTCCATCTCCATCCTCAGTGCCATAAGTAAAATGTGCTGCCTTTGCAGACACTGCGTGGCTGATAAAAATGTTTGGGGGCCTCTGGTGCCACCATTTGGGGATTCAATTGCCAGATCAATTATCATTTATGTTTCCTTTTGGTTTAAAAAACTGAACTCTTGCTTTTCACCTTTCTTTTTTTCCCCTTGTGAGATTTTCTTTTGACTCATTGAAGAATGTATTTTTTATTACTTTATTGACTTTCTTCAGGAGATAATGGCACTCAATTTCATGATAATAATAATAACATTTATAATTACCTCTAGTGTTAGTTAAAGTCCTCTCAGAAACAGATGTCAAGGAAGAACTAGAAAGGCAAGACACCCACAAGCCTCCACGTCCTGGTCAAGGACTCTCTGCCGTATACTTTTCTCCCTCTCTGTGCATGCTCCTCTTTCTTCCTGGCCTGCAGGCCGGCCCATGTCTTCTGCATCCAGAGCTTAGTGTTTACTCCCCTGTGTCTGGCCTGCCCTTTCCTGCTCTTTCTACCTTTGTATTTCAAATACCGTACATGTTGCATATACTTGATTTGGGCTGCTGATAAGCTGAGGCACAACCAAGATCCCCATTTTTGTGATTGGTTCAGGAGGCTCTTACCACCTATAGTCAGATGTCTGTCAACAGCTGCTTAAACTGAGGAGGGCTAATATTTACTATCTTAGTAATACAGAGCGAATGGGAGCAAGACTAAAGAAGCTCTCCCATTTGGGATGCCTTCTGTCAATGGCTTAGTCGAACATCTCTTTTGTAAATGCAGATCATCCTGCAAATGGGTGGAATAAAAAATAAGAGAAGATACTGATGTTTGGAGGGATGCCTGAATCAAATGAATCATTCACAGTGTAGTTGTATGCTGCATTTTTTATTGTAGTTAAATGTGCACCTAGATTGCTTTCATACAGTAGTCCATAATTTAGTGCTTTGGGTACAGCAAGTTTTTAATATATTACTTCGAACATGTAAATACCAAAGCACAGGGTGTCTATGTAGATTATTGTATTCCAAAATTGTAGTACCCTGCCTATCAAAGGCAGTGAGTACAGTGTATTAGTCCATCCCATATAGAAATCTAGAACTTTATGACTATTTGAGGATTACTTGGTTGGTAGCAAGTAATATGATAGACAGGAAGAGGTCATTACTCACTGCTTCATTCATTCTTTCCTGTTTTTACATTAATATCCTTACTTACAATGATTATGGCAGAGAGAGATAGAGAGAGAGTTCTGAAGAGGGGGAGACATGAAAATGTCATTGATTCAGCTGTTCCTTTTTCCTATACACTTTTCTTTGTCATCTAAAAAGAAGAACAAATAGTAAAAACATTCATCTCATGTCCTAAATGTTATGCCTAATGTGCAAAATATTAAGTTGATACCAATGCTGTATTGATCAACTGTAGGAGGGACAGACAAATTTTTTTCTGAAAAAGATCCAAGGACAAGGACTCTAAGCTTTGCAAACCACATAGCTCCTGTCACTTCTCCATCTTTCCCTCCTCTTCTTCCCCTTCCTCCTTATGCTTTAATTACTATTTAATATGTAAAGAAATTAACTCATAACATGGCTGTGATCAGAGGGCTAGCAATTTGGCCAGCGGCTGACTCTTGATCTATACGATGATCCAACTCGATTTTGAAAATACAAAATCAGATAAAAAGTTTATTATCTGAATTGTTAAAAACACAATGAGAGAAAAATGTTAAACTCTAACTACAAGGGAGATGTTACTGTTCTAATTATATACAAGAAAATTTAGAATGTGCATTTATGTAACAACAGAGAAAACTGGAATTGTGTAGCAACCCAGATGTGCAAGTATTTCGGTTTCCTGTGCCTTCTGGTGGAGAATTAGAAACTGATGAGACTTCTAAACTTTTGTCCAGGATTTCTAAATTTTGAATGAGGATATAGGTGAGAAGAAATATAGATGATGCATATTATGGGAAAGAAGGGTAACAGGTTGTCTTCTAGAGTTTCTTGAGTTTAGATGACTGGATTTGCTTTTTATTTGTTCTTGTGCCATGAGTCTATGCATGCAGATGTTGTTACCTGTAGCACCATAATAGACCTGTTCTCTGGAATAAAAATATTCATTGATTTCTATGGTAAAAATATTCCTACTATGGTCCATCTCAAGCTTACCAGTGGTTTAATGATAAGTTGGCAAGATTCTGGAATACATAATAATCACCTCTTCTAGCTGATAGGACCTGGTTCCAGGACAACACTGGTTGTCTGTCAAATTTAAGAATTTGCTTTCTATAGCTTGGAATATTTTCTTTGAAATTGAGTCTTAACTATTCCCAAATGACTTGTACTTGATCACTATTTTAATGGAAACTATATAGAAAACTCTGAGCATTGTTAAATTATGAAAAGCATTATGTTTTATTTCAAAGACTGTTGCCAGAAGCTTAAGAGTCAAGGCTGGCCCATGGTCCATGTTTGTATAGGCCATTAGTTAAGGAAGGTTTATACATTGTCAAAGGGTTGTAAATCTGAGGAAAATATCATTTTCTGAAGCAAGATAAGTAAAAATGTAAACATAAGTAATAGTGATAGATATGTTAATTTGCTTAGTAACCTTATACTATCTGCATGTATCCCATAACATTATGTTGTATGCCTTACATATACACAATAAAATTTATTCTGTTAAAAAATGTTAAATGAAAATGTTAAAAATATTTAGAACAATGCAAATGACTTGAGAAGCTAACTGAAGTTACATTATGTGTTTTTTGCTTAAACATACCTGCTTTTTTAATTTTTCAGAATATATTTTTTAATTTTTTTGCCCATGTGGGAAATGTCACAGGTACGGAGTGTCTGAAGCCCTTGCTTGATAATGTTAGCCATATTTTTCTTTGTAGCCCAGCAAGTTTGCTCTGGTACATCTGCAGGAGAAATTAAACACATGAACACAAAAACACTTGTCTAAGAATGTTAACACAGGTTCACGCATAAGATCACCAACTAGAAATAACTCAAATGTATATCAGCATGTCAATGAGCTAATCCATGTTGGTATATTCTTATAATAGAGTACTACTCAGCAATAAAAGGCCAGACCGCCGTTATGTGCAACAGCATAGAGAAATTTCAAAAACTTACGCTGAGCAAAGTTGTCACATTCAAAAGATTGCAGGCTGCATGATTCCATTTCTTGTGAAGGACCACATAGTAGATATTTTAGGCTTTGTAGGTCATGTGCACTTTGTTATAACCAGTCGATTCTGCCACTGTCACAACAAAACAGCCAGAGATGACACCTAAATTTATTGAGTGTGGTTATATTGCAATCAAATTTTTATGTTTGGACACTAAAATTTTAAGTTCATAAACATTTTATGTGTCACCAAATATTCTTTTTACCCTGGTCATTGAAACATGTAAAAAAAGTTTTATCTTTAGGCCTTCTCAAAAGATGTTGCATGCCAAAATTTGCAAATACTTTGTTTCAGATAATCAATCTATACCAATATAACCGTCAGAAAGCAGAAAAGTAGTCTCCTGAGGCCAAGATGGGGTAGGCTTGATTGCCAAAGGTCCTGAGTGCAGTTCTGGGGGGTGACAGAAATATTTGCTATCTTGACTGGAAGGTAGTTATCTAAGAATATGTATTTGTTAAAACTTACCAATTTCACACTAAAATGTGGCATTTTGTTTTATCCATTAAACCTCTATGAGATAATCAAATAAATTTTTTTTTGGACAAAGCAGAGTGGAAAGAATGAACCACAGCTAGAAGTAGATGTATTCATTTCACACTAATAATACTCTTAGAAAAGTGTCGATAGATTGAAGGTTACTTCACATGATGGTGAGCCTAACTTAGGAGGTATCAGAATTCATTCAGATGACTGGAGATCAATTCCTTTTCATTTGGAAATATTTAGGGGTAGGGAAACTTGAATGTGAAGAGAAGAATTATCTGACTGATCATAGGGCTCTTAACCAGCCAGTTCAATCTATTTTCATGATGCAACTATCCAAGTGAGATAGACCATATTTGAAAACTTTTAAAATTAATTTGATTCAGGGCTGCTGATTTTTATCACTACTATGATTATATATATATTAATCATGGAAATGTGCTTAGAAATTAAGGAACCCAAAATGCCTTTTGAAACATGATATTGACATGAAGAGTAGAGTCACGTAATAATATTGATAGTCAAGCCTAATGTCAATTGATCTCTAATAATTGTATGATCCTAAATGCTGGACATTAGCTAATTAAATCCTCACAACATCCTTCTAAGGTAAATACTTTCACATGGAAAAAATAAGACCTACTGAGCTTACCCAGCATGCACACACATAAAATACCAGGTGATGACTGAAGCCAGGTCTCTAACCCTGGAAACTTTAACTTGATAAGACAGAGAAAAAGTTTTCTTTCCCAGAAAACTTGACTAGAATAACAGTGGAAAAGACTACAAATTCTGGTTTTAAATACTTCGGGGATTTAAGAGCATGGGAGTATAATTACTTTAATTTTCTAAACCCCATACTTTATTTAGTTCCTGGTCCCGATTAAGTGTGCAAAAAAGCAACCAAAAAAGTGTTTTTGGAGTGAAAGTATTAATTTAAGAATTGTTCCCAGATTGTTTCAGCCTTAATTCCTTGGTTAATTCTTCTCAGAATTTAAAAATTCTTCTTTAGGAAGGTAAGAATTACACAACAGAAAATTAAAGTGTACAATTCAGTGGTATGTAGTGCATTTACAATATTATATAACCATCGCCTCTAATTATCTTTCTTCAATTTTTAAGTATAAACTTTAAACTCCGTAAACTATTTTGATGTCTTCAAACTCAGGACAAAAGTGCGTTTCAAACAAACTGTTTTTGACTGTAACTTCTGCCTTTTCTTTAACAATGAAAAACCTCCTTAGACGCTTGGCTTATGAACCTGGGTACCACCAGCAATGCTCTCCTGGCTGTTGAATGGAGTTTATTCACAAGTCAAGGCGATCTTTTCCCCTGCTTCTGCAGGCAGCATTGATGATATTAGTCCAGTTGCTTTTTTACACTTTTCAATATGTCATTCCACTTTGATCACTCAGGGTACTTACTGACTTCCTGGGAAATGAATAAGAGCGTTTTATTCATCCAGAGCATGTCCGGGACTGATCTTACAGTTCCCTTCCCTGTCCTCAAGTAGAGATAGAGAAACTGATTTGAAAGGGGTTACATGCATTTAGGTGGCTTGGGAGATGGAAATCGTAGACACCTGGACTGTTATATTACTCATGGGCTTCTTTATGGCATGATTGATGCCAGATGAACATTGCTTGGGCAGGCTGGAGCGAGCACTCACCCAGGTGAGAGTTTATAATGGCATTCCGATAAGGAGAGCGCCATTGGGCAAATCGCAGTGGGCTCTGAAAGTTCACCAGAGATTGCTGTCAGCAGCAGATATCTGTTTATTTCCTCAACCTTATAACAACTCATCAAATTTCCAGGTGTGTGCGCACCAAGGATGAGACAAAGAAAATTCGGCCGCACATCTTTTATCAATTGTCTACGTCTTTCCATTTCATTCTAGTCAATGTCTGTTTGTTTTCCTATAGTAAGGTGCATCTGCTTTTTTTGAAAACTGTTTTATCATGATGTTTTCGGGAAACTGTTGAGGCACAAAAGACACGGGGGGGGGGGGGGAGTCTTTCCCACAATCGACTCAGCCTTCCTTCTAGCCCATGAACCTGTTTCTTTCAAGTTGATTTCAAGAGTGACTCAGAAAATTATTTTATTGTGCTGTGACTTTCAGTCTAATTCTCCCTTGATGAAGCAGTAGCATTAGATAGCGAGATTCCAAGCATTCCAAGCACAATCAATACTATTACAATATGCATGTGGGAATAATGGCTATTTTTATGGTGGAGGAACATCTCTATGGTTAAACAATACTCTGAGAAAACAGATGAATCTCCAACATGTTAAAAATGTCCAGAAAAACACATGACATACATAAGAACAAGGCGTTTAAATGCGATGTCTGCTAAACGCTTTGGTTATGTACTTTTTTCTTCCTGATATAACTCTGTTCAGGCTTTAAAAATCAGATATCCAATTTAAACAAACTACATAAGCAGATGAGTGGTCCAATTTCATTTTTATAATGTGACTCAGCAGCTGTATTCCATTTAAGGCAGTCTGAGCGTTCTAATAACTCACTCTAATTAGCTACTCCTTTCTGATAATGGCTGCTCTTGGTGTGATCCACCAAGAGAGCTTTGAAGTTGGCTCAAGTTACTGGCAGGAATCAAGATAACACATTTTGATGCTGCTTAGAAGTTTCTATCCCCAGAGATTCTCCAGATAGTTATCTTTCCATGATTCATACATTTATTGTCTCTTTTTGACATTTTCCTGGAAAACTTTTCATCTCAGCTGTTTTCCCTATGTGTCTGATTCTTCCTGCTACCCAGAGAGCATAGTTTTTTGAAACGATACCAGAAGGAACACAGTTGAGTAGACGCACACACAAAATTGCATTTCAAGCTACACCGGAAGTAACTTTTTTGTTGATACGCCACCATTTTTGGAAGGTCTTCATGCCGTTCCTTAGTTTACACAAATAATCAAGAAGTACGTACAGTAACTGGAGAAGAGCTTTATTTTATTGATCCATTATCTGCCTGCTACTTCAAAAAAAAGCAAAATGCTGATGAAAAAAAAAAAGGAAAAGAAAAAGGAAATGGTGAAATTCTGAAAATTCAGCATCATTTTAAGATAGATATGTTCCAATTCAACTTTACCTCGAGCCTCCTGATGGAACAGCTGTTTAGTGTTTTGAGTGTTTTATTGTCATTGCATAGTGAACTTTTCACTAATTCCTCCCTCCACAGATTCTTTCAGAATCCTAAATGTATGCATTTTTCCATGGAGACCATGGACTCTAATACTATTTAATTGTTATGCCCTTGTTTTGTAATTTCTGTACCAGTGAGGGGTGGAAGAGAGGTAACTTATCACCAAGAATAGCATTTCATGCCATTCTCCAGCAGATGGAAAGCACTGCCTTCAAAAGCACACGGGGACACTTTGATGTAGCGGCGTATTGGTTTTCTGGAAGTCACTCATCACACAGAGACAGTTGATGTCTTTCCCCAGATATGTGCTTCTTCCTGTTCCTGTCATTCTTCACATACCTACCCTTTATCACCTGTTTTTATTCATTATTTGACAGGATTGAATAACTGTAACATCAAGCCCCAAAGGAGCAGAATCATGCAACACCTGAAGGTTATGTGGGTGAACACACCTGTGGGACTCATGAGGCGTCCCGGCACCCAGGGCTTTATTTGCTTGAATTGTTTAGAGACCACATGGGAAAGAACTCACCCCGGACAAGAAGGGGCGACAGCATATCGACCTGCCATAGGGACACTGTGTAACGGGAGCATGCACAATTAGTGGGTGTTTATATATTTTGGTATTCAGAAGACAGCAAAATATGAACTTCATTGAAGTATAAGTCGTATCAAATAAACAACACCTATTTTAAGTGTACACATCAATAAATTTTGAAAACAATGCAGTTTAAAAAAATTTACAATCTAAATATACTACGGTGCTATTACTCCAGACATTATGCCCTTTCTTGTACATATCAAAGGTTTAATTTCTCACCACAGAAAATCACTGGTTATATTTGTCTTCTCTAGAATTTTGTGTCATTAAAATCTCAGAGTATATATTTTTGTAAAGTTTTTATGACTCAGCTAATATTTTTTGAGATTCATCTGTATTGCCCTCTAAGGCCGCCTTTATCAGGGCACTAACCTCATTCAGGAGGATTCTATGCATATGACCTCATTACATCCCATACTGCTGCAGGTCTAATGAATCTATTTTTCTTTATTTTATTTCTATCAATATAACATAATTATATGTAATAGAATTTGTTGTTACATAATCGTGTGTGCACATTAACATCATTTCGTAAATTTTATTCCCCAGTACCTCCTCTTTTTCTCCCCTCTTCCCTCTTGGGAGGTCCATGGATCTCCAGGGTTCATAGATCTGCCCCCTACCCGCCACTTTGTGTTCCTTTTTTCTCTTTAGCTTCTACATAAAACATATGACCTGTGGCTTTCTGAGTTTGGCTTATTTCATTAACATAATAATCTAAAGTTCCATTCCTTTTTCTGAAAATTACATAATTTCACTCTTATTTATGGCTCAATAAAATTTATATGTATGATGCAATATCTATATGATATATATAGATAAATATGTGTATATTTATATATCTTGTATTCTCATTATCCATTCTTTATCCATTCATCAGGTGGGGGACCCCTAGCCTGGTTCCATAATTTAGGTGTGATGACTTGTACTGATATAAGCATGGATATGCATGTTATCCCTACAGTATGCTAACTTTTCTTTTGGATATATATTGAGGAGTGGTTCAGCTGGGTCTTACAGTGGTTCCATTCCTAGTCTTTTGAGAAACCTCCATACTGATTAAGCATCTATTGCTTTTAATTGCTGGTTAGTGTTTCATTGCATAGATACGATTTGTTCATCCAATCACCTGTTGATGGGCATTTGGATTGTTTTCAGTTTGATTCCAGAACAAATCAAACTGCTATGAATATTCATGTACAGGTTTTTATTTTGTAGATATATGCTTAGGTTTATTTTGGCTGAATATCTAGTGTTTAATGCTGTGACTTACTATGAGATGTGCTGTTAACATAAGAACAGAAATTTAGATAGGCAGAACAGACCAGAGAATCATAAACACACCTGTATATGACCAATTAATAGGACAAAGCTGCCAATTCATGGAGCAGGGTCCTATCCATTTTTTAGTTTTAAGTTTACTAATCTTTCCTTCTACAATATATAATATTCTATAACCTAATCCAATGGTTTTTCCTTAAAATTTCAGATGTTTATGTTTTATCTATAGAACTTCCCTTTGGTTCTTTTGAAAAAAACCTTTCATACTGTACTAATTATATTTTCTCTTAATTTCTTGAAAATAACGATCATTTCCTTAACAGCTGTTTGGAGCCTACTCATTCCATGTTCCATCTTCTCTATAATTTCTGAGTCTTTTTCCATTTTCTGTTTTTTGTCCTGATTATGGACATTATCTTCCTGACTACTGCCATTATTACTATGATCATTGGTCCTGAACTTTGTTGTATTCCTTTAAAGGGTGTTAACATTAAGCAGGTAGCCACGTCATTTGGACCTGTCCCTTTTGAGGTTTGTTTTTAAGCTTTATTAGGATGGGCATAGAGTGGTCTTTAGAACTCTTTTGACACACGATCAAGGTGTGATTCCCCAGCATTACCACCAATGCTCAGGTGTGTGATGGTGACTCGACTTCTGGCAAGTGAGAACTAATACATCTTTAGCCTTGTGTGAACTCTGGAAATTGTTCAGCTTATATTTTCCTGGTACTCTATTAATTTCTTGGTTTACACTTCTCTGATATTCTGCCACATGGAATTCCATGTATCATTCAGTATTAAACAGTACAAGTGGACCATGTGATGATTTGTTTTTGAGTCCTTGTTCCAGATACCCCTGTCTTAGTCAGCTTGAGCTACCATCACACAATCCTACAAACTAAGAGGCTTAAATAATAGAATGTATTTCTTCTGGAGGTGGGGAAGTCCAAGATCAAGGTGCCCCAAGATAAAGGTGCGGTGAATGGCTGTGAGGGCTCTCTCCTTGGTTTGCAGCTTTCTCACACAGTGGGGAGAGGGGCACTTTTCCTCTTCTTCTAGGAGCACAAATCCCATCATACGGGGCCCACCCTCATGACCTCAACTAACCCTAATCACTTAACCCAGGCCTCACCTCCAAACACCAATCATGCTGGGGTTAGGGCTTCAGCACCTAGATGGGAGAAGGGGCTACAGATCAGAAGGTACCTACCTCTCTCTTCTTGGATGCTATGCCTGGAAGACATAGCCACTGGTCTTGCTGAACTTCAGTCTCTGTGGAATCAGCTCCATAAGATCACCGTGCTGTGTTGGTGGCATTCCTTGACACACTGTGGACCATGAACAGCCATCAGGCAGGTGGAGGAGGAGCCCTGGGACCTACTTCATTTGTTTGGTCCTTCTCAGGAGTCACAGAACTATGCTGCTTTTTCAGAGCCTGGAACCTGTTTGCACACATATCTTGTTCCATTTTCTAGGTATTTAGGGAACAGGGTATCTTACTTTGGGCTGTTGTAACAAAAGCACCACAGACTTTGGGGTGTCTTGTAAACAATGGAATTTTTTTTTAATCGTGTTCTGGAGGCTGGGACACTGGGGTTGGTGCTGGTGAAGGCTCTCCTGAAGACTGTCACATGGTGGCAAGAGGGCAAGAGAGCACTTGAAGGCCCCTTTTTATCAAGGCACTAACCTCATTCAGGAAGACTCTATATTTATGACCTCATTACCTCCTGAAGACCCATTTTGAAATACCCTCCCCATTGAGGGTGAGGATTTCAACATAAGTTTTGCAGAGGACATAAACATTCAGTCCATAACAGGTGGATGAATATATTCCCATTTGCTTCACCAGGAGAGTTTTTTAAATACAGCAGAGTACATGCTGTTTAGACAGATCTCTAGCTATAATTTGTCCTTCTGGGACTCACCTAGAAAATGGAGGGTAGAAGAAAAATCACAAAAGTAGAATTGTTAAGCTCTCCATAAGCCACAGAAAGCAGGCATCAGTTCTGCTTTGCTACCTATGTTGCAGGGTAGAGCTGAAGTTGGCATGGAGATTATTTTGCCTATATTAGCACTGGTGCATGGAACTGTAGAACAATTCCTGGAACGTAGGAGGAGACCTGAGTAGCGGGGCCAGCTTTCACCTGCATGGAAACCGAAGGGTCAGAACCCAGGAGACTAACTCCAAAAGCAAAATAGAACAACAACAAAACAGGAAACCCTGCTATCAGTAACCTAGGTACAAGTGCCTGAACCCATCCCAGGATAGGAACCTGCAGTCAGGGATACTTAAAGCCCATATTAGGGGCATGAAAGCTGTCTTGGTTTAAGCATGTGCCTCAAAGCAATAGGGGAAGAGGCAGAACATTTCCTCCAATGGTGACTGGGAGCCACATGATTGGGACTAAGGACAAAATGTAGAAAGATTGCCCCAGGCTGACCTTCAAGATTTGTATTTGGACCATACTTGACAAGTTTTCTGGACTGTTCTAAACCAGTGAGAGCTGTTTAGGGAAGGAAAATACTCCTTTTTTTCCCTCCAGAAATTCTGCAGATGTTTCCTTAAACAGAAATAACATTTACACACCTTATACTTTAGAAATACATAGGCATTCTTTAGTAAGTACGAAGAATTTATTTCTATGAAATTGTCTCCAAACATTCTGTGAAGGGATCCACATAAGTAGTAGAATTCTGGATGTGCAGACCACCAAGAGCTTTTTTGACTGGATAATCAAAGAAAAAGCAATCTTGGTATATTCGTGTCCTATTGACTCCATAACAATTTCCCTTAACAATCATAGTGACTTAAGACAACATATATGTATTATCTTGGATTTCTGGACATGAGAAATTTTATAATCAAGATATAATAAAACTACAGGTTCTGGGGAAGATTTGTCTCAGTCTTTTTCAGCTTCCAGAGGCCTCTTGCATTTCTTGGTTTGTGTCTCTTTTCCATATCAATTCAGTCTCTGCTTTGATCATTGCATCCCCTGCTCTGACCCTGATCCTCCTGCCTTCCCTTATCATCACTCTTGGGATTGAGAATAACATTGCCATATCAGTGACTTCAATTTAATCCCACCTGCAAAGACTCTTTTTTAGTGTGTAACAGAATACAGTCACAGATTCCAGAGATCAGGACATGCATATATTTTGGGGGGTTAGTTATTCTGCTTACGACATATTTTGGCATCTTTCACTGGATACTTTGCATTCTTTTTTTTATTGGGAGAAAGGTTATGGCCTGGATGTTAGGTTCCCCCACAACTCGCATGTCAAAATCCTAACCCTCGATTGTGTTAGAAAGTGGGGCCTTTGGGAGCCAATGAGGTCATAAGGGGAAAGCCGTCATGGACCTCACAGGATTAGTGCTGTAATAACAGGGATCCTGACAAGCTCTCTTCATCTCTCTCACCGCATGAGGACACAGTGAGAAGTAGGCCATCTGCAGCCTGGAAGAGGAGCTTCACCAGAACCTGCTATGGCACGCTGACCTCGGTTCTCAATCTCAGAACTGTGAGAAGTGTATTTTTATTCTTTATGAGTCACCCAATTTGTGGTCTTCTGCTCTAGCCTCCTGAACCCAATGAGACAGGGGATTAGCTTTTGAAAAAAAAATATGCTTCTCTTTGTGGGATCAGAAGTCATCCACGGCCTTTCAATGGACACAGGATGGGAATCACCATGAGTTTCAAGGTTCTTCTTAGGTTAGACATTGGTCTGCAAAAGTCATATTCTAGGCAACATGGATAATTTCTCTTTGCCTGTTTAAACCACCCAAACCATGGGTATACCCTCACATAGGCCATGAAACCGTGGACACATAATGTATAATAACAACGTTCACAATACACTTCTCTCCTGGAATATCTAGAAAGGAATTTATCACTCTCTTTCCTGCTGCCTACCAATTACAAAAAGAGCCTGTGGTTACAGGATGAAAAAATCTTACATTTTCCTGTGTTTTTGGCCTAGATCATGGGGTGTGTTAGGCGCCTGGTTTTAATGATTATTTTAATGGTATTTTAAGCCACAGGCTTAGATTGCTCCTCACCCTTGCCAGTTCTTACATGTCTTTTATGTCTTACAAGCCTTGTTCTTCAAACCCCACTGGGCTAGACACAGAGCTTTCCCCTGTGAGCTGAACAGTGCCAAGCAAATCACTCGCCTTCAGTAAATGATAATAGCACTTTGGGGCTGTGGTGGGAGATGGAAACTGGACGTTTTCTGACCCTTACTTCCCCAGTATTCTCAGAGCCCACTCATTTTGGCAAATATCTTGGAAACCGAAAGATCTCTTAGGGGCTATTAATCACTTTTATAATGACGTCAGTAACTGTGTCTATGTGGGGATGTCTGTCCACTTTGGTTGTAGCACAGCATGCCAAGAAAACTAATCGAAGACCTACTAAGTGCAAATTACTTGTTGAGGATCCTGGGATGAACAGTGATGGTAGGTCTTATTCAGATTCCCAAGACACACACACACACACACACACACACCACACACACACACAGTATCTCTGTTGCACATGTAGAAGTTAAGAGCAGCTTTTCAAATTAGATTGATAATTTTATCTTGCTTCTTTGAATGAACACTTTGGAAACAGAGCTTCATTTCAGCTCAGGAACGTTTTCTTGAGCATATTGGTGACATAGAGAACACTCATGGATTCTTAATATCACTCATCTCTCAGTCATTTTTCCATTCTGAGTTCCTTTAACATCAGAACGACTGAATAATAGTCGTATTTCAGACTCATTGGTGCTACTGGCATTTGTCTTGAACTTGGGAGAGTTGAGAGAATATGGGAGAAATTTGAACTCCATGAGTGTGTGTGTTTAATGGCAGATGTGAATACAGAAGTGATTATGAACAATTTCATGCTGACTGCCTTTTGACCCATGTTCACTTGATGACTAGCAAAAGGTGACATGAAATCTAAGTGGGATACCTCTGGCTACCACTGGGGATTCACAGCCCACGTTAGACTCAGTCTCACTTGTTTGGGGATAAAGACGATTCCAAAGTTCAAAGGAGAGCTTTTTCTCTTTCCTCTCCACCTTTCCCTGGACTGTGAGCCCTGAACCATACTCCTACTCTTACACTAAAATCCCCTTAACCATCCAGTTAAAAGTTTCTTTGTGGGACCTCATTGACTTCCAGTGGCTTTGATGTAGGTATACCAATCAGTTCAGAAAGTGTTTTGGTTAATGAAATTTGACTCTCTGGAAAGTCCCATTGCACTCTTCCTCTTTCAAACATGCCCATAATGGTTGTGACAATCTACTATGGCAATTTAAAAAAAATGTCATCTCCTACCAAACTTTTTAAAGCTTCTCTCATTCTTAACAATGTCTTAGGGATATGGCTTTGAAGTCCTACCCTGTTGTTGGGCATCCTGCCCAACAAGAACACCATGAAGGCCAATATTTTTAAATGATGTTTTCATTTGTTGTTAAAACATTTTTAAAGAGGCCAAAGTCTCTCTTATACATTTACCGCTTAATATTGTAACTATTTTTTCTCTTAGATTTCCTTCCATTCTTAACTTTCTTTTTTTTACTTGAAAAGGAAGAAGAATGGGTAAATGAACTCAACAAGCATATCAATTTTCTTTTATCATCACTATCTTTTCCTTTTCCACACAGTCCAATGATGACCTACAATAAGAAAGTCCATTCTGGATCCTGGGAGTGTAGCTCAGTGGTAGGGTGCATGTTTAACATGCGCAAGACCCTGGGTTCCAGCCCAGCACCCAGCACTGCCAAGATAGAGACAGAGAGACAGAGAGACAGAGAATGACTATTTGATTAGTCCTGTTTGGGCTGCTTATCCATTCACTTTTGGTGAGGATGCATTTATCATTATCACATCCTTTGCTTTTCCTCTTCTTCCTCCTTCTTTTTCTCCTACTCTCTTCTACCACTTCTCTCTCATTTTCCAGATGCTGCCAAGTATTTCCCTGAATTATCTTACAAGACCTTAATCACAGCACTAATGACAAAGTGCTACCTCATTTTAGAAACGAAATAACTAAAATTTGAGAAAGAGAAGAAACTTACCTAAGATGAAAAGTTAGAAGTGGTTAAAACAGAATTCAAATCCAGGTTAATCATTAGCCTTTATTTCCTACCTACTCCACTCATTTATTCCTTTTTGCATTTAGTCATTCTTTCATCCCACAAATATATATTTAATATATAATTATTTTTAAATACTATTCTGAATGGTTAGACACAAGGAATGAGCTACAATAGCTATACTCAGAGAAATTTGCATGGTGTGTGTTTGTATGTGTGTGTAGTGGGGTACCAAATAAATGGATGAGCACACTATCACATTGACAGCATGCTTGGTGATAAGGTAGAGATGGTTACCAAGTTTTACTTAAATACTAGCAGAGTCAGTCGGAGGAATCAAATGCAGGTTCATGGGGAAGTAGCAGTTACCTATATTTTGAGGGATAAATTCAAGTTCACAAGTGGAGTAGACAAGAAGAGCTTCAAATGATATGGAAGCCTTCTCTCCTTGAGGAACACAGAGATGTGCAGGACAGCAGGAGCACAGGGGCAGCATGCATCGTGTGATAATGAGAAAATCACAGTATAGGTGGGTTGTGCAAAACATTTGTCTAGGGAAATATGGAACTAACGTGAAGGTTCAAAGCCTTGTGATTTTTTTTAAGAGGTTAGTCATTGGAGTATTTTTTAAAAAGCCAAGTTTATCCCTGTAGCCAGTCAACAAATTATTTACGATCTACTTCTTATTGGCAGGGATTTTGGAAAACAATGGATGGGTATATTATAAACATGAATTAGATATTCAGGAAATATACTGTTGGTGGGGAAAATAATGTAGGCTAAAAAAACTAGGAAATCACACTGTAAGACGATCTAATATAAATTTTGTGCACATGTACTGTGGAGTCACGGACAATGGAGATATATGTGTGACAGGAAGGAGGAAGAGGGAAGAAGAAAAAACCACAAAGATATTAGTTTCCATCTTATTGAAAATTAGATTCCTCCAAGAACAAAACTAAACATAAAATTAGCGATCAGGAAAGAAATATTTGAATTGCAAAAGAGAAGAATCGTGCCCAGAAGAAGTTTATCCACACTCTGAGGATAAATATGACCTACATTCTCCACTCCATCATTGCTCCAGGTTACTGGATACAACTGACCCAATGCCATTCTCTCCTGAGACAATCAAAGCCTCCTCTATAAAGATCAGCAAAGATTTATGTCACACATTTCCAGTCCTCAGACAACACTCAGAGGCCAACAGGGACCCCATAAATGACGAAGAGAAGGCTAGTACATTGGGAGCCAGGCTGAGCCTTCTACTGATGATTGGTCTGCTTCACTTAAAGCCTCATAAACACTGTCCTGCTGATTCAGTCTTTAAACATAAATATCACAAAGTCCCTGGCTGTGCTTTTTTTTTTTTTTTTTTGGTTTATTGTAATATTACAAATCTGTGGTTCCAGTCCTTGACATCAACTTCTGTACAAACAGCTCAATTTTACTGCTAAACTAAAGGTTCTTTATATAGCCCCACAGTGTACCAACACCGCACCTACTTATGCAGAAAAGTTTCTCCAAAGCTGGGGAGGCTTTGATCTCATGTTGTCACAAAGCCAGGATCAGTGGAGTGATTTGTCAAAGGCTTCTTGCATCAGGTGTGAACATGCGAGAATAGAGAGAAAGCCATTGTAAAAGCTTGCCTTTTGCTTTTCTATTAATGCTTTTTTGATTTTATGAGGGGCAGCTCAAAGGATGGGCCATTCTATTATGAATAAGGGTATGAAATGCTAAATCTTTTCTCCCCACCTCTGCTTCTGTTTTCAGAAGAGAAATTTGAAAACTTTCAGAAAATAATGTTGAAACAATCAGTTTGCAAACTAGTCTTTAATAATCTAATCATTTTGAAAGGTGGGTGAAAGACAGTGTCGAGGGATGTTTTTGTCCAGTGTCCAGGAACTGATACATATGGTTGATAATCTCAAGAAGCTTCTACTAAGTACAGAACTTTGCCCTTTAGACACATGGGACTTGGTGTAGACTCAGGTTATAAGCAGTGAGAGGGCAATAGTTCTTTCCAACCAGCTTACCTCTGCTGCCATCAGTGTTTGGAATATTATTAAATGTTTTTAAATTTTTTTGTTTTGAGAATAACAATGATCATGAAAGTATTACCCACTTGGAGGGGAATAGAATGGTCTAGGAGGGGTCACAGTGGAAATATCTCTAAGAAGTTAACATTTCCTCCTAATTCAAAAAAGAAACGGGACCTGCCAATTTTGACAGATTGAAAAGAGACATTCACTGATACATTTCACGTTTTCACTTGGAATTTCAATGAATGCACATTGGCTCTGGTTTCTTGACAAGGCAGTGCTACTTTCATCCTCTACTGGGAAAGGTGGTGGTGGGCACACTCAGAACTATGGAAACCACAGGGGATTGAAATCCCAAGATCTCAGTTACTATGCTCAGCAGTTATGCAGGGTAACAGAATGGATCTTGGAATGCAGACCCTGGCTGAGATGCTAGGGAGTTCACATCCTCTCTCTACCTCTGCTTCTAATTAGGAAACTTGGACTTTATCATGTCTGACTTCTCTTTCTAGGGACGCATGATCTGAAACACTGAATGAGTTCCCCAAATGCATAGGAACAGTGGCTCCCTGATAAACTAGCATAAGTGATTGCATCTTCACCCAAGGGGGTGCCTAGAAATTGCATGGAACTAAAGCATTGGGGTTTCTATAGCCAGAGAAATATATTAGATAAAGCCCTCGGCTATCCAGCCAACCTCTTTTGCCCATATCAGAATTAAAATCAGAGAACTGTTTTTGTGACAAATTCATTTTTAAGGAAGCAGCTGAATCACATGGTCCTTTGAACCCTTAGGAGAGCAATAAGAGTAGGCCAGGCATCCAGTTCACTGCAGAGATCTCTGGAGGGTGGAGAACCTCAGACAGTTTTACACACTCATACACATAAATACACACACACATATACATGCATAGACACATAATGCATACACATGCATACACAGACACACAATTTGGAAATATGATTCAGGTAAGAAACTGAACGTAGCACCATGTAGTTAATATATAGAATGGAAAAGAAAGCCCTGGCTCAGGTATTTTGTCATGTACACAAAGGGGAGAGAGAATTCTGATTCATGTGTTTAGCTTGATTCTTTAGTTTCAGTAATGATGTGTGCTAATGTGATAAAAATCAAGCAAGCAAACAAAAATCTCAACTGATTTTTGTTTACATCTAAATAATTGGGAGAAACAAGCTAGAACTTCTCTACTTCTGCACAGAGTAATGGTTTTCCTAAGTCTGGGGTCTCTGCACTCAGTTTTCAGATGCACTGGAACTCTTGGGCAGTCTTTGTTAGCTGAGCATGGGCAAGAAGCTTCAGAAGAGCTCAACCAAGTAGCCTCTTCTGATACTGTTTCTGTTCATATACGGTCCATCAGTTGGAGAGGAAGATTCAGCCAAGAGTTAATATTAGTGGTGGGGGCCTGAAGCAGTATTATGTTGGACTTTTTCCTTATTACTTTTTCCCTTGTGGTAGTTCATTGTTCATGGACCTTTCTCTAGGATGAACTGACTCTTCAAAGGTAGGAATGACATCTTTATTTTCTCTGCCCTGATAGAGTCGGGACTCAAAAATAGTAAGTCAGGAACACTTTTGAAAGAAAAAATATTAACAAATTAATGTCACCAAGGCTTTTAAAGCTTTGAAAATATCTCAATGGAATTTACAGAAGGTTTCACTTTGTTCCAAAGAATTCATAGTATAATGGCAGGAGATTCAAAGTGAAATATTTTAAAGATGGGAGAAAAAAGCATGAAAAATAGAGACCAGGAAGAGGTTTATTGATTGACTTGCAAGGAAAGAGAAAAGAATGTCCAAGCAAAAGATTAAATATGATATCATTGGATATTATCTAGGCCACTTTTTCTCAATTGTTTTAGGAGATATATTTTGGCATATGGATTCATATCCATCTCTTTTCTATCAGTTCTGTCTAAGGTACTTTCTATACATAGTATTATAGTAAAAAATGCATAGTATTTATATTTGGGGTGATGATTATAAAAGATATGATTTAGATTGCTTTCATACTATAGAACAAAATATTCAGTCTGCTTACTTTTAGTATAATCCTCCTGTTCAGCCTGTGGCAGCATTACATGTCCTTGCTCATGTGGAATTAAACTATGCCTGGGAATATGATAAGCATCACTGCAAGGCAGAAGCTTCATGAGTTAGATATGCCCCACTCCCTTCCCCTGTCTGGGTAAAGCACATATTGACAAAAATATTCCTTTAACCTACATCCTGTAATGTGCAGATTCCCCTACCAATTGTTCTTGTGTGGAATATATAGGATGAGTAAAAAATGTATTCACATGGTATTTGCCCACTGAGTGCTGGGACTGTCTATTATTGCAGAATAACCTGGCTTATCCTGACTGATGCAGGGCCCTAAGAACATGCTTCCCTGAAGACCTTTGCCTCCGCTAACCTGCTCATTAACTCATGTCAGAACTAACCCAGAAAGAACATAAGCAACTCCCTTACAAAGTGCACACCTGCTTGTTGTGCACCACCGTCACCTGTTGGCTTGGTCTCCTTCACCTTGCTCCTAAGGTGAGTCTGGAGAACAAAGACAGCCTTTTAGATCACATTTAAAATATCAGCTATTTGACCTTGAAGAAGCTTAGTTACAAACAGCGTCTTTGACCTCAAGACCACCATCTGGCCCATATGCACTGTTACCAGTGCCAGAGAAGGCGCTTAGCTTGTGCCAACAGTTCTCAGACACTGCTTTCTTGATTCTACAAGCTGGCTGTGAAGAATAGCCTGTGATATCCTGAACTGGATCACAGTGGCTTTTCACATGATTTGATCTTTCCAAAAATGGATTTTTTTTTTTTACTTCTCGTTTTCTTGTATTTGTTTTTCTAACATAGCTCTTTACTGAGATAATTTTGTTTCTTTCCTTTAAAGATCAGAATATGGTATATGAACAGCTGGAGAGGAAGTGCTGGAAAACAGAAAACAGAGCCTGGTTCTCTCTGATGTCACATTGCTTATGGCCACATACAACACTAGGCTTTAATCCCCAAAATTGACCATGGAAAATGATTAATATTTGTAATATTGTGAGTGGTTGGAAAAAGAGTGTAAAGTACACTATATAAATCATGTAACCAATTAAATGCATGAGTATTTTTGCGGGTGAAGGTACATTCACCGAGGGGAGGTATTTTTATTAATTTTTTTAAATCTCTTCTCAGAATTAAACAGAAGTATACAAGATTGAATCTGTTTCTCTTCATTTATCTTCCTATTCAAATTATTGGTGAAGTTATTGTGGGTTAATCTTAGGGTACCTTCCTGTGTAGGCACATATTTTTCATGATTAAGAGACAAAAACCAAAAAAACAAAAAACAATTTGTTTAAGCATGGTACCCTTCTCAGTGAGATAATGCAATAGAAGCACTTTACATACTTCCTAAGATTCTGAATATATAATTTTTAAATTATTCTGTTTAAAAAAAATAGCTCAAGATTTTCAGGGCAGCTTCTACACATATTAAATGGCAATTCTAGAAATAAGTATCTTGTAAGACTTAGATACATTTTAGTATAATATATAGTTGTAATTGTTCTATTTTGTTTTTGGCATTGTTAAATCCTTACTGTGCCCAATTTGTAAATTAAATTTTAAGATAGTTCGGTATGTACTGGAAAAAATATAGTATATTCAGGGTCCAACCCTATAGGTGGTTTCAGGCATCCACTGGAGGTCTTCCAAGGTAACTCCTAGGGATAAAAAGCACTACTGTAATAGATAATGTTATAGAGGGAGGAAGAAGCGTTTTGTGCAGAGAGTAAAATATTGAGTCAGTGAAATGGATGTTTTGATCACTGAAAACAAGTAAAACTAAGATGTTTAGGGCAGACGCTGGGAGCAGCAGAGGAGGTTTGAATCTAGGAGTGATAGAGAGAGGATGGCATTAGAGACTTAAAAGAATATGGGCATCCTCAAAGTAACCACGATCAGTGTGATAGGGAATTAATAAACAAAGCCACTAGGGTAGACAGTCAGCTCCAACAGTACTGGGCATTTAGAAATGCAGAACGAATTTACAACAGCCACTATGGAGAATGTAATTCCAGAAGGCTGAAGAATGTGGTCAAGGAGGACCACCTTAGGATTACTCAGGTTGTCCCTATTGAGACTGCTCTGCAGCTGACCTTCCTTAGCACTCTTTGGAAGCCTTTTCATTTGAGCACATGAAAACAAAACCAAAAAAGTACAATAAAACAAAACAACAAAGACAACCCTGATTATCTCAGTGGGCATTTGTATGAAAGAAATACCAAGGATTTCTAGATTGCCTAGAGAAGAAAAGCACCAAGAGAGATGACTGTGGGGTTCAAACTAGACAAGAAGTTTAATAAGCTGGACTCTGAGGAAGAGAGAAATCAAAGTCTAGAAATCAGATGGCCCAGCCTTTGAGGATGTAATGAAAGCAGAATGTACGTTCAGCAGTTTATGAGATGTGGAGGGGCAGGACGGTCATCCCGTAGAATCTGAGCAGCTTTGAACTTGCGATCGAAAATGAAACTTAACTCTCAATGAAAGAACCCCAAACAAACGCTCAATTAGAGGAGTGATGTCCCATCATTTGCAAAACATCATGGGAGCATGATAATCTGTAAAACTGTCCATATTGGAAATGTTCCCCAACACGTACTAAGATTTTATCCATTCCCTCAAACCACGTTTTGATGGTGATCTTTTACTTTCTCTTTGCCCTCACCATAGCATACTTCTTAAAATGGACAGGAAAGCCTTTCTAGTTCTTCTATATTCTATCCTAGGATCCTTCTCTCCTGTGGCCTATGGTCTTCTAAAAGTACGTGAGCCACCCAGGCCATATGTGAGTAAAGAGTTTGAAGGTCAGTTGAGAAGAAACTGAGCCTGATTTTAGTGAATTTTTTCCCTTCCTTGGATGGAACTAGAAATCCTGATGTGATCAGTTTTATGGTGTTTAAAATGGATACTTCTACACAGAGCCAGCCAAGGAAGGTACATTTCCTGTTGGTCCAAGAGGGCGTGATGGGCGGGAGTGACACCATTAACTGATGGTTTACTGCTTTGGGGAAATATTTGGACATCCTGTTTGCTTGATCAGCAGTTAAACCCCAGGTTGCTGTTCTGACCTTGGTTCACCCAGAAGATTATTTCTATAAACTTGAAAACTGAAACCAAGTAAGATCACATACACCAAAGAAGCCCAGAGGAAGAAAGTCGGATCCTTTGTTTATCTCTAGGGTGTGAACGTCAGCCAAAGACCATACTCCTGTTCCCTCTCTGGAAACAAGGTGATTTGCATTTCTCTGGGGTTTTAACTCCTGATTAACTATGTAAATAACTTTATTCCACAAAGCCTCCCTTTCCCCCTTGGATTTTGACCTTTGGACCCCCCTTGCTAATGTTTGTTAGAATTAAATAATGAATATTCAATATCGGGAGCTTGGAAAATATGCATGGGTCCAGTGGAAAACACCATGTTAAAATATAAGTAGTCTAAACTAAACATGGCTTTATTAACAATTGTGTTTCCCCAATTGCTAGTCATAATCATCTTCCTATGTGACAAATAATATTATGAAAAACTTTGGAGTCTAACTCCCTGCAGCTCACAGCACATAAATATGAATGATAACAGCTCTTAACAATACATTTCATCAGATTCATGGGGTGCAGTTGGGTTGGTCTCCAGACCCCCTACCTGAAGATCTCCAAGTCTAATAGAAGCCACCTCTCTTGGTGGAGAGCGTCACAGCTCACAGGGCCCTTGAACATGTCCTCTGTTTTGTTTGTTATGTTTTGTTTCTTCAAACACCACTGAGTGAGTTAGTACAAGTGTTATTCTTTGTATCACTCCACTAAAGAAAACAAGGCACAGAAATTTAGCCACAGTACTTCAAAGCAGACCTGGTATTGAATGAGTGTTTGGAATCTGTGCTTAGTGGTTCTCTTTAATCAGGGTAGGAGGAGATTCTGGCCGCCATTGGTAGTTTTGTTCTCTGCAGTGTTTCTCACGCCGGTCATCCCAAAGCTCTATCTTCCCTATCTTCCGTTCAACTACACTACCACAATCTGCATCTGGAATACTCACCAGGAAGTTGCTACTTGGAACAACATTATAATTTTCAGAGATATCCATGAAAGATCCCAAAACAAGGAACATAATTCTAGATTTTTATTTGATCTCTCAATTCTAAGAAACAAATAATGCATGGAGTTCTACTAGGGCACTGGAAATGTCACGTTAATTAACATTAGCCCCACCTGTATCTCTCCCTAAGTGTCAAACGAAGATAAAATAAAACAAAAATAAGAAACATAATATGATAATGAAGCAAACCAAACAAAATATTATGAGCATATCAGAATTGGCCCACCAAAAAAGAGAATAATGAAGTAGCAGAAAAACCACTGAGCTTTAGGGTCCCTGGGTTTCTTTTACTCCAGTAAAGCTTGGCTAAAATAACACAAGCCCTATAGCTTACTAATTTTTCAGGCCAATATTTGGGTATAATTTGTGTGCTTTATGGGCCTGGAAAACCCAGGAGAGGCCCCAAATTGCTGACGTAACTGTCTTTGAATTTAACAAAGCCCATTACCGTGTCAGGGAGGAGGATGGGTGAAAAGCTCAGGGGGCAGGTTTTCGAGGCACCCAGAGGGGTTTTTCACTGCAGCTACTGAAATAATAAACTCCCTTGATTTTTGACACCAACCGGAGTAGTTTTAACAGTTCACTTCTAATCGCAGATAATTCTTTTTTTATTATGTCATTCTAGATGCCGTTATTGCACACATAGCAAATGTTGCTATGTTACTGAGGACCATAAACTGCACAGAGGAGATCAGTCCTAACAAAAGTGAAACTGTCTGTGGTCTGGGTTGTGTGTGTGTGTGTGTGTGTGTGTGTGAGCACATGTGCATGTGAATTCACCCACTTCTCATTTTCAGAATAGATTTTATGATGTCTGGAATCTGGACTGAACTTTCTGTCTTCTCCTGTTTCAATTAAAAGAAATTAAAAGGTAGCTCATTATCTTTCCAGTAAATTTTGGTATAAATTCTGGGGAAGGGAGACCCCAAGCAATCATATTTCATACACTTCCCCAGGAATAGGGATTGAGGCCTGTCGTCGTCTGGACAGGAAGTGAAAACATGTTGTTTTGCCTTTGACAAGGCAACTACCCTGATTATACAAAGAGAAAAGAAATGAAGGAAAAGGGACACAAACTGCACTTGGTGATTTCTAATAATATGCTTGGAATAACTTCAAGTGCAAAACCAAACTATTAGGCAAAAACCTTCTCTCTTCCTCATTTTTGTTTTATCTTGCTTATATTAATTGGAGTGGTGATATTTAATGTAACATCTTGAAGCTTAAATAGTTTAAACTCCTAAAAAAAATTTCAAGTTAAAAAAATCCTACCATTTTACTCAAATACACCAATTGTTGACTTTTGAGGGGTGGGGGGTTTCTGGGGATTGAACCCAAGGCACTTAATCAATGATCCACATCCCCAGCCCCGTTTTTATTTTTCATTTTGAGACAGGATCTTGCTAAGTTGCTTAGGGCCTTGCTAAGCTAAGGCTGGCCTAGAACTTGTGACCCTCCAAACCTAAATCTGCTGAGTTGCTGGGATTTTAGCAGTGCTCACGCCTAGCCAATTGACATTTTGACATTTTACCCCGTAAGTTTTGTCATGAGCTGTCTGTCCATCTCTTTAATCTTTTTGTTCTTTTGTCATTGGAAGAAGAGAGGTTATGGAAATCTTCCCCCTTTGCCTCTGTGTTTAAGCATCATCTGTTAAAGATTTTAAAACTAAAACTCTTTTGTTGTTTGTTTGCTTAGCTTGCTGTTATTATTGTTTTATGGTGAGACCAAGAAGGAAAGGGAGATGAGCTATCAAGGGCCCAAGATCTTATTTGGTGAATATTTGTTTAGCAATAACCTGTGGCTCAGATGTGTTGAACGTGCATACATATGTGTGTGTAAGAATTTGTGAGTCTAATAAAAACTAAATGTGATTTGTAATCCCAGATTGGATAGGGACTAGAAGGAGTTACTGTAAGGACTTTTCTGGGCCGATTGACAAAATATGAAGAGCCTTTGTAGACAACAATATCAGTGCATGCAAGCAGAACCTCCAATTTGGGTTCTTGTTCTATAATTACAAAAGTGAAGCTCTTTTCTTAGGAAATAATACACTTCAGTATTTAGACCACTTTTTATTCAAAAATCTGAAATCTGACATACCCCCAAATTTGTAACTTTTTGAATATGGACACTATGCCACAAGTTGAAAATCCCATACCATCAAATTTTGTTTCATGCACAAACTTATTAAATATATATTAAAAGTTACCTCCAGGCTATGTGTAGAAGTTATATATCAAACATGAATGCATTTAATATTTTTAGACATGGGTCTCATCCCCAAGATATTTCATTATGTATATGCAAATATTCTGATATGCACTCCTCATCCAAAATTCTGAAATCTGAAACACTTTTGGTCCTATGGATTTAAGACAAGGGACAATGACCCTGTACCTAAGTACCATGTTCACCTATACAAGGCTTTCTTTTGAGATGTATTAAGACACTTCAAACACATATACAGAAATGGGATTTGGCTCTCAGGGATGTATGAAACTTTCTTTTGTCTATTGAAACATAAAATTAAATGTTTTCTGATTAATCAAATCACCATTCCAGAACTACAAAATCACAGTACTAAACAATGAGCAAGCAAAGGATTTTTAAAAATTTTATTATTGAGATTTTGTTGTTGCTGTTGTGAGCATCAGTAAGGCTTTGTCTGTCACCTACTAACATTATCTCACAAACTGGAATTGCATGTATTCCCCTGGATATTTCCTGGGTGCGTATCAGCCATCAGAAACTGAGTATACATACCTCAAATAATTCCTTTCTGAAAGCCAGGTCCTGCAGAGTGTTGGTCTTGTGTTTCTGTTACTACCTTTGAATTTCAACTTCTCAGTGGCAATACCCTAGTTGAGCATATTTTATGAATGATACAGTACAGTACTATGGTAATAGCCATATGGCAACTATCAAGATGGGTGTTGATGCATAGCTAAGATCCAGAAGTACATAGAAAGGAACCAGTAAGTTCAGAGGAGAGAATCTTATGCTCTTTATTTTCTGTCAACTCTATGCCAAGTCCCTTGCTGGTGTTAGAAAATGAGTACTGTGGGCAGGGGAGAGGAAATGGAGAGAAAGATGATCTCCTAAATCCTATCTCTAAATTCCTCCAGAATTTAGGATCTACTGGTTCTTCAATTAATCTTTGAAATGCCCCCATTGAGCTCCTTTTGGCTGGGTGGGAGAATCTTAGTTTCAGGATGAACAAAAAGAATTGGTCAAGACTACCACATACCTGGGGTAGGAGTGATGGGTGGAAACCCCATCTTTAGAGGACCTTACAAGATGGTCCAGCTAGAATCTGGGAATTGAGGATGCTTCACTTACAATCATAAGATTCCAGCAATATAAAATGCATCCCTCTTTCTTACAGTTAATCTTGGATGTCTACAATACCAGACACAAGTCTTTTAACAACCTCTAAAAAGTAGTACTGTGCTGGCTTTATAAATGAAGAGACTCATACTTGAATCTAAGTGACTTTCTCAAAACTATGTAACTAGTAGATGAAAGATACATGCTTTAAAGTGTCATCCATTAGACCCCAATTTCACCTGCTTTTTCTTAAACAGATTGCTAATTTATCCTTCACTGGTTGCCTTTCATGCTTGCTTGCACAAAAGGAATTAATATTCCCCATTAATCACATCGTGCCCATGAATCTATCTAAAGGACTGAGAAGGCAATCTTAGATATCTCTGACTTGGTTTTATAAGTACCTTTTTTTTCTATTTTTGCCACATTACCTTTGAATGTTCCAGCTCCCTAGCACATTCCATCCCTAGCACCACCTTGCTTGATTAAGTAGAAGATGAAATAGATGCTTGGGCTTGCAAATTCTCTTGCTTTTCTTCCCAATATATCTTCTTGATTCTAGTCCTCACTCAACATATACAAGATTTGCATATAACTGAAGGTTTCCACAGAGATTAAAATCTTAATTGTCCAGATGATGATCATGGTGGAATTGGAGTCCCGATAGCAGATAGAGGTACATTTCTGTGCTCTGAATTTATAGTATAGTTTGAATAACTTTTACTCAAAATTCTTAGGATCCAAACCATTTCAGAATTTGCTTTTTTTTTTTTTTTCTGTATCTTGGAATAGTCTCACATCTATACTAAGATATCTTGGGTGTGGGACCAAAGACTAAAAATGAAATTCATATATGTTTCATACCCTCTTCATCCACATAGCCTGAAAGTAATTTTATACAATATTTTTAATAATTCTGTGCATACAGCTTCATGGTGTGCAATTTTCCACATGTAACATGATGTCCAAACTCAAAAAGTCTTGGATTTTAAAACTTTTTCAATTTCAGAATTTCCAGCAATGGATGATCAAGATGTTGGTAACTGGCAGTGTTGCTCCTTCTGTCCCCTCCACCATCGTCCCTATTAACAGTCCTGTTAAGGACGCACACCTGCAGCTGTATCCATTCTCCGCAGAAGCAATGCTATTGTTCCTGTCAATTCACTGTGTTCAGGGCTTATTGCTGATTAGCCACAGACAAATAATTTCTCCTTGCCTCAGCCCCTTCATTTATAAAAGGAGAGATTTGGACGACATAATCCCAAAAACCACTTCCTAGGATACAAGTCTCTGAAAAGAACATTTTTACAAAGTACATACAATTTGTACATTTCTGATGAATTTTAAGTTAGCTCATCAAAATGTTTTATAAGAAGCCATTTGAAACTGTTGGAGCCTTCTGAGTACTTCTCCAAAACCATTTTCTTGGTTTTTCTGCATTAAGAAATAACATCCTGCCAAGTTTAGAAGGAACCTGAGCCTCCAAACGGGGCTGAGTCTGTGAAGTCTCAAAGCTCCGATGGACATGAACTTGGCCAAATGTGTCAAACCTCTCTGCTTTTTTCTCATGTTGCCGGTGGGTAGAGTTAGTTAAGCTTTACTGTTTAAAGTTTCCTTTTGGGCTAATGAATAGTTCTAAAATATTGTATTGCTTTAGAGCCCATGCTATGGCAATGTAAATCAATTCCCACCTCTATTAAATAAGTATGTGATTTTTTACCCCTACAAAAATTCCATCAAGATATTGCAGGCCTTATATTGGCTAATAATAGACTATGGTGGTGGTCTCGTAGAAACAGCCATGGGTGGGATTTGGGGGAGAAAAAATTGTCATCACTTGGGCTGTAGAATTCATGGAAGAGACGGAGGCTGCTGTTCAGCATCTTCTAGGTGAGGAGGAACCAGGTAGCTGCATTTATTCCCTGGATCCAGAAGGCAAAGTCTCAGTTCTTCAGCTTTCTCTCAGTGGATAACCCTCTTTAAGTAGCATTTCTTGGGAATGGAAAGTCAAGGAAGTGAAAAAGACCAGAAGATCCTTCATAAAGGAGGCCTCAGAAGATCAGAAGTGGTCAGGATGAGGCTGAGAAACTGAGAAATCATGGTCTTCAAGCTTCACTAAGAACTTACTGCCTCTGTGTACTGAGTCCCTTAATAATCAGTTGAAGAATGTGCCTGCCTGCAATAATCATTTATAAATATTAATGCAGCTTTGAGAAACTGGGACCTGATTTTAAGTGTTACATTTTATTTGTAAGCGCATAGTTTAATTATGGCTGTAAAACATTCATTACTTATAATTTGCTGCTGTTTTGCGACTTGGGAGCCAGACTGGTTTGTAACATGTGGCCACGTTTGACATATATTCTTTCCAAGGTATATAAATGAGCTGAGAAGACCGTCACTTGACGGAACATCTAAATGTTGTTGGAATTGAATGTGGCTTTTCGCTTCAACAGTTGTTCTATAATTGCAATCTGCTTTCTCAAATGGCATTATCATTCTTTTGGGACTATGAGAATCTCCTCTAGGGAGGAATCTTGAATAGGCAAAGTATTGATGAAATCTATGTTATTTGAAGGGTGCAATGAAATCACTTGTGTTCTTATACCCCAAATCCAAATGTTGAAGCTCTAACCCCCAATGCCATTGTATTTGGAGATAGGGTTTGTAGGATATAATTAAGGTTAAATGAGATCATTAGGAGGGAGTCCTAATCCTATAAGATTGATAGCTTAATAAGAAGCTGAAGATTCCCTCCTACCCTCTCCCTGCCTTGTGAAGGCACAGCAAGGTAGTGACCATCTGCAACCCAAGGGAAGAGCCCTTACCAGACACTACCTTCCTAGCACCTTGATCTTGGACTTGTAGCTTTCAGACCTGTAAGGAAATAAAGTCCATCATCTAAATGATCTAGTTTATGGCATTTTGTTGTAGCAGCCCAAGATGATTAAGACAGAGGGTCTTCTGGCAAGTGAGCAGAAGGTAATTACAGGGAAGACACAGCGGTCTCATTGTAGCAAGATGTTATGCTGGAGCATGGACCACAGTGAAACAAGGTTGGCTGGAGGAACTGGGACTGGGGACAAATTAAGTCAGAGGTTAGTAGATGCTTCAGATCTACCAAAGCAAGAGACCCAGTGAAAGAAAGTGAGCTGAGCAAGGGAGATGTGGACTTAGTTCCAGAGAGACAGGAAGGATCCAGAGATGGGAGATAAGGGTCTCTAAGAGCAAGCTTGAAGAGTTACAATCCTTAGTCCCTCTCTCTTTCTCTCTCTTTGTCATTATTTTGGCTTCATATTTCTCTCCATGTGGATCTGGGTAACCTTGGGATGTAGAAGTCAATGTGTTCAGAAATGAGTGGGTTGCACAAGACTCTGCTTCTTATTTGTTTATTTTTATTTATTTATTCTACTTAGGTATACATGAGAGCAGAATGCATTTTGATTTATTGTACACAGATGGAGCACAACTTTTCATTTCTCTGGTTATACATGATGTAGAATAACATCATATATGCAGTCCCACATGAATCTGGGGCTATTAAAATGATCTGTGGATTAAAGAATGACTTAAGCAAGCAAATACAGGCAAAAAATTGATCACTCCAATAAAGAAATAAGAGAGCAAATAAAGGCAATCATCAATCACTCCAACAAAGAGATAAGAGAGCAAATACAGGTAGCAAAACATTACTTTAAGAAAGAGCTAGAGATTGTGGAAAAAAAAAACAATCAAAAATTCTTGAAATGAAGGAAACAATAAACCAAATAAGAAACTCCATAGAAAGCATCACCAGCAGAATAGATCACTGGGAAGACAGAATCTCAGATAAAGAAGTTGACCATATAGTGAAGATGGTAAGAAATCATGAACAGAACATATAAAAATTATGGGATAGCTTCAAAAGATCAAATCTAAGATTTATCAGGATAGAGGAAGGCACAGAATTTCAAACCAGGGCTCTGCTTCTGACAGTGACAGCCACGGAGGTACTGTTGTGGGAAACAATACCCCTATAGCCAGATGCATGCTCACACTGAGGTACCTGTCATGCATGCCATTGAGAATCAGTAGGAATCATATCAATATTTGTTAGGCAATCACACCTAGAAAATATCACTAGGACGTGAGCATGCCACGTATAATTAAAACTATCTCATAAAGTGCATGGGAAGTGGAAACACTCACACAGGGTGAAAATCAATTCCCAATGAAAAACAGTTATCCCTGGGTGTTAGGGTTGCTCTAGGTTTGTGCTTTATGCTTTTTATAGTTATTTTACCCCTTTGGAACAACTGTATTTATTTTGAAATCAGAAAAACAAAACTATTAAACTATTAAAAAAAGAACATGCTACCAGGCACAGGGTGAGCTGGTAGAGGACAGCCACAGCAGGTCTGTCCATCTTGCTCCATCTCTCTGGAATTCTTGTGGTAATTGCTGAGTTCCTATGTTTATAAAATGTTTCAGTGGAGGGAGATGCTGAACAGAAGGCATTTTATGCTCCACGTGCTCACACTACACACACACATACACCCACACACACACAGAAAATACATGGTGTAAGACTTTTCTTTAATTTGTTCATGACTCTCCTCCTAAGCGAAGCACTCAACTGCTTTTATTCAATATTCAAACAAAACAAAAGAAGGGGAAAAAAAGGACAAGCAATGAAAATATCCCCACATGGCAGCCAGAGACAAACTATTTCCATGCCCATAGTTCTCATGTGCTGGTGACATCAGAGTGACAATCATGATTGCAATTGCAGGAAGATCCAATCCAATCAGTTATAAATCTCTAAGAAAGGGGAGAGGGGATAACTTAAATATCTTTTGTCTGGTAGCATTTCTTTCTTTCTTTTCTTTTAGTTTTATTTTGGTCCTGGGGATTGAACACAGGGGTGTTTAAGCACAAAGATACATCCCTATCCCCTTTTTGTGTTTTATTTTGAGACAAGGTCTCTCTGAGTTACTTAGGGCCTTGCTAAATTGTTGAGGCTGGCCTGGATTTGTGGTCCTCCTGCCTCAGCCTCCTGAGCCTCTGGGATTACAGATGTGTGTCAGGGGCATCTGGCTTGGTACCTGCTGTTCTTTTTGTGGGAGGTGAGATTCCTGCTGTGGGAAGGAGATAGGAACTCATATTAGGGAAGGAGGACATAAAATATGAAAAAGATTTAGCGAGAACTTAGACTAACCATGAGTATGGTACATCCATCAAATGTAATGATTGATCTATAAAAGAAAACCTGAAACATTGCGCTGGAAAATTAGTAAATATAGGAAAAGTGGTTTTTATCCTTATCATTTGATCCTCAACCTCTGGTTAATGTAGGCCGGACTCATTCTGAAGTCACGGCTGCTGCTGCATTATCAGAGCGAGATGGTAGCTGGCACAGGAATGCAGTGTCTGTAGGCAACAGAAACCAACATGGTGACCCCAAGCACCATGCTTTAAAAGAGGCTTGGAAGCTTTGGAAATTATGACAGTAGTCAGCTCTCAGAGAGCTGAGGCCCTTTGGCAGGCTCCTCTTCTGCTGGTTGTGGGAGATGTGTGTTGATCTGTTTGACCTCATCCACAGTGAGATGCCCTAACAGGAGGGTGTTCATGCCGCAGCCATTACCCTTTGCTGATGGACTCCATTTACGAGGAAGGGAATCAGATGTGAGGAACTGCCAGGTGTCCATGCAGAATTGCTGGCAAAGACTCAGAAACAGAACAAGGTGAAATGAAACCCCCAGTTCAGTTCTCGGAAGACTCGTTCTTCTAAGCCAGTTTGTATTTTGAAAGGGACTGGTTCAAGAACAGAAATGGGCTCCCCTGCAAGCTTCTTGGAAAAATTCAAATTCAATGTTGTGGATCCTGACGGGAGAAATGATTAAATGCAGAGGCATATTGAAACTGTACCTTAAAATACATGGACATAGAAAGCTGATTATAATCCCTGTTAGTGCTTAAAACTGAGAGTCTGTGACATGATGCTGAAGCCATGATTGACAGGGAAGTGCCTGAGTGGAAGATGTTCTGCTCACAACCTGGAGCAAAGATCTGAAGAGGGCTCTGCCCTGAGCCCATGGTACTGGAGAGCTTATCCACCTCACGTTAGTTCTCTGATGGTTCAGCATGATGTGAAATTGAGACATCATACAAATAGTTAAAACTGAAAAGCACAGAAATCATTTTATGTCTTAACAGGGAAGAGACAGCTGGGTTTTTACATTGGAAGGACATGGGAAGCTATGGTAATTATGTTCTTACATTTTACTCTTTATAATACTGTGGATGTTCAAAACCTCGGTCTCTATAACATTCCTGTTTTGTTCTTTCCCAAGAAGGGAAAGGAGCAGGATTTGAATGAGGGGTACCTCTATTCGAATCATCTAATTGAAAATGTTCACCAAGATGATGAGTTGATGACTACCTTGGGTGATAACACAGCCTGAGCACATTTTTCCTCAGGATCTACTCTGAGCATCCTCTTCTTTCTGTGAAAAAGCACTGGTTTTGTTGAGGACAAGCATCACTAGAAGGATATCTCTGACAGCGTTAGGCTGCCATTCTGGAACAGTTTTTTTTTTTAAATCAAAATTAATTTGATTTGATTTATGCTGGTTATCTATAAGAAAGAAATAACATTTCTCTGAACCAATGTAGTGGAAATGTAAATACCACTGTGTTCTGGGAAGTAACGGTCTCTGTGATCACCAGCCCTGTGTTAAAAGAGATATCCTCCCAGCACATGCTGCATGCAGACACCTAGCACTTGCAAGCAGGGTGTAGGTGGGCATTTGGGGATGGGAACTTTCATAATCATAACATTTCACAGGTATTAGGAATTGGGATGTGTGTTTTGGAAGGTACAAAATCAAAAACTAATCACCCTCGAAAGTGTTTTCTATTAAATTAAAATGAAAAGATAAGAGGAAATACGACTGCCATATTTCAGACTGTACATTCAAAATAAAAATCCATGCTTCCCAAGGATATAAGTGTGCAAGATTTCCATTGCTCAATCTTGTTTGTTGATCCCTTGACTGGTTTCAGATTTTTTTTTATTTAGTGTAGGAACTATATATACAGCAACACCAAGCTTTTAACAGCAGTATTTGCCTGTCCCCCTTTGCTATCGTAATTATGGTCTCATTAAGATTCCAATAAAAAGTTAAAAAAAACCTTTTTTTTAAAAGGAAAACAGAAGTGGGCACAGTGTCTCTCTACCAACATGCTATGCTTTTAAAATATTTGCATTTGAAATTCCTCACTGCAAATATTCTCAAACCAAAGGTAAATATAACACTTAGATTACTCCCAGAAGAACATTCCTTTGGCTATTAATACCCTGAATTCAAATCTTTTTGCAAGTCTGTATAATTTTACTGTACGTCCTTGGTCCTGCAGCTTGGCAGGATGAAAGTGTTAGGAAGCTGGATGTATCAGGAATGAACAGGAGCTGCCATTTCAGGCCTGGGTGAAAACAGTTGCCTTTTTCTTTGGCTTTCTGTGTTGTGCAATGGCCCATTGGCAATATCAGATTCCCGAGAATGGAATCCCCAAATGTGAGCAAAGACAGGACTTTCCCCCAAAACATCAGGCACTATATATGCTTGGCTTCAGCAGATCATTCTACTAAAGTATGAAAGACAGAAGTGTGCGTTCCGCTCTCCCCGGGCTTCTTTCATGAGTTCTCTTCTCTCACTGTCCCTTCCTGGCAGGGTCAGTGCCCAAGTCAGGTCTCAGGATTCTCACCCTCTTGTCTCTGGAGTTAGCAGCTCTGCACACGGTGCTGTATTTAGAAACTTCTTGTCTCATCCCAGGTTGTTGACTTGTTGACCCATTCCCTGGACTCTTGGGGTTTTTGTAGGATTTATGGACACACTTCCAAGCAACTGTATTGCCAACATTATTTCAAAAGTGGTTTAGAATACCTCCACCAAGAATGGGCAAAAATAAAGTAATTTAAGGGATCATTGCAGCAGAGGTAATAAAACATTTAGAGCCCCCCATTACGTTTTTCCTTGGTAGCTTCACATACGCCCTATGAACAAGGCCACCCCTGATGTCTACTCACGGTAAAAGGTTGGATATAAAAAGAATGGAGCACAATGAGGACATGGATAATATTTTCCAGAGCTGTTTCCAGTACAGCACTTGGGAGCAAGACCAAGATGGCAGAGAGTTTGGGAGTGAAGGAAAGTTAAAGCAGATAATTAATTTTGAGAAAAGTTTCCTAACAGAGACAAGGAAGGGGGAGTTTTGCTTTGTTCAATCATGGAGAACATTTTTTAATGAATTGTCAAAGAGAAGGGATGTAGAGCGATAAAATGGAAGGTCATGATCAAGGAGAAATTACTGAACAACATTGTAAAGAAGGAAGGAGACAAGGGTAAGCATTCATTGTACAGAGAAACCCGGGGACAGAAGGGGTCACTTCTGTAAAGGATCAGAGGCCTGGGGAGGCAAGCATTGGGGTGAAGATGCTACCTTGGGCTAGAAGGCAGGTGTCATGGAGGTTTGACCTCATAGACTTCAATTTGTTCTTGAGATAAAGTGAGTTAGTTTGTCTTCCAGTAGGTAGGAGAGTGATAGGGATAGGAAGGTGGGATAAGAGACTTTCAGAGACTGGAAATACTTAAAAAGATCTTCATGGGACATGGCAAAGAAGGATTTTCCTGGACTGGATTCCCATAAATGAAATTGCTGAGTTAAATATAAGATACTTTTGTGCTTTTTAAAAATCAATGTTGCCAATTTTCCCTTCCAGAAAAGTTTTGCCATTTGTACAGCATCCAGCGGTAGAGTGAGATAGGATGACCTGAGCCAGCCTGCATGATCTCGCCCTCGCTTCCTCTCCTACCTCTCTTATTCAACCCCTAGCAAACAGGGCCGTCCTCACTCTTCTCTCTGACTTGTTGTCCAAAACTACCTCCTCACAGGTGCCTTCCTTGAAGTAGCACAGGTGAAACTTCCCCAAGTCTAGTCCCCTCCCTCCTTGGCTTTTCTCCATAGTAGTTAGCGTCATATTATGTAGGTGAAAATATTCAAAATGATGACTTCTAGATTTTTGGAAATGCATAGCGCATTACCATTACCTCTAGTCACATGAGTGAGCAACAGAGCAACAGAACTAATGTCTCCTCTCTGACTGTAACTTAGTATCTGTGGCCCACAAGGAAATGAGGTGCGTTTCAGGAGACCCATGTGCTTGCCCCCATGTGAACATTACCCCATGCATATGTGTATCCAAACATCACGTGGTACCCCATGCATATGCACAGTTTCATAGGTCAGTTAAAAGAAGAAAATACACATCTTCTCTATTCCTAACAATATTTGTTGATTTCTTCCACTAAAGTATCATAAGTTCAAGGAAGATGAGAACTTTGTTATATTAAACATCAATTTTTTCATCGACTTGCAAAACAGTTGACAGAAGGTGGGCACTCAGTTTTTGGTGAATGTATGAATAGAAAATAATTTTTTAAACCACATTTTCACTAATGTTGAACGTTCTTATTTAAAACAGTATGTGTTCATTTCCCAAGGCATTTGGATTTTTCCATCTCTCCCCCACCTCTCTCTTAGGATCTTAGAGACTGATTTTCTCATTGATTTCCATGAACTCTATATATAATAAAGGTATTATTCACAAATAGCATAAACTATTTTCATTTTTGTTTTCAAGAAATTTTCTTCAAGAATGGATACTAAATGTGATCAAATACCTTGTTGTTTTCTATTTGGATCATCTTGGAGTTTGTGGATGTTGATATTGGACCAATTAATGGGATGTACTATACTAATAAGTTTCATACCATTAAATGATCCTTTCATTTCTTGGTTATGTTTTTCATTCTTGAACTGGTTGTTTTGGCATGATCTCTAAATAAACTGAGTTTAAACACAAATGCTGAGAGATAGTCTATAGCACAATTGATTTTTTTCTTTTTTTCTTTTGACTACCCGAAGTTGTATGTATATTCAAAGGCAGACAAAAGGAGAAGCTAACAACTAGCGGGCAAAGCCGATCAACAATGAGGAATCCTGTTGCCCATGCACCCCAACCCCCAACATCCAGTCCTTTTAGAAGAGCTTGCTTTGGCCTAAGTTATCTAATTGCTTTAACTTCACTTGTGTTGATATACCCTTAGGGTTGACAGAAAAAAGACAGTCAAAGGCCACAAGTGAGAAACACATTGATGAAGGATTGAAGGCAATTCTTTCCTTATTCCCTACCTGTCTGAAGAACATGAGATTTGGCAACTTTAAAAGAATAAAAATCCTGCATAAGGCATGGCTCATTAAAAGTGAGCTATTAATCTCGAATTTGTATTAGTGAAAAAAAATGAATATTCACTATTTCTTTAGGATATCATTTTAAATTTGTGTTAAGGAGACATAAATGAGACTCTTTATAGCTCAAAATTCTTTCTCTGTTTCTGTCACCCAATGCATAAACATTTGTGTGCCCACACACACAATTGACCATTACAATATTCTCAGTGAAGTCTACCCAGACTATAGCTTGAAACTTTGGTGAATTTTGTCAGTTGTTTAATGCTAGAATCATTTTCATGGGTGTACAAAACACCCACCAGATTGTTCCTGTGTTCTTGGACTCTGATTTTCTGGAACCATGTGGTAGAACCTTAATGTTTACTTTAGGTATTTGTTTTCCTATCTGTTCTGCCAATTTATTCCAGGGAAAGAAAAAGAATGGCTACAACAAAACAAACTCCTCACTGCTCTGAAATTTAGGTTTCCACTGATTAATATCGGCATTTGCGAAGCATTAAAAATGCTATCAAGTTGAAAGTTTGAATTATTGACAAAGTTTGCCTCCAGTATCCTTTTTTTGTTCTTTTTTTAAAAAATAAGCTTTTTTCAAAAGAACGAGTAGAAAACTAGAAATAAAAAAAGGTATATTTCATGTGGAAGAGCAAGGAAAATGACTGACAGTTGACTTCTCAAAAACAATCAAAAGAAAATGCAAGACTCTACAATTCTCAAAAGTGCAAAAATAAAATAACTGCCATCTCTGAATTCTGTATCTCATGAAGATAACTCTCAGAAAGAAAGATAAAATAAAGACAGTATTAGGAAAGTAAAAACTGAAGGAATTTTCTAGGAGCAGATTCATGTAACATCTTCCTTGCTATAACATGAATTAAAAAAGAGTCATCACAATAGGTCTATGGACATTGAAAACAAACTACAGAATATTATGGATAATTTTAAATTAAAAATTTGAAAACTTACCATAAATAAGAAAATTCCTAGAAAAATGCAACTTCTGAGAACTGACATATGAAGAAATAAAAGGGAGTATCATAAGTTCAAGGAAGATGAGAACTTTGTCATATTAAACATATTATATATATGTATTTATTTATATATATGGAATTAAATCTAGAATTTAAAAAGTCTCATAAAGAAAATGACAAGTCAATATGAAATGGTAATACTACTAAACATTTAAAGAAAAAAATACAATAGTAAATTAAATATAACAGAAAAAAGTGATAATTTCCCAATTCTTTTTATGAGGCCAGTATAACTTTCATGCCAGAACTTAACAAGAAAATTATAAGAAAGAAAAATTACAGGTCAACCTCCTGTATAGATCTATGTGAAAAAAAGTCTAAGAAAATATTAGCTCATGCAATTTGCAATATTTTTAAAAAAACATGTCACAATTAAGATGATTTTATTATAGAAACAAAATATTAATTTAATACATGATAACCAATCAGTATAATAACCCCATAAACAAATAGAGAAAAATCATGTGATCATCTAATTGGATGTATTCACTTGATACAATTCTACAGTCATTCATAATACTAATTAAAAAAAAAGTTTAGCAACTATGAACAGAATGTAAATTCCTTAATCTGCTGAATGTTATCTAAATATATATTAGCAACAGCCAGCCATGATATTGTACATCTGTAATCCAAGCAGCAGCTCGGGAGGCTGAGGCAGGAGGATGGTTAAGTTCAAAGCCAACCTCAGCAACTTAGGGAGGCCCTAAGCAATTTAGCAAAAACCTGTTTCAAGATAAAAAGTAAAAAGGGCTGAGCATGTGGCTCAGTGGATTCAATGCTCGGTAACCCTCCCAACTCTCCCCCCCAAAACAAATGTGTGCTGAAGACGGGAATAGCAATGTTCACAGCAGCACTACGTGTAATGGCCCCTAATTGGAAATAATCTAGATGTCCATCAGCTGGAGAGTGAATATGTTCATACAGTGGACCAAAACATTAACAAATCTGCAGATTTCATAGACACAATGCTGAGTGAAAAAAGCAAGACTCAAGACACATAGACCTTATGGTTTCATACATGCAAAGTGTAAAAAGAGGCAAAGTTACTACAAAGTTAATAAATAGGAAGATGTCAGGTAAGTTATCTTATTGGAGAGGGGGGAAACTTCCAGATAGCTTGTAAGTAATAATGTAATTCATCCCACTTACTATGTTCATTTTATGAAAAGTTATTATGCTATACACTTACAATTTGGTGCGCTCATTTATATGTATATTATGCTTCTTCACTAAAAATAATTAAAAACCAGTGGGGTGCTGTAGTGCACGCCTGCACTTCCAGTGACTTGGGATGGTGAGGCAGGAGGATCACAAGTTCAAGACCAGCCTCTGCAACTTAGCAACAACTTTTTTCCAGATATAAAATAAAAAGGGCTGAGGATGTATCTCAATGGTAAATTACTCATAGGTTCAATGTTCAGTATCAAGAAACAAATTCAAAAGTAAATGAACACAGAGAAGCTACGTACTGGGCATACAGGGTCCTCTGCAGGGTACACAAACCTGAGTGGCACGTACCTTGGATTTCAAGTTAACAGAACAGTGGGAAAATGAGTATATTCATGATGTATGAGATGTAAACATAAGCTTCTAAAGTGAAAGAATAAAAGAAAATATGTAATAAAGTTTAAAAGGAGGAAATTTGTTCCAAAAAGAAGTTCAGCTTTAACTTCATAGAACACCCAGGTTTTGAGTTGAATCCAGAAAAGTAGGAAAGCTTGTTTTTTAAGATAAAAGAAAGAAAAGGAACATTACTTTCAAAGGAAATGGTATAAGCAAATAATAAAAGGTCTGGAAATTCTGGGCATATCTGCGAACAAAAAGATGGTTAGGGTCATGTAGCATGGGTTTTAACACAGTTCAGTTTCTTACTAGCTTTGTGGCCTTTTGTGAGTTATTTACCCTATTTTCATGCTTGGAGTAACTATCCTTGCAACAGTAACTCTCAAAGGCAAGGATTATAGGGTCAAGGTGAGGGTAAAATAAATGAATGGAAACGGAGTCTTAAACTGGCTCAAGGCAGGTACTTAACAAAATTAGCTAGTACTATACCCATAATCCAATGATTATTAGTACTATTACAGATATTTTCAAGGAAATAATCACTAAGGCCTAACTAGGTTGTCAATTTTAATCCTGAGCAGTCATTTGCAAACACAGGTTTGGGAATAAATGAGAAAGATTTGATTAGGGTTTGAAACAAATATTGAGTGTCTACAAACAAGTAGTATCCAAGATATTTTTAAAAGTTGAAACTGCAAAGGAGATTGCTGGGGTTTAGAAGCAAATTTCTGTTAATATCTAAGTTGCATAATCAAGATTTAATATTAGACTTAGATACAGAAAAATTTTCTCAAATTCATTGAGCAATCACATTTTAGTTGGATCCCAGGCCAGACTGCTTTTCAGAACGCGGTATTAGCCAATCTGGTCAAACCATCATTTGGTGAAGTTGTAATTATCTCATAATAAACAGGGCATTACAGACTTGGTGAAACAGAGCACAGAAAGTTAGGAAGCAGCCGGGTATTTCTGAGATCCATGTCATGTTTTGCTGTACACAGGTATGTGAAGAGATTAGAGCGCCACCAGCCACTCAAACAGCACTAAGTGACCAGGAATATACCTACTGATTCTTCTTTAGATTCTCACAACTTTTTCTGCTTCCAAATACCTAGTAGTCATAGTCTGTTTGGAATGCATGTAACAGTACCAGTGCTGTTTGGTATTTGTTTGTCTGTACTTTGTGTGAACAGCTTGGATGGCCTACACAACAGAAATTTATGTCTCAAGGTTCTAGAGTCTGGGAAGTAAGAGGAACCATGGACCAGTAAAAATTCTAGAAGTAAAATTTCTGACTCTCTATTCTTCCTTTCCTTCTTATCAATGGGGAATCACCAAAGTCACACTGAGATACAACCAAATTCTGACCGATAGTTTTCTTTTCTTGTCTTTTAGTTCATACCATAACACGTAACTTGTAGTAGATAATTTCAATATAACAAAACTATGATGGAGCAAAGCCAAAGGATATGCGTAATTCCAATTTCAAATCTTTTTAATTTATAAATTTCTTATAAATCAAAAAATTCAGGTCAAAATCAGCAGAATGGAACGTTCAAATTCACATATCTGATTTAAAAAATAAAATGGATATAATGGTAATTGACAGGAAAAAAAAGTTTGTCCTCCCTGTGAAGTCTCATGTTTCTATACAGGAAAATCTTCTTATTTATGTATCAAATTGTCCATAAGAAAGAGAAAAACATATTCCACACTCTCATACAATCAAGAGACTTGAAGAAACTTTCGATTTCTATCGTTATACTCTTCCTCAGGGGCAGCTCTTTCAGGTAATATATTTCTGGTGCTTTTATAAAGTGTAGTATGTTTCCTGAGCAACGACATTTGGTTTCTGTAGAAGTAGTTAATGCAGAAGACAAACATTTAGAGAAATAAATACACATTATGTTACAAGGACAAAGTGTGTAGCAAGGGAGGGTCACTTGCATCGATGGGAACTCCAGGCCTGGGTTTCTCTGGATGAGACTGTTCAGTGTCTCTAAGATGTTGCACTGAGCCAGAGTTTTGCAGTTTGATGTAATTATACATCAGATGTCCTGGGGAAATTATGAACAACAAAGCCCCAGAACACATTTCTTAGGGCTCACCTCTGGGATTACATAGATCTTCGTGGTATTTGGGGGATCAGAATATTCAGCTCTCAAGTGGTCCTGATGCATAGCCATGGTCTAGAGCCATTGTATAATTTCAAGACAGAAGTGACTGTCCAGTTGTGGGGGACCCGAAAGAGCCAACTGGCACAGGCTGTCTGAAGAGCCTGATGCAAGGTAGCACAGGCACTGGGGTTGTGGTCAATTCAGTTTCCGTTGGTAAGACTTTGCCATTTTCAAGTTGTACTTAGCAATCGGTGTTGGCCTATATTGGGTATGTCAGGTGAGAGGAAGGAGGAATAGAATGTGCTAACTTTCCCTTCCTCTTGACTTTTTTTCTTTTATAAAGCTAAGAGGTGTAAGACCTTAACTATGACTTTGTCCTCTAACTTAGCAGATTTGCTTCAGGAACAAAGACTTGCTAAAGGCTTTTGGCTACAGGGATCATAGACATCATGGTATGTTTTGTAGAAAAGCATTAGAGCTGTTGGGTCAGTTATGGGAAATGGAAACTGTGAGCAATGGAGACCTGGGCTTGCTTTCAACAGGGTTGACCTGACACCTAGACCTTGGCTCTGGAGTCTTACTTGTAGGGTGGTATTGATCTCTCAGGAAGTGTTTATTTCTCTTTGACGCTGCCTATGAGCCATTGTTGGCCTCCTTCTTACAAAACAAATATGCAAAGCCTACATGGACATAATGAGATTCTAACAATCAAGAGATCCGGATTAAGAATCCAAGCTCAGCAGTCCTGGGGTTACCAAAAGCTCTTTCTGACCCTGATTGGGATCCTTATGTTGAGGAAAGTTGTCATGGTTTTCCAAAGAGATCCAATGCAAAATCCTTCACATGCTTAATTTTTTTTTTTCAGACAGCAAAGACTTAGCATTAAAAGCAAAGGAATTTAGTGGGCCAATTCCATGGGTTATAAAACTAAATTTCTCTAGGATGTCTGCAGAATGATCTGGGGCTTTTGAAGTATAAATCTGACTTTAATTAACTTAGGTTAACTTAGAAGTTCTTATTGTCCACTTTATTCAGCCCAAAGGCCCACTGATTTTCTTCTGTGATTTTTCTGCAGTGAAATATTGGCCCACGTCAAGTACTTTTCCATTAAAGTAAAATCATCTTGCCAATAGTTTCATCAGGTCTAATGATTCTATTTGTCTTACACAATTCGCATGGAAGAAAATCACATTTATTGATGTCACTGTCACCTTCTTAACCTTGGTGACTTTCAAAACCTGCTTTCTCTACTCCACCCTGTCACATCACTGCTAAACCAACCCCCTGCCTGTAGAAATGATGTTTTAGATAGCTCGATTCATGCAAATGAGCAACAATAATACAGCCACAAATCCTGAGTAAGAAAGATAGAAATGTGTTGTTCTCTTAGTTTGGTTTTTGTTGCTATTAAGCCTACTCCCATTTTTTTTTTCTTTTTTGGTAGTTAATTTTGTAATATGGCTTATATGCTTTGTTTACATAACAACAATTGTTATTAAAATGATACCATTCATTTCTCCTATTCAAAACAAGAATGGGGGAAAGAGTAGAAAGGATTTTTTTTCTTAAATGGATTTCCTACAAGGCTGGTGAGATAGGGGACACAGCAGAGATGAACAGAGTCCCTGAGATTAAAACTGAGGCATCTTGGGCTGGAGTTGTAGCTCAGTGGTAGAGCACTTGCCTAGCATGTGTGAGGCACTGGGTTCAATTCTCAGCACCACATATAAACAAAGTCCATTGACAACTAAATAGATATATATTTTAAAAAATCAAAACTGAGGCATCTTGACCAATAGAATGCCTGAGAAAAGTGTCTGGGTTTGAGATTTAACTATGAAATCTGTAATATGGAAAAAAAAAAACAAAAAAGAAATCTGTAATATGGGGCCAGAGACTTCACCTTTCTGAATATGGTTCCTTTTCTGTAAGCAAGGCTGGAAAGCCCACTACGCAGGACTGTTGTGTATCCACTCTGCAACATGCTGTGGCCAGCTTTTATTAAATGTCAGGCACGACTCTCTGGGCCTTATAATAGTGAACTCATTAATTCCTAAAGACTCTTATGAGATAGATTAGGCTTATATATTCTATTATATAGAGAGGAAATTGGGGTGCAAGAAGGTTAAATAGAATTGAATGACCCAACATTTTAGGGCAGAGCCAGATTCTCATCTAGGTCTTGTGACTCCTGAGGCCTCAATACACTTGAACCTGTGTTGGCTGGTGTTGTTCAGATGTGGTCAGATGTGTGCACCCATCCTGGTAAACTCCAGACTTCAAGATCCAGTTGATAGCCTCTTTGTGGCACACAGGCACTCGCTCACAAACACACACATACATCCTTGCTGATTAAAAAAATAAAAATTGGCTTCAAGATATATTTGCTTTAAGTGAAATGAATAAGAAAAGCATATCCTGGCAGCTTGCCATTTCTTTTTTTATTGCAAATTTAAAGAAGAAAAGGAATCCAACCCAACTGTTTAGTCTCCCAATCCCCCGCCTGCCATCGACAGGTCCTGGCTGGCTTGAAGCTCTCTGAATGACTGTGTTTCTATTCAAGGTGGTTTGAGTGCATGCAGAAAATCTCAAAGATTTTTTGGTTGACATGGCACTGGGAAGACAATCACACATTCTTACAGATGAACTTTCATCACCCCAGTCATGACCAAGTGCAGAGGACTTGATGGAAGTTCCTCCTTTGCCCTCTGCATGGCTGGGCTACACTCAGATTTGTTGATCGGCTGATTCTATGTGGACACCCCTATTCTGGCACTGTCTCTAAGACCTTACAGACACTGAAAGTAATCTTCCAGAAGATAGTAAATGAATTTAGACCATGGTTCTTCTGTTGCGTTTTGTTTTGCTGTGATGGGAGTCAAACTAGGATCTTGTCATGCTAAGCAAACCACTGAGCTACACCACAGTCCTAGGCAGGGAGTTCTTAATCAAGGATGATCCTTGCTCTTCCTGAAGACATTGGCAATGTTTGGTGGCACTCTGGGTTGTCACAACTGTGGGTTATGCTTCTAAACACTACACCATGCACAGGATAGCCTACACTGTTTAATAGCATGGATTGTGCGTCACCAAATGTCAATAGTGCCATTGGTGACGAAGCTAGATCTAGAATGTCTGCAGTCCCTCCTGGAAAGTCACTCCTTGGGAAGGGAGCACTGAACTGCAGTCAGTACCTGTACAAGCATCTCTTTTAACACACACCTGGGAGAGAAAAGTAAAATCCACAATATGTTCCCATTATATAGCTAGCAATTGTGATCAAAAGGAATAAAAATACTAAGACTGCAAGCTATGGAGCCAACCAAGGTTTCATATAAGCTAGTGGAAAGTCAGCTGATAAAACCACTTTGAAAAATGTTTTGACGGATGTAATAAAACTGATCAGATACACATCCTATAACCCAGTAATTCCACTCTGAAGTTCATACTCATCAAAAACTTGCACATAGGTTCCCTCACAGTAGGCACTATAATGCTCATAGCAGCTCTAGGAATGGGAAACAACTCAAATGTCCTTCAGTTGCAGAGTGGGTGAAGGAATTGTGTTCTATTGACATAATCACACACAATAGTGTAATGAGACAAGAAAATCTATAACTCTATAGAATAATATGGAATAATTTCACAAAAATGAATGAAAAAAGGCAGACAGAAAAATGTATGCTTTATGATTCTATTTATATAAAGTACAAAACAGGTAAAATTAATGCATGCTATTGAAAATCAGAATAATGGCCATTCTTTGTGGGAGGAAATGTCTGGAAGGAAGCACCAGGAGATATTTGGGGATTGGGGAATTCTCTACTTCTTGGTCTGGATGCTGATTACACAGGTGTGTTCACTTTGAAAATTCACAGTGCCGTATACTTTTGATATGTTCACTTTTTCTGTATGTGTGTTATTTTTCAATAAAATTTTTAAAATGTGCAGCTGGTGTTCTGGAAAGTAGGACTGGATATGTCTGTTAATTCTTTCCCATACATTTTAATGTAGATTGGTCCAATGGCACCTTTGAAAGTCCAGAGGTTAACACTGAGGAAAGCAAAGCAATGTGAGGGTGAAGTTAAGGGACAGCTGACCTGGCTAAGCAAGAAGCAGACTGGGGATCAGCAGAGATAATTTGGCTGAGAGTATACCCTTGAGCCAGGGGATCAACACCTGTCAGGTGCAGAGTAGATGCTTAAGAAATTTGCACTCGTAGGTCAGTACAGACCCAAGGGACCCAGGATGGCTGTTATCTATAGCAGCTTCATGGGTGGGAGCCAGGTTTTAGGCTGAGGATTGTCAAGAAGGCCACTGTCAAATGTCTTCTATGAAATATCACTTTGCTTATGCTACAGTTTATTTTGGCTTTGTTATTTCTTATCTGACCTTATCATTTCTCTCTTTTCTCTCTGTACATGTGGCTAGGACAATAAAAGACTTTGAATACAAATTCAACTGATTCAATTGCTAGTTTGTTAATTCCTAGAAGACAAATGGGCATTGAGTATTTGTTAATTGGTTTTCTGTTCTCTGTGGCTAGCTATGTGCTGCTGAGAAATTCCAACTTCTTTCTGCTTCAATTTTCTTATCTGTGAAAGGAGGATTAGTGTGACATTTAAGTGGTAAAGTTTTCTATGTTTGACATTCTTATCCTTAATAAGTTCTCCAAGTAATAATAACTAGAAAACTGATTTCATGTGAAAGCATGGAATCCCAGGCAAGAGTTTCTAAAGGTCTTTTATTTCCTTTCAGTTCCTTATGTCCAATCTCTCCATGGACCCCGCTCCAGGAGGGCTTTGTGGAGAGCTATCAGGTAAGGGGTAGTGCTAGAGGGAGGCACTTTGCCTGGAAACCAGAGGGCACACAGTGTACAGTTTGTAACATCAGTGTTAGTACTGGCCGCAGGATAGAGGTCGTCATTTTAGCCCTAGAGAAAGGTCCCGCTGTTGAAGGCTTGTGTAGGCAAATAACATATTTTAAATGTTGTACAGCATATGGAAATTTCTATTACTGCAAACATTTGGTTTGGTTCTGTGCCTGTTCAACATATTGCACATTTCTAAATTAAGTGTCTTTTAAATGGAGTACAGTCATGATTCATGTCCTCGTTTCCCTGTGGGTGGAGGGCTCACAAGGTAGGTGTTGGACATGCACTTTTCCACGGCAATATACGTGGATACAAATCCCAAATTCCAATTTCTTCTGCGAAGTCCAAAAGTGAGTCTCTGAATGGGGTTGGAACACGAGCTATTTGCTTAGTATATTGAGCTCCCCAAACTCTGGCCCTCCCAGAAGAGGAGGGAGATGGAGAGCTGCAGCTCACAGTACTTTCTTCTCTGCCCGTTCTCATTTCATGGATTTATGAGACCAGTCTTCTGGTGGAAAGAACTGGGGTTGGGCCATGCATGTTACCTTTGTGTCAATGTCTTTCTATGAAAGACACCTTCCCGTGATAAAAACACAGAGTCAGCAGGCAAACACTCTTCTAAATTATTCGGCATTTTCATTTTCCAATTATTAAAAAAGTTGTATTTATTTAGAACATGTAAGTTTACGAAGCAGAAATCAGAAGGCAAAATATCTTCCATAGGATGATGGATGGATACCATTTTGCCTACTTTGGGGACAAGTTGAAAATTTTCAGTGATAAAAATGACCCATAAATTTATTATTCCAGACTTGGTCTCTATCAACAGTTTTGTGTAATTCTGTGAAATCTTTCCCATATAGTGTTTAATTGGTCAAAATAATAATATTGGTACATCTCTTAAATAGTTGTTGCAATTACCTAATAAAACTTGGCAACACCTGAGCCTGAATCTGCTTCCCCCTCATAAACTGGGGAATAATCTCAACGCTCATCAGGAATTGGTTTTAAATCCCAAAGTGAAAATAAAGTTTAAATACCTAGAATAATAAAATATTACAGGTTATAACCATCCTAAAGCATCAAGTTCAGGGTCTGGCATTTAATAGCAAGTGGAACATTAATAAATGAACAGAATTCAAATATAGCACAATATTAGGAAGTCTTCTGGCTTTATATATTTGAAGTTCCAGAGTGAATCTCCATGGGTTTGTGTCAAGACTTTAGTTTGCTTCTCTGAGCAGCCTTTTTTTCTTTTTTTAGGTTATTATTTTCTTTATCGCTACCATGCAATAGTTAACTAAAACAGCATGATGTCTGCCTCAAACGGGCACACAGAAAAATAGAGAGCTCAGAAATTAACCTACATATTTATAGTCAATTGATTTTTGAGAAAGGTGCCAAGAGAACACAACAGGGAAAAGTCTCTTCAATAAACGGTGCTGGAAAAATGAAATACCCACAAGCCAGAAAAATGAACAAAATCTCTGTCTCTTCTCATACCTCCAGATCAACACAAAACAGATTAAAGACTGAAATGGAAGACCTGAAATAAAAAAAACTACTAGAAAAAGACATAGGAGAAATGCTTCAGGACATTGACCTGGGCTAAAACTTTTCGATGTAACCCCCAAATCACAGATGAAAAGAGCAAACATTGACAAAGGGGCTTACATCAAACTAAAAAGTGTTTCCTTTTTTAGCAAAAGAAACAACAGCTAAGAGACAACCTACAGAATGGAGAGAATATTAACAAACTACATGCCTGGGTAGCTTTTCAGCCTTGGGCTGACATCCTGGGTCTTAGTTATTGGCTGTCTCACTGCTTCTCCATGAAGAGAAGGCTGTTTCTTGAGAGTCCATTGCATTTTCAGGCTACCTGCCTTCCTTCATAGACCAAGATCCTTGGGTCTCAGATCTGAATCATTGAAAAAGAACACATATCAATCCATCTTGCTATTTGTAGTACAGAAGATTACAGAAACCAAAATAGAGTTTTCTATCAACTTGAAAGAGAACTTATCTTCACCGGAGCCTTTGTCCAAAAGCAAGGGACCTGCTGAAGATATGATTTAACCACTGAATTGGTAAACAGTGTCTTTGGAGTAGTGGAACGGTGGGATTATTGCTTAACATCATACAACACTATATCTGCTTCCCTATTAACAAATAGACATGGGACTGAAAATTCTGCATGGTCATTTACTTCTTTGACAGTCCATTTATGCAAAAAGAACACATGCTATTTAACATTGTGGTGATTCCTGCTAAAGAAGTAGATGCTGTCTGGATTATTAGATGAATGACTTAGGTATATCTATAACAGCATAGAAGAGAATAGTTTATCTTTGAGCCCCCTTTCTTTCCCTCAAAGAACCCCACTAGCCTACCCATACACTCTTCTTCTACAGTATCTTCCCATTCAGACTTTCCTGCACTGGGAAAACTGCTTTATCGCTGCTCTCTCCTAACTTGACTGTTACTCATTTTCCTGCTGATGACCTGGGTAAGAATTCTGGTTCTTCCAATTCCTAAATGATCATAGACCAGTTTCTGGAGTTCTGTTTCCTCATCTATAATGTGGGGTTAATAATGACAGCTACATTACACCATCATTGTAAGGAATGAATTAGTTAATATATATGTAACACTCAGCAAAGTGTCTGGCGTATAGAAAATAAACAGCACTGTAACTTGTTAAGTTTGCTTTTCCCTTAGGAAAGAGCCCTTCTTAGGAGCTTTATGCAGTTCTGAGCCATGAACCGAATGTTGGTTGCAGAACCTTAAAACCACTTTACTATGCAGACCAGGCACCCCAACCAGGTAGTCTCAACCAACAGGCAGGCATTAAATGAAGTCCTGTTAAATGACAATGTAATAAATTAGAGGAATTGGGTGAATGTTAATATTTTCCCTTTCTTTGTTTTCAGGCTCAGTATTAGGCATTTTGTTCTTTATCCTCCTGCAAATTAACTCTGATGTCAGTATTTTGAGACAGCAAACCAAGCCACTGAGAGGTTTTGAAGACTTCTTGAAACATATTTATGGGCAATGATTCATTTTACTTTTATGTAAATTAGAAGCAAGCAATGCAGAAGTAAATGTCACTCCACTTTGGGCTTGTGAATTCATAATTTAGAGCTTGAACTCTTTCATAAGCTCAAGTTCTAGACATAGAGAAAAGTCAGAGGTCATGACCCAAAAAAAAAAGAAAAAAAAAAGAAAAAAGAAAATCAATGCTATTCAAATGAGTGCGCGCGCACACACACACACACACACACACACACACACACAGTTGTGACTTCAGGTAATTTCTTCCTAAAGGAAGCTGCTCTGGTCCGCCTTTGTGCAGTGGTAACCCAGGATCTCTCCTTGATGGAACCACTGAAATGTGGAGAAAACATTGTAAATCCCCAATTCCCTGTGAGAAGATTGCCCAAAGGATGACAGAGGACAAAGGAAAATCATTTTTCCCTAGTTAACAACCTGTGCTGAAAATACCATGCCCTCCCCCTTCCTTTCCAGGAAAGTCCCAGGGAGATGTGAAGGACTTGGCATGATCAGCACCACAGAAAAATTTGCCAATGAGCAGTGTATTGATCAAAGTCCTGAGGAGGAGAGGTGCTCAAATATTTACCCAGAGCACTTCACCGAAAGGCGCCCACGGGTGCGCAGAGGTGACCACCGCAGGCTCCTGGCACCTGCTCTGTTTCCTCTACTCTAAGGGACCATTCATTCCTGCCTGGTGCTTCCTCAAGCCTGCTCCCCTCTCCCTCTCTGGCGCCCCTTATGAAGATGTTTTATGAACTGTGTGCTTGAACATTTTTGTGCCTGCAGCAAGAATGTTGTTTTCCTAAAATCAAGAATTAGAACAGAAACTTCAGGAACCTGGGTTCTTAGCCTCAGGAATTCAGCTGCTCAGACACTGTCCTGGGAAGAGACTAAACAGCACACAGCATCTCACCTGGAGACAGATGCCTCTTTGTGATGTTCAGTGATATTCTTGGTCTCCTTTCCTCTCCTCCTTCTTTTTAAATCTCTTTTCTTCATATACATACATACATATGAGGACAAATATAAGCCAGTACCCTATTTTTGCCACTAATGTTTGATATGAACTTGAACAAGTTGCAACTATCTTTTAATCTGTTTCCTGTTCTAATCTGAAAGGTATAATTTCATGGAAATGGGTGAATAAGTGCTTCTCTAGTTATACAAATAGGTATCAGTGTGTGTCCTTTATATTCTGAGATGGGTCCATTTTTAAAGCGTGTTTACTTTGGGTACTTAGACCAAGCTAATGAACTTACATGGAAAATACCTTTTAGTATCTGCTGAAAATCTCAATATGCCCTGATTTCACATAAAATCCCTACTACTTCTGCCATTTTTCTAAGAATTAGAAATCAGTTTCTTATTCATGAAAAAATAAATCAATTTCTTAAAGTTTTAAATGCAAACAGGTCTCATTGGCTTATGCTGCTAGCTTGCAAAAGATGAATACAAATGGGCTTGTGTTTAGAACTGTAAGTAATTTAATTATTATGCAACTTTGGCTTTTTTCATCAGTAAGCATGGATTTTCCTTCATGAATAGTCATATTTCTATATAAGGTATGTGATATGGTCGCATATTTTTTTCTTGTTTTTAAGGCATATTCTGTATCACACACACATAGAATTTATATTTGTATCTATGGCTGTATATATCCAAAGATGAATGTGACATACAATATCCTGTAGACAAACTTATATAGGCACGAATTTCTTTATTGATTCTAACAGAGTTTCTTTATCAGACACATTTGTTCCTAGTTAAAATTAAACACATAAATGTGTGAAATGTTTTCCTTCTGGTTACAATTAAGTGGTTTTTTTTTTCTTCTCAAATCAGCAGAAATTGAAGTAATTGCTCCAAAATTATAAAACGTAGGTTTCCCTGAATTCCCAGCAAATTTATGTGTTCAGCCTTATTGAAGTTCTTATTGGTTGAATATCAAATTTGTTATCATTCAGCAAAAGCAAAAAGTCTGATGGCATTAGAAAATGTTTAGTAAGTTCCTCTGCCCTTTTTTGACACAGAAATTTCATGGAAGGAAATCTTTCATGGAAGCTTAGACCCTTTATGACTAAGCAAGAAGTCTGAATGTAAATAATTTAATAAATATTAATATTTATTTATAAATATGTTTTAATATTAATAAATATTTTAAACAGATTAAATTACTTCTCTATCTATGTCATAAGTGAAGAAATATAGGTATAATGAAACTAATAAGTCACATGCAAATTTCAATAAATGCTATAGTCCAATGGAAGACAGAGGTAGCTGGGAATCCAGGAAAAAGGCATATAGAGGAAGGTTTTAGTTGTTTACTTTTAATTAATTTTTTATTTGTGACTAATAATTCTTTTCTGTATTATTCGTTGGAAAACACTTTAGGGATTCCCAAAAGAAGACCATGACTGGGAAGATCTCATATGAGTTATAATCATTGATCTGAAAGTAGATTTTCAGGGAAAAGTTTAAAACCATCTTAGTTTTAATGTTACACTTAGGACCTGGAGGTAGTACTGGTGAGGTTAAAGTTTAAATAAGCAATAAGGCAAAGCGGAGTAGAATAGACCATCAAGATACAAAGGGAAAACTGAAGAACACCACAAAGGGACAAGACAGTCTCCTGCCACCCACAATTGCAGACGCAGTTCACTTCTGGAGACACTGTGACATATTTTATAGGAGAACTGGGGTCTCCAGGTCCTGCTGAATTAAGAAAGGGAAAACTGAGATCTACTGAGTTTCTCAAGTTTACTCTATAACTCAAACACAAATAAATCAGGGTCAGTTTGCATGGTTCAAGAATGCCAAGAATGGTGATGGGGCCAGTACTCCCTAGTCACTATTAATTAAGTACATCCTCTAGCAGGCTGACTCAAGGCTGCTAATCTTCACACCTTCCTTTGAGGCCTCTGGACAGCTGCTTTGGAGGTCTTAATGAATCTCCAACCAATTTGGACCATGATCAAGTTAGCAAAATCAACAGCCAGAGGTGTAATAAGATAGTCTGTGAATACTGCCTGTTCAGTATGATCTGACCAGCATTGCTGTTGGACAGGCCATGTCACTGTGCATTCAAAACAAATAAATCTGCATACGGCATTGTCACATTATATAGAAAACAGTCTAACATTCCATAAATTGGATAGCATATCTGCTTACTTCATGAAGACTTACCAAAATCAAGGCAGAAAACAAAAACAAAAAACCAACACTGTCTTCCTTTGATTTCAAATGAACTTGGGTCACTTTTTTAAAAAGCTCTGATGTGGCATAAGGTTAGTAATTCTATAGTGAGACATATTTATTTTAGGTGGGGGAGAGAGTTCATGCCAGTGAAGTCAAGGTTCATCTGACTAGCTTTGCCCTGGAGTTCTGAAAAAGTCACTAATGGGTGACCACAATATCATAAGGATGACGGATGTCCCTTAGCTCTCCTTGATCCTTGCTGGCATCTATCAAGACAAGTGTCATTTTACCTGGTCTTCCAATGACCATCCAGTCAAGTCACTGCTGTGTATCACCTTCCAGGTTGTTAAGTCCCCTTTAGCAGTGATGGCTTATCTGATATTTCTCTGCCCCTGGTGGATACAGAATTCACTAGAGCCGTTCCCACTGTGAAGGTTCTATATTAACTTGACTGGGTTACAGGACCCAGTGATTTGGTCAAACATTATTCTGGATGCTTGAGGATATTTTTGAAATGAGATTAAAATTTGAATCGGTGGACTTTGAGTAAGATAGGTTAGCCTCCACAAATGGATGTATCTCATTAGTCAGTTGAAAGCCCAAATGCAAGACTGACCTCCCTTGAGAAAGAGGGAATTCTGACAGCAGATGGCCTCCAGACTCTATCTGACACATCGGCTCATCTCTGGGTGTCCAACTTGATGGCTTTCTCTGTTGATTTTGAATTTTCCAACTGCCACAAACACATGAACCAGTTCTCTTTTTGTATATGTATGCCTCCTACCGGATCTGTTTCTTTGACAATGCAGACTGGTGCACCTGCCCAAGAGGAACTGCCTGGGCTAAGACCCTTTCTTCTGTCATGTCCTTCCCTGTTGGACTTCAAGCTCCTTCACCAAGTCAAGCTAGCTAAGACTCCTTCTTCCTAGGCACGTTAGAGTCAGTGCAGATCTGGTGTCAGTGATGGTGAGATAGAGATTGAAGACTAACTTGACAGCATTTGTTAAAATGGAAAATATCAAAGCCCCTGATATATTTAAGCCCTAAGGAGCGAGGTAGGAAATAAAGCGATAATTAATTGAAAAATACTTCCCATAATCGGAGCAGAAATGGCGATGCTTGGGGTACCTAGGTGACATACCTATATATTAGCCAGTGAGAAACAGTATCTCATTTTTATATGAAGCAAAGTGTGGATGTAGAAAGCACTGGATCATGCTGCCACCACCCCTAACCCCCAAGAGCTGTGACATGTCACTTAGAGGAGATGTGGCAGAAATAAGGAGGAAAGAGCAGTGCCTGGTGTGTGCTGCAAAGAAGAGTGTGCCCAAGGGCTGGGTCAACTTTGTAGGCAATGACAAAGTGCCTTCCAATCCTTTGCCCATGACAGAAGGTGAAACATGGATAGCCACCACGATCAGGAAAAGGTGAGTGTGGCAGATGCTCTATGGTCTTTGAGGGTACAATGCCTTGGTACAATATCCCAGGAACAGTACCAAGAGTGGGCATAGAAATCCGTAAAATATGCATCTGTAATGTGAATATGGCACATTTCAAGCCCAAGGCAGCTGCACCCCTAGGAATCAGGAATCACTTCAGTATTCAGAAAATAAAAGCTTCCAAACTGAACATGCTGCAGTCCTGCTTCTTACCTCTTTTGTTCAATGGCCAGACCCTAGCTGGTATGTTCCTTTTGGATTAACACCTTGCACTTTGAGGAACACCTCAATGTTTAGGAAACGGTATGGAGCTCAAGGACATATAGAGGACATTTTAACTCTCCATAGAGGAATATGATGCCTCTAGTTTCTGTGAGCACCTGTATTCAAAGAATCCAAATTTCTATGACTTAATATTATGATGAACCACAAAGGAAGCCGGAAAACAAAAGCATATATAGCTTTTTGGAAATGTTCTCATTGTTGCTAAATTCTTTCACCCTACCTGGGAGCCAGGTGGACACAGAGGTAAGGTTGGGTTTGCCCAGGCAGCACAGTGATTCCCCTGTAGCAGTAACATGCCAGTGGCTCCCTCCTGGAGCAAGTGCAGAAGAGTTGCAGCCACCTAGGACAGCTTATATCAACTGGCCTTCGACAGTCCATGGGAATCATAAACTAGCCTGGCTTAAAGCCATCAACCTGGTAATCAGTTTCATGGCAATAGCAAACATTTATGCCCTCTAAAAGATCACTTACACAGACAAAAGGAACGATGCCAATAATCTAAAAAATACAACAGCCTCAGGTCTAATTAAAACAGACTATGTAATTAGCCAATCAGAAATAAGGTAATTTTTTTTTTTTATTTTGTGAGATGGGAGAAAATGTTCAAAGCTATTCTCTGGATTTTAGCATTCATCTTTTTTATTTTTAACAGCTTCACTGTGATATAGTTTGAATAGCATAAACTTGGCTATTCTATTTGTAAATGCCAATAATTTTTAGTATATTTAGAGTTCTGCAGTCATCATAACAACCTATTTTAGAACATTTTCATCACCTAAAGACACCCTGTACCCAATTGGATATGTTCTCTATGCCTACTCACAGCAATTACAAATCTATTTTCTGTCTCTATTTATGTGCTATTTGGAATATTTCAAATAAGTAGGATCATATAATATGTGTTCATCTGAGTCTAATTTTCATCTCGGTAGAGAGGTGTAAAAGGGGATTATCATGAGACAAAGATATATATATACATATATATATACACACACATATATATACACACACACATATATATGAATTATATGTATACATATATGTATTTTAGATAAAAGCAGTAGTTTAGGATTATTTATACTAGTTATTTCCAAAAGAAATTGAACTCACAGTTAGAAAAGTTAGCATGAGTAAGGTCTATGTGGCCTTATTTGCAACACATAAAACCATCCGTGTCACAAATGAGACTACACATAAACATATACAAACACACCCTATTAAGTTATGGCGGGAGGCAGCACACAAGTTTGTCAAACATGAGGCAAAAAATCTTTATACAGAAAGCCAATTTATGGGCAGTCTGTGTGCTAGATAAGGAACGTGATCTTGGGAATAAAAAATAAGATGAGAAAGACAAAATGGTTTTTGTACAAAAATACCCTAGAGGTTCCTTCCAAATTTATTCCAAATTCATCCTTCCCATCCTCTGCTGGTTCTGTAGAGAGAAGAGGCATATAATATTTGCTGCTGTGAAAAGTTCAGGAAAACCTGTGGAAAAAGAAATATCTAGACAAAGACTCAATCAATACAGATGGTTTTAAATCATTTTAGCTTAAAAGATGGCACTCAACTCAGCCTCCCTGGTTTATGTAACCCAGATCTGACTTGCTCATCAAACAGTCAAACAACACATGAAAAATGCACTTATAATTTTGCCCCAACTTCTATGGCTGACAGTCTAGAGAGCCCCAAAGTGTCTTCAACAAATACAACTTGTAGTTCCTGGACCTCACAGAGGGTAACCTATTTTATAAAGAAATCCTTGAACATTTTAAATCTTTTCTGAAAATACCCCTGCCTTAGATAAAACAGCTCACAGAATAAAGAGAATTGCGTGTGAGAACAGAGGAGTCTACCATGCTGTGATAACATCTGCCTGTCCATGTGGAAATGAAAGCCTTCATGAAATTACATGGCAAAGGAATAACTTGTAAGGTTCAACTCACATATTCCAGCTCTACTCATTAAATAGCCCTGTTTAATAGTATTTAGGAGTGGCTCCAGGTGGTGTCAAGTATCAAAGGTCCTGGTCCATATGACCCCTGTGATGACAGACCAAGAGCTTTGCCTTCACTGCTGGGCTTTTGTTAGACGTGCTGATGAAAGATGCACCTGGAGCTCTTTGGTCCATCTGCCCCAATATTTCATCTGAGTTTCCTGGTTCCAGCACAGGAGATTCATCTCTAACCAGTCTGAGTGCCCCAATGCTGTATTAATTAAAGAACATGTATCAGTATGCTAACATAATATTACACATACATAGGAACCATGGAGAGAGATTAGACGTTTACACTTACAATGGAACAGTGGAGAGAATAAATTTTTTCTTGCTTCCACACATATGGTTCCACTTTCATGGTTCTGTCCGTTTCCCGGGCTAATGACGTCCCACCATATGCCCAAGAGCAAAGAGTGATGGGACTGACATGCGGCCCAAACAGCCCGAAACAAGCTGCATCGTGTGTCCTCGGCCATAAAATGCCATTCAAGTGACCCCGTAAGCTGACATCTGCCCACATGTTGTACACATTTGGGGCCAAGTTGCCCATTTGCTCCTTTCTGATCTAAATGTAAATATTATACATGAAAACACTGACAAGTCCAGCCTTCTTTCTTTTTTAAGAGGCCAGGGAAAGGCCGGGTTGGCTAGGTACCAGTTACAGCTTCACTTTTAGGGGTGGCTTTGTGATTCTTTCAATGTGTCTTGATAAATTATATGCTTTGCTTCAAACCAATTAAATCCCTGTAATTGACATGAAAACTCATATGCAATTTTTTTCCATGAAAGTTAAAATAACCCTTTGAATACAGTGTAATTCTTGCAAGTCAATAGGCCCTCTAATCAATGTTTTTGGATCCTGGCTGATCTCTTATTCAGTCTCCCTCTTGATTGCCAGGGTTATGTCATGGGGCACCTGGGGGATGGTCATCAATGAGGGAAGCAGAGAGCCGTACAGGACCTTAAAGTTTATACCCCTCCACACACAAAAATAATCTGCCCAGGCAATGTCATCAGTATTTTCCTTCCTTCTTCTCCAACGACAGCTATTTTCTCATTGATGAGGAGCTAGAAGGTCATACCTAAAATCCTGAGTTCATATACTGCTGCTCACTGTGACTTTGGTCCACAGAGACATTCTGAAGCTCACATTCAGTTTCTATGCTAAACTGCTTTTGCCTTTCTTACAATGTTTATATGTTTATTTCATCGTCACCACATGTTCAAAGAAGAACATGTGGTAGGTGACACAAAATAATAATAATGACTGAAAAATGGGATTTGCAGGAAAGGCATGAGTTCCTCCCTCCTTTTTACTGTACCACAAAATCACTGTGGTTTTTCTCTGAGAATTATGCTATGGCAAATCCATGTACAGCTGTTTCTCTGCAGAGAAGCTGCAAGTTAAGGGGGGAGGAGCAGGTGGAATGTTGTACGAAAGTGAGAAATGTCCAGACAATGAAGGTTAACGTAACTCATCTTCCACCTTGGAGTTTATCCTGAGAAGAATGCACCAATAGCTTTACATAGGGCAAAGCCATCAGAAAAGAATGGAGAGGTCATTTTGGCTGTGCCTAGGAAAATGGACAGGAAAAGAAACAACCTCAGGAGACCAGTTAGAAGGCTGATACCAGCAATCTGGCTTAGAAATGATTTTAACATGACTAGGAATGTCTGCAGAGATTGAAAACATTCAGGATGCTCTTTAGATGGTTAAAATCACTAGAACTGTGTGAGATGATGTCTAGGTAATGCCTAGGTCCCTGGCTTCAGTGAGGAGACAGGCAAGAGAACACTGATGTCCAACACATAGTTCTTTAATGACACAAGTGTTACAGATCTATGTTGTTCAGTACTACATGCATGGGCTATTGAGCTCCTACAAATGTAGCTTGGAAAACTAAGAAGTCAAATTTTTAATTGTTTTCTTTTTAATTCATTTAAGTTCAAATGTGCACATGTGGCTAGTGGTTACCATAATAAACAGCTTAATATGGAGTAAAATGACTAGTATATTAAAATTGATTATACAAAGACAGAAGGATGAGAGACTGATCAGAAGATAAGGCAGAGTCATTGGAGTTGCCTGCCCAACCTTCTCCTTTTCTCTTTAACTACAATAGCTTTTGTTTTTGTGTCTATACCTCCCTCATGCAACCTATAGACTATAGGCAGAGCTAATTCTATTCCTGATTCAAAACTTGAATCATATTCTGCTACCTGCAATATACAGAAACTTAAATGATATAAAGAATCCAAATTTACAATTTCAAAGGTGAAAAAAAAATCCCTAGAGTTGTGGAATGGAGTAGAACATCAAGAAAGATGAAAAATCAAGCATTTGAAGGAACCAGAATGTTAAAGGTGCTGTCCTTACCCTGTGCAATGACGGCATGGTTTCGGGTACAGGAAAAAAAATCATGAGACAGGTGACATAGATTTAGAAAAGGAATGTGTTGCATGCTATTTCCATGCCAGCCTTGGTTGCTTCTTCCACAACATAGGCTTTTGAAAGGATTCAAGATAGCTTTATTGGTATAAAAGAAAGAAAAAGAATCATACTAAAAATGGAGGCAAAGGGAAAATGAAGCTTAGGAACATAAGATGAAGCCAGAGATAAGGTCAATACCCAACATGCATTCTAGATCATCCAGGAGAGTTGCCAGAGCTAAGCTGCATATTTGGCTATTAGTTTGCTATTCATGCATGGATCCAGTCTTTGTGTGTTCTATCTCTGTATAAATCTTTCATAAAGTTGTGACTAGTTCAATACATTGAGCTCTCCTTTAACTACCAGTTTATGTTGGGTGCCCAAGTTCATGGAACTGGAGATAGAGGCTGATTTTGGACAGAAGATTTCACATTTCCAAGCCTGCTGGTTTCCAACTAGACCACATGGCATCCCAAACACAGAGTGAATTCATGTTAGGCATCCTTTTTCCTGGACTGCAGGGTCACAGGAAAACCAGAAAGCTGCTGTTCGTGACTCTGAACCCTGATGACTGAGGATGGAAAAGAACTTGACAGGCAGACCAGGCCCCCTGATGGACCGTGTCTGGACAGAGTGACCTAGGAGAGGAAGCGCCCCTGCCCAGTGGCTGGTCTCCAGGGAAGCCCTGTGCTAAGGCAGCACACTTTCTACATGTCAGGATTAAGGTGGTTTGGCAGAGGCACCAAGGGGGAAATGTGACTCTCCGGCCCCTGCCGGAACTGGCCAATTTGTGTCCTTGGTGGTTAAAAGATAAACATCTGGCCACATCCTGTCAAGGAGAAATCTCTTCTCTCAGTGCCTCAGTTCACCTCTCTACCTGGGTCAAGCCTGTCTCAAACTGTGAAATTCTGGTGAAGTCTAATTCCCTTCTCATCCAAGAATTCAGTGTCTAAGTGAGAAAAACAACTCCCTGCTGACTTCTTAGTATGCCAGGAATCAAAGCCACCATTTTCCTCCTCATCTATTTATGGATGTGTTCTTGCATACATGGATGGTCTCTGGGGGAAGAAGGGGAGCTTCAACAGAGACTCAAAGTTTCTAGGGTATTCCCAATGTTGTTTGAAGTAGACAAAGCACAAACTCAAGTGAGCTACTATTTTCTCCTGCTCGGATGAGTCTTCTTTAGGATTTTTAAGATGGAAGCATGATGGAGATTCAGAGCAGTGGCCACGTTCCACATTTCTTCAGACAACAATCCTTCAACTTCATTGACATTTCAATCCGTTCTGTGAAGCTAAGGATGCATCCTACTGATGAGCATGAAGCTGCTCATATCACAAAATTTTATGCAACATTTTGGGGGAGAGTAAGGAACTCCTTGAGGAAATCATGCATGCAGCACAAGGGATCCATGCATTCCAAGTAAACAACCTCATTTCTGTGTGGCTACTTTGGACAGCTTGGGCTGTATCCAAGAAAAGCCTAGCAGAAAAGACTTTTGAAAGACACTAGGATCTTAATGTTTACACCTAAGGCTCTTATGGATCGTGTGACTTCCCACCAATTACTCTGTGTGGGTTTTCTTGGTGTAAGTGGGATAATAATGTTCGCCCTGCTCATCTCATTTGATGTAAGAATTTAATGAGAAATGCATGGAATTTTCTATATAGTCTGGAAAGAACAAGATCTTGATAGCGGGAGACAAGATCTGAGTGTACAGAGGTGTGAAGCTCATTTATCGCACATTTCTTACCCTTGCATACTATTCCTGTCCTTCTTGGGACAGTACCAAGCACCAACCTTCTACTCAGATGAGCTCCCAGTGCATGCACTGGGCTCTGGACCCTCCCTGGCAACTTCTACCATCTCTATTGCATGTGTCGCATGTCCTGAGTCTGACTTGCTGTAAAAAGGGAGCTTTCAAATATCATCGTCAGAAATCCTTTGTGAATGATGAGATAATGAATTAGGTTGGACATTAATGATTATTTATAAGTTAAACAACTCAGTGTTAAGTTGTAATAATTGTGAATTCACCTTCTCCCTTCTGTCATGAACATATGACTATATATGATAATATAAAGCAGTACTTCTTGAACAGGGAAATGCAGTGCACACTGTATCTCTCCATTAGATTATTTCACATAGGTGTGGCTCCATTCTCAGACACAAAGCTGCCTGCCCTATCATCCAGGTCCTTACTGTTGGTGTACATTGTTTCATGACTTACTACAAAAAAGCGGGGGGATCTCCATCCTTTCTTCAGGTCCATATCTAGGAATAGGGGTCTTACTTGCATTTTTTAAAACAAAAGCATATATTACAGTAATTATTATAATGAAGAGGGATGGCAATGCTTCACCTCTGTATCCTGTACACACAGCCCTTCTACCTATTGTTCTGCACAGCATCATGTCAAATCTGGCAGGACACAATGGCAGCATTTGTGGCTTTTCCCTGGGTGAGGAGAAGCTGGTCTGACATAGGGGGCAGAGGAAGGAGAAGGCTCCATTCATGATGACAGGATTTGAGTTACAGGGAACCCCACAAGCCAAGGCACTTCCACCCCCAGGTGCACACTGGCTCCTAAGGAGTGTGTGATTTATGGGGTCCTTGAGACAGGGGTGCAAGTGACCAGAGAACTCTGGGACTTTATGTCTAGACAGGGCAGTGTCCAAGGCCAAAGTATTCTCCTTGAATTAACCTGGGGTTGCTTTGGCAAATTTCCTTTTTCTTTTCTCTATTTTTTTCCCCCAAGAGTAAATGAAGAGTTTGTTTTTGTCTGTGACAAGACCTATAACCATTAGGATATTGGTGAAGGAGCAGGCCTAATCTATTTTTAGATTCCACTGCCCTGTGGGTCATTTCTTATTTCCATCCCACTGGTTAGGAACCGAAGAGGCCAGGTGAAAGGAGAGGGGTTAAAACAGGATCCTTTCCAGTGGCAAATCGAGCAGCGAAGGCCAAGGAAACACTGTTTTATCGATGGTCATTGCAGGCTGTGTCCTGTGACCCATACACACTGTCATTTCTGTTAGTCACTGGATGGACTGTATTAAATCTTATTACATTTTTATCAGTCCTTACTATAGAATCCAAGTTTTACGATCAATGTTGCTGTTTTCCCCATGCCATAGGGAGAGAAAGACATCGCATCTGCGCAGTGAGAGTGGAGCAGTCGAAGCTGCTCCACCTAAGTGGTGGTCACTTTCCTCCACAGCCTCATCTCTTCCTCCATGGACGGCAGTCATGCCACAATGGTGAAGCCAAAAATATTTAAAAGCATTTTCAAGCAACCACTGAAAGGAGAAAACGGCACATTTACATTTGTCTCTCTCTGCTTAATGGCATTACCAGAGATGCCTTGTCCCCTTGGGGCCATAAATTGAGACATCACTCAACAGTTGTCCTGGCAAATTTCCCCCAAAAAGGCCACTTATGAAGTGACTAATCACATAGGAGCCTAATTTACTGAACATTTAAGGCCATTGGGGGAGGGGGATTAGAAGACTAGGAACCTGGGATATGATCCATTATATCCCCAGGCTGAGATCTCATCCCTGCATCCTCTTCAAGGAGACTGGGCCAGTTTTCCTGTCCCATCAAACTGCAGAAATGGTTTCCTAGTTGGGTAAAACTACCGTGTTACTAGCTTTAAACTAAGACAGGCAAAATCCCTGGCCATCCTGGTCTGGAATGGCTATTAACTGATGCACTAGGGTGCATCTGAGGTCAGAGAGGAAACCAAGATTATATGCATAATGTGATAGTCATTTTATCTCAATGTGGGTACCTCAATGACTTAAGTCAGGGAGACCTTAGTTCTAAGGCCTATCCAGAGCCACTTTATGTTTCAGCCTCCTGAGTCACCCTTTCCCTACATGCTTTTAGCTCCTAGAAAGGAACTTGTTATCAAGAGAGCTATTAATAGTTATGTTCCTCTGAAAATTCATGCCATATAGTATGGCTGGGTATAGTGGCCCAAGTCTATAATCCCAGCAACTCAGGAGGCTGAAGCAGGAGGATTGCAAGTTCAAGGCCAGCCTCAGAAACTTAGCAAGGTCCTAAGCAACTTGGTGAAAACTTGTCTTGAAATAAAATATAAAAACAGGCTGCAGATGTGGCTCAGTGGTTAAGCACCCCTGGGTTCAACCCTGGTACCAAAAAAGAAAAACAAAATAATGTCTATGATCCTCTTTGGAAGAGAGGAGGGGATGACCTTAACCCCCATCCTCTCAGGTGTCAAATGTATCACGGGGCTTCATGTCACTGCATTTGCTAACCACCTCCAGGTGCCAACATGCTCTCTCCCTGGTACTATTTTCAGTCACATGAAGACATGCAGTAATTCAAATCTGATTTTAGAAAGCTGGTGTACATATTCTTTGATGATGAACTTTTTATCCCTTACAAAACTCTTGGGAATACTAATTTAGGATTGGGGATTCTCTGCTAAACTCTAGATTGAAAATGACAGAAAAGAGACTCAGTTCAGAAAGCATCACCTCACCATTATGAGTGCCACTAGACATACACTGCTTCCCAGTACGGATTAAGATTGGGTTTACTGGAGCCTTCATAAATCAATTAATACCCCAGGCTGACTCAGCGAGTCTATGACACCATCTCTTCAGTAATGGACGGCTCTTTCATTTCAGTTTGAGTTGAGGGAAAGTGCAGCGTGTTCTGTGAGTGAATTCCAGTGACAGAGAAGGGAGAACAGGAGTGGGGGACAGCAGGGAGGGAATGGCTAATGAGCCAGAGTGCCTATGAGTGTGAAGTCACGTACCGAGAATTCTGCTGCCAAGAAGAATTAAAAAATGCAGATGCTTTTATGCAGAAATGACCACATTATGCAAGGCGCGCACACACACACACACAGCTCCTCTGGGAGTAAAAGGTTCTTTGTGAAGTTCCTAAAAAACGACTAATTCTAAATGAAGAAAATTCTTAACTGTTTCTGGAGAATTCCAATGGTGTTCTCAGTGTCTTAGCCTCTGCTTACCTCTCTTGGTTAAAATGCTCCATCCATTTCACTAAAGGCAATTTCCAAAGACCTAGAAAACTCATCTCAAAGTTTTCAGCCCTATATAAAATTTAAGAAGAAGTCTAATTATCATGGTAAGTTTAAAATATATGTTCTGTTCCTGAACATGGAATACAATCAGCCTAATGCATGTGTGAATTAACAATTGTGTTTGTGATGGGCAGTCGGGGGAAAAGAGTGATTTTGTTCTATTGTAAACAAGTTTATTTTATTCAACAAAAATAGTTGTGAAAAATGGGTCGGTGAATAAAGATTCTATAAAGATTATAGTCTGGAGAAGTGGCACAGATGTCCATAAAGACTACAACACTTGAGTAGGTCTGTGACAATACAGGAATGAGAGAGCTCAGGGTATCATTTGTTGACATTTTACTTTAAATCGTAAGTATAAATTCAACACAAAACTTACTTAGCCGATGTCAAATGATGAAGGATTTACTGATTGCCTATGCTAAAGCTACTATGTCTAGCAGTCCTTCGACCCATTGCTGGACTTCTCAGAGCATGAGCTTTATAGTCTGGGTTTAAATCTGGGCTTCCACTTACTGATTATGGGACCAGGGGCAACTTAGGTTTGGCTTCAGTTTCCTTGTTTCTAAAATGAGGATGTTAACGAGACCACGCGGTCATTCTAAGTCTGAATTCAGTTTTCATGAACACAGTGGATGGGACAAAAGTGGTCCATTGATTAGTTACCATTGCTGTATCATCATCTCAACTTAAGCATAGTAAGTTTCCTTTTTTAGGTATACACAAGAACAGCAATGAGGACCAACCTCAGGGAGACTTTGTTGGGATTCTGAAGACCAATTCTGAATAGGGTCAAACCCAAGTAGGGTCTACTGCTGAAACGCAAATCTTCTGTAAGAGGATAATGAATACAGACCATTTATAGCAGAGGGAAATCTTACTTATTAAGGGATTTGTGTGACAGGCAGTCACTGAATCAGACAAAATAAATTAACAAAAATTTAATTAGCTTGTATCGTTCTTGTCAAAACTGACAACTAAAATATGGGAAAAAGATCATGTTTTCTCCAGGGAATGTTCTAATTTTTTTTTTCCTGGTCTGAAAAGAAACTTTGACTTATTCACCTATTTATAGAATTTACATGGATTGCTGTTTCCTACATTTCAGGAGAGTTTCAGGAGCCCCAAGAAGCCAAGGACATGTCCATGTGGGATTCATTCCCGTTGAAGGATGGAATAATAGATCAATTAGGGAAAAGATACTTCTTCTCCCTCCCCTTTTCCTTCCTATTTGTCTCCACCCTTTGCTGTACTCTTTATCCAACTTTTTCTCCTTATCATGTCAGTGAGGGATTTGAGGATGTGACTGCAAGGGCCAGTGGGAAACTAAGAGATGTGCAAACAAATTGCCATGCCAATGAGAACCTCTGAGAAGTGCCGCCTTCTCAAGTGGCCGTGATAGTAGACATGCAGAGGAAGAAACTGAATTAAGATTTGTGGTGGAGGCCAAATGATGAGGAAGAATCAGTAAAAATGGTGCAGAAGAGTGTTGTTAGATCACTACCACCCTCGAGTGTACTGGTATTCATTCGAGCATCAAGGTCTGTGCATGTATGATGGAATTTCATTCCATCACTGGTGACAGGTAGACAGAGACTTCGATCACCCTAGATACCTACGATTGAAGTGATCACAGTGTCATTCTCAGATGTAATTTCAAAGAAAAATGACGTCAGAGCATATTCTTTAGGAATTTCAAGACAAACAGGGATGCAACACAGTCCCGTGTTTTATCCACCGTCAATTATCAACTTCATCTTTGTGTTTTATCTAACATAAAGGCTTTTATTTTTTAAAGGGTAATGGTCCCAATTGGAGATTTATAAGCTGGAATGAGTTAGGACCTCTACAAAACAGACAGGAGGAGTTGAAGTATTGAGGGCGGACTGAGTTTAAGTGCTTTTAGTGTTTATTTGAGTAAAACAGGTCCACTTTTCGTGCGTTTACCTAATGGCATTTCAGAGAAAGAGTAGAAAGTTTATAGCAGAGGGAAATCTTACTTATTGAGGGATTTGTGTGACAGGCAGTCACTGAATCAGACAAAATAAATTAACAAAAATTTAATTAGCTTGTATCGTTCTTGTCAAAACTGACAACTAAAATATGGGAAAAAGATCATGTTTTCTCCAGAGAATGTTCTAATTTTTTTTTCTGGTCTGAGATGAAACTTTGACTTATACAACTATTTATAGAATTTACATGGATTGCTGTTTCCTACATTTCAGGAGAGTTCAAGAGTTAAGTCACAAAAGATCAGGGGGTGTTCTCTCCCTCCCCGTCCCAGGGCTTACACAGCCACTTGTCCACATTGATGTATCTTAGCAGCAGTTTGGTGTCTGACTCAGTCTCTTCTTTATGGAGTTCCTGAACAGGGTCAACCAGACTCTCTTGCTAGGCTCCATTGGCCTACTTGGTTGCTGTCACGACTTCTACTTCCTTGCTGGTACAGTGAGCCCTCCAGACTGTCACAGACTGTTCAAAATTAAATCTTCATAATCTTCCCGTCACTGGTCCAGGGAACCATCAGTTCTTGGGTCCACTCAGGGCAGCCGCTCTCTTCTGTTTCATGGGACTCTTGCCATATGAGCCAACCTGGGGCTACCTCCAGGAGCTGAACTGTAAAGCCAGTCAATCCTGACACCGTCACTTCTGTTACAGTTTATATGTGAGGCGTTCCCCCAATTTCATGTGAGAGACAATACAAGAAGGTTTGGAGGAGAAATGATTGGGTTATGAAAGCAATAACCCAATAGTTCATTTAATCACCTGATGGGATTCATTGAGTGATAACTGAACTCAGGTGGGGTGTGGCTGGAGGAGGTGGGGCATTAAGGGTGTGGCTTTGGCAAATATATTTGTGATCTGGCAGGTGGAATCTCTCTCTCTTTCTCTGCTCCTGATCATCATGTGAGCTGCTTCCCTCTGCCACACTCTGCTGCCATGATGTTCAGCCTCACCCTGAGCTGCAAGGAATGGAGCCTGCACTCTGTGGATTGAGTCCTTTGAAACCATGAGTCCCTAAATAAACTTTTGCTCCTCTACAATTGTGCTGATCAGATTCTTTAGTCACAGCAGTGAAAAAGCTGACAATTTCTTGCCTTTGAAAAGTCCTACTCAGAGGACACACCTGTCTCCCATTGAGACCTATAGAACATTTTCTATCTCTACAGAAAAGTGTCAGATTCAGCATGAGCAGCACCTCTAAGAACATCCCCCTTGCTGCATTGTGCCCACCTGCACCCCTGCAGGGAGCAGCTTGTGTGTGGCCCAGCAAGTCCGTGGCCTCTGCTCCCCGGTGCTCCCACTACTGCTTCTCTGCTTTTCCTCACACGAAACACTCTCCTCCGCATCTCTTTGCCAGTTTCCGACAGTGGACATGATGCAGTTGGGTGGGAACAATCCTCTTTTTGCCCAGAGTGAAGACAAATCTTAGTTCCTCCAGTTAGGATATAAGAAATGCCTTTTCTTATAGGAAAATCACCTCTGGTAGTTTTATAGACTTTGAATCTTAACTACAGATCCACAATTCTCTACTTCATCTGGAAGTCATTCTTTGAAACAGAGTGGATGGAGAAGTTCAAGTGCTTATCCCCATAGAAGCAAAAACACAGTGTGAGGCAGGCTGTGGGGCATTTCCAAACTCCTGAGTCCAGTTCGCAGGGACAGGGGAGCTATTTGTCTTGAGGAAGATTGCAGAAGTGATGATTGGCATTTTCACACGGTTAGACTTTTGCTGGGTGTTTTATATACAGCAATCTCTAGGGTTTTCTATTATCTGTATTTCACAAATGAAGAGATCAGAGCTTAGAGGGATTAATTACCTTGTCCACAGTCACATGGTTAGAAAGCGGTAGAATGTGGACCCTTGCAGCTCTGATCCGACCTTTCTTCCCATTTCTGTTTAGAGTTGGTCATTTGTTATTTCATTCGCATGCAGAGGTAAGACATAAGATGATCAAGGTTACTTGAACTATTCCATTCTGCTACAGGATAACGAAATGCATTCTTACAATCACTTCATCATCATGGACTTTCTATGGGCAGGGGACATTTTTCAATGGGAACAATGTGGCAGGAATGATATTGTTGTCTACTGGGCAGAGAACAGATATGCCATTAGACATTCTGCAGTGTGCAGAGAGGTTCCCACAAGACATTGTCTGGTGCAAAAGTCAGTAGTGCTAAGATTGTGAAACACCAGAATAAGTGACCTGATACATAGTATTTAGGATGAAGTACCAGAAGAACACATTCAGGTTTTAAATGAATTATTTAGCATGCTTTCTAACATGCTAAATCCGTCATGAGTATAAAGCTTATTTTATGTGTTTTCTTATTGCATGCAGTTTAGTCCCAACACATTCATGAGTAATCCCCCCTCCAACAGATACTGTTAACTCTTCAAGGAAGAACCTAAGTGTTCTCTCTGCTTGTGACCACCATGAGTCCTATAGAATCTCATATTTATAATCAGTACTTCTGGCTGGAAATAAAATGTATTTCTAATCAGAAGCAACGTAGCCATGGAGTGTAAAATGTTAAAGGGATTTGGGAAGCCACTGAGTGAAAAAGCATATGTCTCGTTTATAAGATGGAGGGTAGCCTATGGGGTGGAGAGAGAATGATGTTCTACAGAAAGTCCTAGAAATACCAAGAATATTATATTTTTTTCTATTAAAGAAATTCTCAATTTTATACACAGTTGTAACAATCTTAGCCTACAATTCATAGTTTCTCTAACAAAATGACATCCACTCTCTCCCACTTGCTTTTTTCTGATATCTGCCTCTCCCTCCCTCTCTCTCTCTCTCTCTCTCTCTCTCTCTCGCTCGCTCTCGCTCTCGCTCTCACTTTTGCTCTCTCTCCATCTCTTCTTTATGAAGAAATATGGAATGAACATTTACTTAGCAATTAGGGTTTCATGGCAGATCTTTCAAAGCTGTGCTGGGCAAAGAGTCAAAACCTACATTTGGTGGCAAAGTTTTTAGTACCCACAATGAACAGAAGTCTGTACGGTTTCCCTTTCCTCACTGGGTGGCTTTAGCATCACTTCTAGAAACAAAAGGATGGCTATTGGGGATTAGCTGGAAGAATCTGTCTGGAAGAAACTTGCTCTCAGGTTTTATTATAATGTCAGGATTTTTGGTGGGCTCAAATTTGAGTCATGTGGAGATACCCGCACCTAGGCGGTGATTCTATGGGAAACAGCAGCCAGTGCCAGGTCCACTCAAAATCCCGAGTGCATTTCTAGACAGTGAGAGCTGTTTCCAGGATTTTCTAATTCCACTTTAACCTTCATTTTCATCCTGAGCAAGAGAGTAGGCTGGGAGGGGCCTTCTGTTTCTGTTGTTACTGTTTTTTCGTACATTTGACATGTGGGTTAGCCACAGAGGAGGTTTAGTCTTGAGCTGTTTTTGTTTACTGCAAAAGAAAAAAAATCTGAATTTATTGCCTGAAAGTTATGTTATTGAAATGCAAATTCAGTTTGAAGGAGGCCCATGTAACCATCCCCAGACAAAAATTTCTAAGTGGTTGAAGTTTCATTTGGTAATCTTTTTGTATGTTTGTTTGTTTGTTTGTCTGTCTGTCTTTACTTGGTGGGGAGGGGGGTGCTGGGGATTGAACCCAAGGCCTTGTGCATGTCAGACAAGCACTCTACCAACTGAGCTCTATCCCCAACCCCTCATTTGGTATTCTTTTATCCGGAATTTTTTCTATACTCCAAACAACTTTTTGGCCCGTATGATCTTGCGTCCACAGAATCATCTAGTCTAAACTTCTCAATGAATAGGTGAGGTAGTGGAAGTCCAGATCCATCCAAGGGTGCCAGGATGGAGATTAAACTCCTGCTTTCCTTGGTCCACTCGGAACAGTTAGAGTAGCGGGAAGAACACCATCTCTTTAGGATTCATTTGAAAATCTTCATCCATTTAGTGGGAGGTCTTTCCAAGTCTGAAAAATTATAACTCTGGGAAATGACATCTGGCCCCCTTTCCCCATTGCAGAGCTCACAGTCCCAGAGTAACCAGCTCTTGGCCACTGCCATGGTGAACAGCAACAAGCCCTGGGACTCCACTCTTTATTGCATGTGCCTGAAAACCTCTCATTTATTTACTTTCTATTGAGTCCATTTGTACTTTGGAGTAGGCACTTGGGATAAAGCAATGAACAACACAGACCAGGTTCCTGGACTTCACGAAGATTTGATTCTTAGCTTGTTTTTATAAAAAGGTAATTTTATAAAGTCATCAAATCCTCATATGATTGCCTTTATAATGGAGGAATTTTAGTCAGACACAAAAGATAAAGATTTTTTAGGTTAGATGTATTGGCTTCTTAGGTCAATAACAAAGAATCCCAAACCAGGTGGCTTTACTATGAGGCAGGAAGCTCTAGGGCTATCTGGTCAACCCCAGCAACAAGGTCATGGAAAGGCAACACAGGAGTCACCAAACACATTACCCAGTGCTGCTTTTGAGCCTGGAAAACAGATGGCCGGGAAAACATACTAAATATGAACTGTATCTATATTAATACTTACATTTAAGTATATATATCATATTATATCAAACACATATGTATATCATATTTACCTATGCATATATATATATATAACTGAAATGTCTATGTGAATTCTAATAAAAACAGGAAAAGCTTGGTTTATTACACTGCATAGAGTAACCAGTCAAGAGCAGTTTAACATTTATTTCCTAAGGAACATGCAAAAACAGAACAGGTAGATATTCATCCTTAGTGTAGTTCAACATTCAGAAGGCAAGAGGTGGGTCAGATGGTCTCCAGAAGGGTGGGGGCATGGAGGAGTTTCACTCTATCTATAATGTTCTTTCTTTTGTTAAAATGGAAAAAGAGTAGGATGTGGTGAAGTTAGTGAATGGTACAGAAATGTTATGTCATTCTTGACATTACAGTGTATTCTTGAAATACTTTACTATTTAAAAATCATCATCATAATAAAATAAAGCAGGACTAGGAGCCAAAGAATTAGAAACAGTGTTGTCATCTATTTTTAGAAATCTAGGCTGTGAAGATAAGATGAAAGAGGAGAGAATGAGTCTTTTAAGATTCTCCTCACTCCACACCTTTAGGGAAATGCAAATTAAAATGACATTGAGATTCCATCTCCTTCCAATCAGAATGGCAATAATCAAGAATATAAGTAGCAATCAATGTTGGCAAGGATGTGGGGAAAAGGGTACACTCATACATTGTTGGTGGGACTGTGAATTAGGGTGACTACTCTGGAAAGCAGTATGCAGATTCCTCAAAAAAATAGGAATGGAGCCATCGTAGGACCCAGCTATCTCACACTTCAGTATACATCCAAAGGAATTAAAATCAGCTTACTACAGAGATGCAGCCACATCTACATTTATAGCAGCACTATTCACAATAGCTAAGCTATGGAATCAACCTCGATGCCCTTCGACAGATGAATGGATAAAGAAAATGTGGTATATATACACAAGGGAATATTACTCAGCCATAAAGAAGAATGACTTTTATATTTGCCTGTAAATGGATGGAACCGGAGATTATCATGCTAAGTGAAATAAGCCAGTACCCAAAAGTCAGAGTACAAATGTTTTCTCTGATATGTGGAACATAATCCAAAATGGTGGAGAGGGAAGGAGATTAAAAAATAGAAGATCAGTGGAGCAAACAAAAGAGCTTGAAGGGGAGGGAGGAAGGACGAAATAGGGAAGGACAGTGGAATGAATCTGACTGAAATTTCCTGTGTATGTATATGAATTTACCACAGTGAATTTCACCATTGTGTACATCCACAAAACACTAATTAAAATAAAATAAATAAATAGCAGAAAGATCAGTAGAGAAGAGGGAAGGGAACAGAGGAAGGAGGAGGGAGTAAAGGAGAAGTACTGGGGACTGAATTAGTACAACTTATATTCCATGATTTTATAATTTTGACAAATGAATCCTACTGTTATGAGAACTATAAAGAAACAATAAAAAAGAAATCTAATTGACAAATAAAATTTGAATGTGTTTCCCATGTGAAATGTGGTGTTTTCATATAGGTATGCATTGTGAAATGATTGCCACAAACTTCTAATCAGCCCACTGCGTCCACCTTACATTGTGTGGTGTGTGTGTGTGTGTGTGCAGGCATAAACACTTAAGATCCATTCTCCAAGCAAATTCCCTGTATATAATGTAGCATTGTTAACTATATTCACCATGCCATATGTTAGAATCCCAGAACTTATTTATCTTACAGCAAAACATTTGCACATTCTAACCAACGTGTCCTTCACCTCTCAACCTCTGGCAACCTACTCTGTTTCTATGAATTTTTGGTTTTTTTTTCTTCTTCTTATTGTTTGTTTGTTTCGATTTCATACAGAAGTGAAATCATGGGTCTCTGTCTTTCTTTGGCTGACCTAGCCTAATGCTCTCAAGGCCCATTCATATTGTTTCAAATGGAACCATTCTTTCTTTTTAAAGGCTGAATGATATTCCATCGATGCACATTTGTACATAACACAATTTGTGCATGCATTCGTTAATGGACACTTGAGCCACCTCTTCGTCGGTGCTGTTGTGAATAATGTTGCAATGAACGTCTGCAGGCAGATGTCTCTTCAAGATTCCAAATTTCTTTCCTTCAGACTTATACCCAGAAGTGGAATTACTGGATCAAATGGTAGATCTACTTTTAGTTTCGGGGGGAAATCTCCAAAGAGATTTTCCAAAAGCATAGAAAACTGATAACAATTTTAGTTTTTAATTTTTAAAAAAATTTTAACTGACACATAATTATTGTGCATATTCATGGAGTGTGGGGTGATATTTCAATATATGTATTCAATGTATAATGGTCAGATTAGAATATTTGGACTATTGCCTCCAACATGTAACTTATCTCTGAGTTGAGAATACTTAAGACTCTTTATAGCAGTTATTTTAAAATGCAATTAGCTGCTGTCAGCCTTAGTTGGCCTACTGTTGTAAAGAACGGTACAGAAGCTCTTCCTCTTTCTTAAGGCATCCCTGTAACCCATACAATTATCGCCTTGAAGTTGGACTTAAGTAACAGTAATGGGTTGAGAACCGTAACAGAAGAAGGGTTCCTGCATCACAGGGAGAACAGATCAAAGTCTCAGAGGGGAAATGTCTCCATGGGGGTGAGTGAGAATGAAGCTGAAAGCTGACACTGGCTTATACTGATCACATTTCACGTCCCCAAATTACTTTCTATTTCTACTATTTTACCTTTAAAACCTCCTCACAGTAGCTTATGTATGTAAGTACAGGAGCAGCCCTAAATTGAATGACTACATAGAATAACTACCATAGTTAATTGAAGTTTTACTATAATATATGTGTATATAAATCTACATCATACATTAATAAAAATGCATAAATGTATATAAATGTACACAAATAAACAGTATGGAGTATTGGTGCCTACATATGTGTACATACATATACTATATACATATACATATTGTGTGTGTGTGTATGTGTGTGTGGTGCTGAGTTTAAACAAGCTAGCAAGCACTGAGCTGCATTTCCAGACCTTTTAAAATATTACTTTGAGACACAGTCTCCCTAAATTGCTCAGGCTGGCCTTAAACTGACACCCTACTTCCTCAGCCTCCTGAGTAGTTGGAATGACAGGTATGCACCACCACATCAGGTTAGCATGTTAGTATATTTTAAAGAGCAAATTTGAGACTTTTCTCTTCATTTGCTTATTTTTCAAGACCTGTTATCAAAAAAAACAAAGACAAAAACACATACCATGACAACTCCAACTTCCTTATTCAACATTTGGCTGAATGATAAGGAAGGTTTCTATTCAAGCAGATGGGTGGAGGGAGTGAATGCTGGGAGGAAGGTGGTGTGAACTTCACCATGGACACCTCAGTTCACACTGTGGTTTTGTCCCAGCTAATTTGAGTCAGTTCTTGTACCTTCAGCCTGATAGATTTCATTAGAGTAAATATGAAGAAGACTGTGTAAAGACTGAGGATACTTTGGGATGAGAAGGAGGGACAGAGAGAGAGAAGGAGGAAGAGGAAGAGAAGAAGAAAGAGGCAAGTAGGAGGAAAGGAGAGAGAGAGAGGAGAGGGACATGTAGACTTCCATGTGCCATTTAATTTCAAGTGATAGGAGTAGGAAGGAAAATGTAACTCACATAAAGCACACAGAGAACTGATCGTCAGCTAAGAAAGGACAGAGAATGACTGAGAATGTTGGAAATGGTTTTGTTTCTTTCTCTCAGGTTGAAAAGATCTGAGGGTTTAAAAAGGTGGCGGTGCTGAAGGTCTTGTCTGTTCTGCTGGCTTCTTCACCCTCTTCACTTTTTCGCTGCTCTTCCCCCCCCCCCCGCCCCTCCATCTTCTACAAAGGTTACTATTCTTGATTGCCAGGGAAAGATGGAAGGTGGCCTGGTATAAGAAAAATGAACCTAAGCTTGTGAGTCAATGAACACTGGACTTACATTTCTTTGATGTCTCTAATGAGTAGTGAAATAGATATTTTCTACTTTGATTCTCTGCCATCATCAATAATATAATATTTTTTGTATTGACTAACATTTATTTATATCACTATTTTATTTAAAGAAGAGAAAATTATTTCAGCTTTGAATTTCTGGAAGAATCTGCAAGTACCTGCCATTAGTAGGCCACAGTCCACATAAACTAGCTGGTTTATAGTATACTCAAGGTGAAAAATAAAGGAGGGGGGAAAGTGTGAGAATAATCCACCCACATCCTGCACAAGGCGGAAGCCACACACCACAATGTGGAGCTCAGGGGAATTGTAATCTCTCTTGATAAAGTCTTTATAAATTCTGAGAAGAACCAAGGTCTCTTTGATAACAAAAGTATCTTAAAATGCCCTTAATACCATGTATCTGGATATGTTTCTCAGGGACTGGCGGTACTTGGCGCAACATAGTTGCCATTCATAGTTGCAGACTTCTCAAGGCTACCTTCTGCAGGAACATAAAGTGCACACAATGCCCAAGTAACTGGTGGCCAGAGCTTCCAGAAGGAATTTGCAGGCAGATGTTACTTTCAGGGATCTTGCCTATTTTTAAAATGCTCCACAGAAGAACATTTGATTATGTTGAAGCAGACATTTAACATCTTCCTGTACTTCCTTGATGGCTGATGTGCCCATTTTCTGAGTTTTCTAGTTGCTTTTTTGTAGTTTTTGCTCTTAGGAAATGTAAAATGCCTGATCTAATTTATCCACATGTGATAGTTGAAGATGTATCCTTATAAGAAAAAGAGACCTAGGCTAATCAGAATGACCACACTTGATAAAAATGACCTTCTGATTATCTCTGTGATCATTTTTCTTGTGTTAATTCATATCTCATTTGCTTGTTTGTTTGTTTATAACTTAAAATAAAGACATGGACTTTTCTATTTCCAGCATCTAGAGATACCTAGGCCTAACTTTTAATAAATACCTGCTAAATAAATGAATATATAAATACTACGGAAATGACCTGAGCTTTTGATCACAATTGTTAATTTACCCACATTAATAGTTACTGTCTCTATGACTTCTTATTTAGAGTAATAATGTCTGAAGTGATTGGGGAAGAATTTTATACTACTCTTCTTCCCCTAAGATGGCTCAATTGCTAGAGAACAAGTTTTGGTATCAAGAAAACAAATCAATGGAAAATGGATTACTACTTTTGATAATCTAACAAATTTTTAACCACTTTCCTTTCCTTCCTTCCTTCCTTCCTTCCTCCCTCCCTCCTTCCCTTTCCTTTCTTTTCTTCTCTCTTTTCTTCCTTCCTTCCTTCCTTCCTTCCTTCCTTTCCTCCTCCTTCTCCTCCTCCTCCTTCTTCTTTTTTGCCATCCAGGAGATCAAACACAAAGCCTCACACATGATAGTCTGCTGATAGTTTAGGCAAATGCTGTACCACTTAGCTATATCCCAAACCCCTTTTACGTTATATTTTGAGACAGAGTCTCACTAAGTTGCCCAGGCTAGACTTGAACTTGTGATCCTCCTGCTCAGCCTCCCAAGTAGCTAACATTACAAGTGTGCACCATCAAGCCCAGCCAGGGGGATTTCCTTCTTTTATCAATAAAATTATAAAATAAAAACATGCATTTGACATTCACTTAACATTTTACAACATGTAAGTAACTGAAAATTTACCAAATGATTAAATATCAAGTTAAATCTTTGAATAATTTATATAATTGGAGTTAACAATTCAAATGTGGTTGTCAGAGAGTTCTGAATATAATAAAATAACCATCTAGGAAAAACACATATTTCAAACTTAATGGTAGAGCTGTCTTATGTTCACTTTTGACCATATAAGCTTTCCCAGTAAGATGAAAACAAAATATTTGCTTTAATTTTCACAGGAAATATGAAAAAGAATGTCATGAACATTTGAATGTTTAAGAAATTACATTTCTTTATTTTCCTTTAATTTATATGATTGATGGTCAGTTTTATATGTCAGTTTTGATTTATATGATGTGATGGTCAGTTTTACATGGTCTTCAGCCATTTGATCAAACCCTAATACAGATGTTGTTCTGGAGGTATTTTATAGAGGTGATTAAAGTCCATAATCAGCTAACTTTTAGTAAATGAAGTAGTTTAAGGTTATCTGGATAGACCTAGTTTGATCAGCTAAAAGGCTTTAACTGCAAAAATGATATTTTCTAGCATAAGAAATTCTGCTTGTGTATTGTTTCTTCAATGAGTATCTGGGTGTCCCAGCTTTCCCTTCTGGTTTTGGGTTTGCTTGGCTAGTCCATGAATCACCAAAGCCAATTATTTGCAGTACATCCCTGAGTACGTACCTCCTTCTTGTAGAGACCCTGACTGATACGTAGTCTATAAAGATGCCCTACTGTACCTTTCAGTTAATTTATAGTAAATAAAAATGTTTTCCTTGAAGTACAAATTCTCTACAATAATCAAGGATATGCAATACTTAATTGCTTGAAAGGCACTTGGGTAAAAAAGAATCCTAGGATTAATTCTGTAGTGACATCCATAATTGCCACCTAAATTATTTGTATTCTAGACTTTTATTTTTGTTGATGATAGCAAGTGCATTAGTTATTTATTTTTGCCTAGATTATTAACTCAAAACTTCATACTTTAAAACAACATTTTTATTACATCAGAGTTCTTGAGGGTCAGGAATGCAGGCATAGGCAAGCTGGGTGTCATTTCAGGATCCCTCGTGGGCTCAATCATGATTTCCACTGGGGCTGTGGTCTCACTTCAAGGCTAAAGTGGAGAGGGATCCACTTCCAAGGTCACAGCTTGTTAGCAAGCTTCAGTTCTACACAGTGTATTGGATTGAGGGCCTCAGTTTATTGGACTCATCAGGACCTCACCAGGTCCAGTCCACACTAAAAGGGAGAGGGGGGTAAAAGGATATGAATCTCCGGAGATGTGAGCTAATGGGAGCCATTGTAGAAGACTGCCCATCACAACACATTTTCTAAAAATAAGTTGAAATTTGAACACTTCATATTTCAGGGAGCCTTGAGATGTTCAATAATGAAAAAGCAAAGCCTGCTTCTGAGCAAGGGGATCTACCACTGTCCAGAGCAGGAAGGTTCAGTTTTGTCCAGTGTTTCCATCTTTAGCTGTGTTAAGAGAAACTAAGATCTCAAAATGTGTTCCACTGTCCAGCTTTCCCAGTGCCCCCACATTCCTCTGTCATACTTAAAAACACAACAATAAAACATAGCCTCAAATCTGCGGTTGAAGGCAGAGCCAAAAATTATATTTAAATGAATGTGCCCATACTAGGCAAGCAGGTCAGCAGTCAAAAATAAGAGACAAGAGAAGGAAGATCAAGGACTTGGAGATTTGGATAAATAGACAGTGACTCTGACTAATTAATAGAGCCAAGGAGTGTAAGTTGGCTAAAGGAAGCACCGGGGTGATGAGGAGGAAGCCAACCAGTTGGGGTCTAGCTAGATTCGCTCCAGGCCCAGGTATGTTGCCAAAGCACTATTTCAAAAGATGCCAACATCAGAGAATTCCTCGGGGGAAATTCTTGTGCTGGGAAGAAGGCTGTCTTATTGTTTGTGAAAAAAGAAATGCCTTCATATTTCAGGTCACAACACAGCAGTTCTGATGAAACTGGTTTGCAGAGTATAATCCCCGTCAACCCGCTTCCTTATTGGAATTACAGAGTCTCAATGTTACAAGGAAATCTAAATATCATGTAGTTCAACCTCTAATCCAATATGAGATTCTTCTCTAACCCTGTTAATTAAAGGTCATCTACAACTTCTGGAGGCCTATCGTGATGCAGCAGCTATTGAGACATGAGGCCATCCTGTCAATCAATACTAGACTTGTCTTGCAGATGGAAAATTGATTTCACATGAAGCTGAAACATGCTCCTATGCATGACTTTAGTCTAGCCTGACTCTCAGAGGCAGCAAAAATATCAGACCATTCCCAATTTCATGTCGTGAACTACCAAATATCAGATTAGTGCTATGTCAGTCTCCCTTTAATTCCTGTGCATCTCCCACAACCCACTGTATTATCTTTGGTGCTCCTTGGTATGAGATAGCTGCCCACAACCCTCCTTTCTCTCAATATGTTACTCCTTTTAATAAGTTCTAATCTGTTAAAATTCATTCCAAAATGGCAACATGTGATTTGGAGATATCATTCCTAGATATAGTAATCAACAACCAACTCAACTTATGGATTGCAAGACTTAAAATTGGGATTTGGGTAGGAAATATGATGTTGTTAAATTTCTGAATAATAAAAATCTTCCCTAAGCTTTTTTTCTTTATCTTTTTATATAAGTTGATAAGCAAGGAGAATCAGACAAGGCAAATGAATTTGTGTCTATTAATTTCTATCAGGTGCTGAGCTTTCTCTTGACACTTCGCATAAATGATCCCATCTTACGCTTCCTAAAATTCTAGAAACTAGTAATGACTCCATCCTGTGAAACTGAGGCTCTGAGGATTTAAGTAGCTTGCTCAAGTTCACACAGCGACTGAACATTAGACCTTGTACTTGCAACTCTCATATCCAAACACTGCTCTTCCCACAAGACGCAGAGCCAGACAATCTTTACACTCATAATTGAGAGTCTAAAGGGATTTCAGAAATGATCTAGTCAAAGCCTAATCATATTACAGATAAAGGGATTTACGGTATCTCTCAAGGTCTGAGCTGTCTGACTTGACCTAACAGGACAAGAGCTTGGAGACCAGGTTCTCCCGGTTGGAGCTCTTTCCATTATACTGACCTTGTGTAATTGGTTAAAAGAAAAAGCAACCTTGAATTGTAACTTCTTCTTTTAGGCTTTGATTCATCATTCCATACTGGTGAGCTTGTCTTCAGTATCTCTGGGTCAGTTTGGTGTTAAATGCTCCTTGTGGATTTGTGTCAAAAATTCAAATAATTATGCTGTACATATATATGTATGCTGTACATATAATAATTATGCTGTAAATATATGCATATGTACATGTTTATGTGTACATATATGATGCATGTTTGTATGTTTATGTGTATGTATATATATGTATATGTGCATAATACATTTACTTATTTGCTTATTTATTCCAAATCAAAAATAAAACTCTTGAAAAGCTAGAATCAAGAATAAAGTTCTGTGCCAGATGATTAGCTAATTTCTTAGAGAATACTCTTTAGAAATAACTTTTTAACCAGTTTAATGGCACTCAATGTTAACCAACTCCTATGGCTCTATCTACAAGACTATCTGCAAAAACAATGGTTAAGGCTTTGCCAGAGTCAGTACAGGTTACATAACCTGTTTCTTCAGACCACACCAGCCTAGGGATATGAATTGGGTCACATTTACATAAAAATCATGTATGCCCTCCTACATAGTATGTGACCTGTGGTCCGCTACAGAGCCCTGCACAAATCTCCAGTGAATTCTAATTCTTTCCAGGAATCCCTACAGGTGATCTCACTGGGTTTCACACAGGAATGATTTTAGCTACTTCAAGTTCGGCTGCTATCTTCTGCCTCTGATTTAGTCCTGTTAAGCTGTGTGCTTCCCAGGCATCTGGGACTTTCTAAGCTCATCATAACCCACCCATGCCTGGCACTTTCCTGTGTGTTTTGCTGAAGGTGGTTCAAGGTTCAAAAGCAGAACCAACTCAAGGAAGCTAGTGATGGCTCAACCTCTCCAATTGGACACACAAGCATTACAGGAGACCATCCTGCAGGTCAAGGTACTGCTGTTGTACAGGAAGCACACCATACTCCGATTTGCCTGCAATCTCTGGATCTCCTCCCCGTGCACAGCCAACAAACTGCTGGGATCTCCAGAAGGAAGACAGCTCCACTCTGGCTCCTACACTGCTATTCATACACAGGTTTTAATGGAGCACCACATTAAGGTTCTAACATTTCTCAGGGACCTTATGACAGAGTTGTTCAAAATTATCTGTCAGACTTCATTTATAATGACTCAGAATAGTATATATAATAGGTGTAACCTGTTAATAAATGACATTTGAAACTCAAAGCTGGCATCCCCATCCTTAAGAGCTCATCAGTGAGTTAGAAACTTCCATTAAGAAAGTCTCCCCAGCCTGTGGCTTTCAGCTGAGACTTCTTTGCCCAGGAATATGTCTGGGCATGTCAAAATCATAATAATGATGATAGCTTAGGGTAAGGTAAAGGACCTGCTGGATTTACTTTCTAGGCTGTGATGGAATGATCCAAGACCTGACCATTATACTTTTGAGATCTTAACTGATGAAAAAGAGTTAACAATGCTACTCCTTCTTTCCCCTTATTTTAAATTAGTGCCTTATTAATCAGTGACTTAATGAACATATACTGGAATTTTTTGTGCATGGTTCTGGGGATCAAACCCAGGGACGCAGGAATGCTGGGCAAGTACTGTACCATCGAGCTACACATCCAGCCCTAGATACTGGAATTTGAATGAAAGTCACCCTTCTATGTAGAGGGACCAATGGGGAGGTTTTCGAATCATGCAGAACTGTATATATTCAAGTATCTACTTTCAAAATCTTCAAAGAGATGAAAACATAGATGCTTAAGATTGTGATGCTACCAATGGTTAACATTACTTTATTTAATCATGGAATAAGGAGCTGTCATTGGAACAATTTACCCACAAGCAGGTTTTAGGGATGCTCAGTAATTGTTTCAAAGGCCCTGGACCTGAACTTGAGGTCACATAGAATGGAGCTTTAAATTTTTGTTATATACTTAGTGAAAGGAAAGTGTAATCCTGGAAGGTAGAGAATTTGGTGAAAGTTGAATTACAAAAATCTTCCATTATTTACTAGTTTTAAGATAATAGCAAATCAGTCGAGGCTGATACGACAGTAATTAAATTGGCACTCTGCTCCAACTTTCCTTTCAAACTGGCTGAATCACCTCTACCTGTCTCGCATGCATTGATAATTGGTGTCACCTCCACACCCAAAGAAGATGTAAAAGTTGTATAATTAAAACCTTATATACAACCGAGTCATAAAATTAAAGAGCCAATTACTGAAAAGCAAAGAGAAATACAACCATTCCTCGAATAAGTCATTTCTCCTGAACTTAAATTTAATCATCTTGCCAAAAAAAAAGTAAAAATGGGGAGTGTTCTACGGTAGCAACAAGCTACATATCTTACAACTCTCCAAGAGAGAGACTTGGTTTTGTAGCATAAAACTATTGGCAAATTTTTCATATCGGCCGGGCACAGTGGCTCAAGCCTGTAATCCCAGCACTTAGGGAGGCTGAGACAGGAGAATTGCGAGTTCAAAGCCAGCCTCAGCAACAGCAAGGCGCTAAGCAACTCAGTGAGACCCTGTCTCCACATAAAACACAAAATAGGACTAGGATGTGGCTCAGTGGTTGAGTGCCCCTGAGTTTAATCTACAGTACCAAAAAAAAAAAAATTGTCATATCTGTGAGAACCTGGTATTGGAAAATATGACAGGCAGATAGATACAAACATATACATTATTAAAAAAACTACAGGAAGGCGTTTTGATAAGGTCTAAAGTAACATAGAAGAGCAAGTAGTATCTTCTTTTAGTTTTCTAATTTTAATTTTTTAAATTTCTGATTTCTAAAAGAGGATTATGGGATTAAGAATAAAGAATCTATACCTACTGCTTCCATGAGGTTTCCAGACAAGACTCTGATTGAGGATTCTGAATGCTGCTGCAAATGTCCTGAATCAGGAGTCTGGGCACAGGGACTCAGAAATTAGTCCCCAGATGATTTGGACATAGCCCTTGATAGGTAGGCTATTGATGCAGAGCCCTGGCTTACCACACTCAATTATCAATTTCTTCAACTTGAAGTGTGGCCAGATGAGGTCAAGAACCAAGTCAAGAGACCAAGGATATATTTAATAATTTTTATAGGGTAAGTCTTCTACTGCACCTCCCCTCAGTAAGTACCAATCTGTGTCAGCTAACAAGCTAGAATACATTGAGATAAATAAATATAAAAGGGAATGGGGAGATTTTTGCCTCCTCTTTATCGGTTTCAGTCTCACCGATATGACAAACAACAGCAAACAAACAAAAACTAAAAACGTAAATCTTTTAAAGTGGCTTTAGTGTATTGTATCCTTTCTGTCCTCCCTTCATTTGACCAGGCAGCTTTGGAATCTTCAGGAATGGTAGGAGATGCCTAGTGGCTCCTGGCTCACCCTGGGTTGTTTCATGGCTATTCCTTGAGCTGGTCTCGGATTATGGTTTCTGTGACTTTGTTACCTCTCCAAGACTTCAGTGTTGATTATTCTGAGTGCAGTACAGGTGCCAGCGAGATCAGACAATGTTTGTGGCTTCAGTTGAGGTTAAAGAGAGGCAAAGATTCATCCAGGTGGTGATGCCAAGGAATGAATCAATAGTCAGAGTCAACCCAAGTTCCAGCTTGTTAACACAGTGCCTGGTTCAGCTGTACTTCATTCCCTGAGTCGCTGCTCACAGTAAGCTCCTTAGCCCAAGTGCCCCCTGCCACTGCGCTGCTGTCTAATTCCAAACGTATTTAGATCAGAAGATAGTTCTCTTCTTGGAGAAGTCTAGAAGGATTTGCGATTGTCTTCATACTTCTGGAAGACCCCGAGTGCACATTAAAGGGGTCACTGAAATCCCATCCAAACACCTTGGAGTGAAGAGTGCACTAAAAATATCTCCTCTGGAGCCAGCTTGCCATCAAATGTGAAGTCCCAATGCTAGTTTTAAAGTAAAGAACAGTGTCATCTTCCTTTTCTTTGATTTATTCATGAATCAACCTAGCAGCTAGGAAGAGCAACTTTGATAAGCAGAACTGTCTTGTGAATATTCATCTTTGTGACTTACACTAATGGCCAAAGGAACATGCTTCTGATTCAGTTGAAACTAGTGTGCCTAAGAGTAGACTGGAAATCACTAAAATAGGATTTGATATACATCTAGAGAAAGACTTAGAAAGAAGTTATTTTATAGACTTAAATTAGGAAAACTCTTTGTATATCAGGATTTGGATTCTATATTTGGATGCAAGAACTACACTGTTAAAAAATCATCCATTTAATGGGGCTGGAGTTGTGGCTCAGTGGTACAGGGCTCGCCTAGCACATGTGAGGCACTGGGTTCGATTTTCAGCACCACATATTAATTAATTTATTAAAGGTTCATTGACAACTAAAAAAATAGTTTTAAAAAATCACCCATTTATCAAGTAATACTCAATGAAGACCAGCCAGAGATAATGCTAGGGACTAGGCATCCTAGAGAGAATAAAGGAAAAACAGCTTTGTCTTTCCTGGAAATTTGATCCAGCATAAGATGCAAGACCATTATAACGTGGTATGAAAATGTTTTCATAAAATGATTTTTAAATGCTGAAGTAAGGCCACTTAATAGGGAGATTAATTTTTTGTTATGTACTTATTAAAAGAAAACATAAACCTGGAAGACAGAGAATTTGGTGAAAGTTAGATTGTACAAAATTTTCCAACATGTACTAGTTTTAGGATATTATGGAAATAGCAAACCAGCTCAGACTGATACAGAAGTGAGAGAATTGGCTTTTGACATTATGGAAGGTTCTGGTTGAAACTCAGAGATTCCAGTTGGGGTTAAGTTTGGGGAAGAGGGAGAGAAGATAGGAGGAACACAGAACATGTGAAGAGATTAAAAATGCAGAAAGACAAGAGAAAACATGCAGCCAGTGAACCCAAAACATCCAGAGAGTGGACACCTGATTGGATTTGCAGGTGAAGCAGTAAGTGAAATTGTCAAGTTGAATTTGTCAAACGGAACATGACAGAAATAGCACAAGTGTTTCCCATTCATTGCCTTTCATGGACATTTCCATCCTTCTTTATCTTCTCTTCTCTCTCTCCCCTTTGTATCCCATTTTGACCTCCTTCCTTCCTTTTCCCTTCTTTCTCCTTCCATACCTTTCATAAGTGTTTAATATTTGCCTAATAAAATTAAAACCAAAGTATAGATGGAGCCTGAAAACAATGTGCAATGTGTCATGTTATAGAGAAATGATTATTCTAAAAACAATAGCAGGAAATAATCAGCCTTCTTGTTATCTCTAGTTTGAAATACACACTGGGTATCTGTTTCCTGCTTGCACAAAATGCATCATAAATAGTGTTACACATGAATTATATTACATGCAACGGCCATTTTAATCTTTTTCAAAAGCAAACTTAATGACATGGTTTCAACACCAGATAGGTCAGTTATTCCTGATGTTTCTACCTATCCCTCCAGGTTCACTCTATGTTCCTCTTGGTCCTGCCCTGTGTCCTTGGAAGCCCACTGTTATTACAGCATCAGCCAAGATCGCTTGCCCCTTCCTTCCAGTTGGGTTTAAGCAATTGGAGGTGCTGGCAAAAGATAGGAAGAAGTGGAATGGTTTTCTGTCTCCTCTCTTGTTAGCCACAAGATTTTAGTGACTGTATTTCCCAAGTTGAGGTCATTTTTCCCTTTGCATCACTCTCTTCCTACAGTCACAGGTCTCTCCATGAACAACATGTGTGTAGTCCTTGCACCCTCAGGCTGAGCAATGGTAGTGGCTCCTTGATCCTGCTAGAAAAGGGGTACTTATAACCCCTACTTGGTTTTTATGAATCATTTGCAAATAATTCCCCATTAAATTATTCTCAATTACCTCATTTGAATCTTTTGTGTATTTTCTTCTGGTCCTCTGAGGATAGATTCCATACCAGACTCTAGGCTCTGATGTGTTTTACCTTTATTTCCCTAATGTATTATAAACGGATCACAGAGGGCATTTTATAGTGTTTGTTGGAAGAATGAACATCTGAATGAGTACTTCATTAAAGTTAAGCAGACATAACCAAGTAACAGAGTCAACACAACTTACAAAATAGACCTTGAAAATGTGTGAAGTGATTCCAAAGTACTCAGCACTACAGACAGGAGAATCCTGATGGGTGGCTATTCCTCTCTTTAGAGAAAAATCAAATAAAACACCTTAGCACCTTAGACTGCAATAGCACCAAATTCAAAATGAGACTACACATGGAAGAATCCATAGAAAAGTTAGATGGCAAAAATTTTCTCCCAGAATGTAGGCTGTCTGTTCACCTCACTGATTATTTGTTTTGCTGAGAAGCAGCTTTTCAGTTTAAATCCTTCCCATTTGTTGATTCTTGCTTTTACTTCTTGCGCTTTAGGAGTCTTGTTAAGGAAGTCGTGGCCTAATCCAAAGTGATGAAGATTTGAGCCTACTTTCTCCTCAATTAGGTGCAAGGTCTCTGGTCTAATTCCTAGGTCTTTGATCCACTTTGAGTTAAGTTTTGTGCATGGTGAGAGATAGGAGTTTAATTTCATTTTGCTGCATATGGATTTCCAGTTTTCCCAGCACCATTTGTTGAAGAGGCTATCTTTTCTCCAATGTATGTTTTTGGCACCTTTGTCTAGTATGAGATAACTGTATTTATGTGGGTTAGTCTCTGTGTCTTCTATTCTGTACCATTGGTCTACATGTCTATTTTGATGCCAATATCATACCGTTTTTGTTACTATGGCTTTGTAGTATAGTTTAAGGTCTGGTATTGTGATGCCTCCTGCTTCACTCTTCTTACAGAAGATTGCTTTGGCTATTTTGGCTCTTTTGTTTTTCCAAATAAATTTCATGATTGCCTTTTCTATTTCCTTAACAAATGACTTTGGGATTTTAATTGGGATCACATTGAATCTGTATAGCACTTTAGGTAGTATGGCCATTTTAATAATATTGATTCTGCCTATCCAAGAGCATGGGGATCTTCCATCTTCAAAGATCTTCAGTTTCTTTACAGCTATCCCACTCCTCAGCCTATGCCCTAAAGACTTAAAAACAGCATACTACAGTAATGCCACTTCAATGTTTATAGCAGCACAATCCACAATTGCTAAACTGTGGAAGCAACTTAGATGCCCTTCAATAAATGAATGGATTAAGAAAGTGTGGTATATATACACAATGGAATATTACTCAGCAATAAAATAGAATAATATGCAAGTAAATGGATGGAATTGGAGAACATCATGCTAAGTAAAGTAAGTCAATCCCCAAAAACCAAACTTTGAATGTTTTCTCTGATTCATGAATGCTGATACATAAGTGGGGTGGGAGTGGGGAGCATGGGAGAAATGGAGGAAATTTGGATGGGATGGAGGAGGCGGGGGAAGGGAGGGAGAATGGGAGTAGCAAAAATGGTGGAATGAGATGGACATCACTACCCTAGGTACATGTATGAAGACACGGATGATGTAACTCTATCTTGTTTGCAACCAGACAGATGGAAACTTGAGCTGTCTATGTATACTATGACTTGAAATGCATCTAAAAAATAAATAAATAAATAAAAAGAAAAGAAAGAAAGTTAGATGGCAAGGTGTGGTGACTTAAGAGGCCATGTTCTAAAGGAATGTAAGCCACAGGACTCCTTCCTTGAGAAGTTAACTCCCCAGTTGGAGATTAGCTCCTGTGGTTTGGCTGGTTCCATGGTGGATGTTTAGCAAGCAATAACAGACATTTCCCTTTCTTCCCCAGGCAACACAGTACCCAAACCAAAAAAAGCATTGTTCGCTCTTGAAAACAAAACAGAATACAACAAAATGGCACAAGCCCACAGTGCAGCATGTTGATGCAGTATTTTCCAGTGAGAATCTTAAGGATTAAGGAGGAGCATGGCTGGATGGGCGCTTCCTTCTCATGACCTTCTTGCTGCACAAAGGCAAAATGTCAATACACAATGAGCTGGTTTACTAAAAGCGCTACCCTCATTAGAACATATTTCCGTACAGCATGGAGGTGGAATGAGGGTGGTATTAGTGTGCCAACTGAGCTGACCTTGCCATTTGTGTTGAGAGAAACTTCATGGAGAGTGTGATGTCTGTCCATGGGTTACCAAGTCTAAAATGTTGATGATATGTGGGAAGAGGTCCTTGGGAAATAGAGAGTATACATGGGAAACATTCCTATGTTGGTCTGCTGTCTTTTTATTCTAATGGCTCTCTGTTCCCATCCAGGTACTACTGCTGCCACCTCTATGCACTATCAACATTGCCTTCTTGACCACCACCACAATCAAGATGAACAGCAGCAATCAGTATCCCAGTCGTGCTTCTCTTGTGCTGCTCCTAGAGGAAGTCTATGGTATTACAATGAGTTCCTACCTCAGTTAAAACAAACACCAACATGCCACACTCTGTCACTAGGACCAAGGAGTTGAGCACACATTTTGTCCACAACAGTCACGAACAGTAACAGGTCACCTTTCACTTGCCCCTAATATACTGTGTGGTTTTGAGCTAGTTGAGAAGCAGTGTGGAGGATAGGAGATACTTTTTAAGGCAGCATTTCATCAGGGTAAGCAGAAGTTCAGTCATTTTGAGGTGGAGTAAAATATTGCTTCACAGAAGAAATGAAAGTCTCAAACACACACACACACACACACCAAGGACTTTAATAACCTTGCCATACAATCTACTTCCTTTTGTGACACTTTATTGAGGTTATAATTTATTTAAAATATTGCCAGTTGCAGTAGGGCATGTCTTTAAGGCCATCAGCTTGGGAGGCTGAGGCAGTAGCATCATGAGTTCAAGGCCAGCCTCAGTAACTTAGCGAGACCCTAAGCAAATTAGTGAGACTCTGTCTCAAAGTAAAATATATATACAAAAAGGGTTGAGGGTGTGGCTCAGTGGTTAAACATCCCCGGGTTTAATCCCTTGTGTGTGTGTGTGTGTGTGTGTGTATTTAAAGGAAATAAGTAAATATTTAAAATATATATTATATATTTACTTCCTTTAAGTGTACAATTACTTAAATTTTAGGAACATAGACAGTCATAAAACTAACACCAAAGTCAAGTTGTAGAATATTTCTCTCCATTCTCAAAGTTTCTTTCATTTTTTTGTAATAAATATCTGCAACTAATTAACACTGGTCCGGGAAAATAAGTCTCTCTCTTTGTGTCACCACTGTTTTGCCTTGTCTTGAATGTCATGAGACTGGTAATAAAATTGCTGAATTCCAAGGTATACTTAACAATTTAAAAAAAACTACCACATTTTTACAGAATTTCTGACCATTTTACATTTTTTCCTAACAATTGGAACTGTTCTGTTTGGCTGAAGCATTTAAATCATTCCTATTAATGTAATTATTGGTATATTTGAATATAGAACTGCTATTTTACTGTTTGTTTTCTATTTATGTCATTTGTTTTATTCTGTGTTTCTCATTTATATACTTTTGAAATATTTTTGGTGTGCCATTTTAATTCATCGATTTAATTTTTTTACCTACAATTTTTCATGTTATTTTAGTAGCTGCTTTATGACTATGTAGTATGTGTCTTTGATTTATGCCAGTGAGCTCCAAATTAATATTGAAGTATTTCCAGTAAAGTATAGAAATTCTATACTAGAATAGCTCCCTCAACCCAACTTCATAGTATTATTTTAATATATAGCATATTTACATACATTCTAGGTACTATAGAATGTTTTAATTTTTGCTAGTGTTAGTCAGATTTTCATTGCTATGACAAAAATGCCTCATAAGAACAACTTAGAAGAAGAAAAGTTTATTTTGGTTCATGGTTTCAGAGGTTCCGTCTATGGATGGCTGACCCCATTTCTCAGGGCCCAAGGGCATAGGGGCATGAGCCCTGTTTCTCATGGTGACCAAGAAGCCAAGATGGAGGGGAAGAGGCTACAGGGAAGATGGTGGTACCCACCTTCTCCAATCATGCCCCCTTGCCTAGAGTTATGACCCAGTTTGTCCATTTAAACTAGGATGAACTGATTTGGTTATTGTTCTCACAACCCAATCATTTCACCTCTGAATATTCCAGTATTAGCACAGGAGCTCTGGGGTGAACTCTTTTATCCAAACAATAACAAACACTCATATTTTTTAAAGAAAGTAAGAGAAACAAAAACTTGGAATATAAAGATAAACATATATAGATGACTTTCTACATATAGATGACTATATATATATATAGATGACTTTATATATAAAGTCATCTTCCAACTACTCTTATACTGAGGCAATGCTTTCTTTTCTCCAATGTTTCTCCGGAAAACTCAAGTTCATGTAATGTTTCATTTTTACGCTCTTGCTGCTCTCAATACTTTATTTCTTTATCCTTCAGCAGTTTAAACGTGATGTGTCTTTCCGGGGTCTCTTTATTGCCAGTTGGTTTACAAAACTTCTTGTAGATGAAGGATTATAATTTTTTTTAACAACTTGGGAAAACCTCAACCACTATTTCTTTAAGTCTCTTTGATTACTCTTTCTTCTCTCTCACTCCTGACGCTCCCAACTAAATACATGTTGGCACACTGGGCACCATCCCACCTGTTTCTAAGGTCTGTTCAAGTTTTTTTCAAATCTTTTGTCTCTCTTTTTCAGACTTGATAATTCTCTTAGTTTATTTCCCAAGTCTATCTTACATTTTTCTGCCATCTTGAATAGCTAGCTGGTCTACCTAATTCATTTTCAATTTTAGTTATTGTACTTCTAAGCTCTGGAATTTCTAATCAGTCATTATTAATAGCTTCCTTTTCTCTCTTGATAGTCCCCACTCATTTACTCATAATTAGTATCTATTTTTTGATTCTTTGAGCATACTGAGAATAACTGTTTTAAAGTCACAGCTAACGGCACATTTGGAGTATTTGACATAAATTTTAATTAATTCCTTTCCTGGATCTAGTAAGCTTTTTGGGAGGATGGGGGGAGGGCTATGGTCTTTTGATTTTTTATTGGTGTACTATAATTATACATTAATAGTAAGATTCATTTTGTCATATTTCTACATGAACATAACATAATTTTGATCGATCTCATTTCACAGAATCTTCCCTTTCCCTTCCTCCTCCCTCCCCTTGACCCCCTTTTGTTTCTCTACTGGTCTCTTAAGGGAGACATCATCATCATCTCACTTAAATTAGCGCACTATAGTTACATATAAAAGTGGGATTCACTGTGGTATATTCATATGTAGACACAACATAATGTGGTTGATTTCATTCCTCAGTACTTCCCCAGATCCTCCCTCCCTCCCTCTAGACCCCCTTCCACCATGCTATTCATCTTCCTTCCTTTTTGGGGGAGATCTCCTTTTTATTACTTTTTAAAAATTATCTCTAGCTTCCAGATATAAGAGAAAATATATGATCCTTGACTTTCTGAGTATGGCTTATTTCACTTAGCATAATGTTCTCCTGTACCACCCAGAAAATGTGTCATAATTCTATTTTTGCTTAAGGCTGAGTAAAATTTCATTGTGTATATGCACACTACATTTTCTTTATCAATTTGTCTGTCAGTGGACACCCACGCTGGTTTCACAGCTTGCCTATTGTGAATTGCACTGCTGTGAACATTGGTGTACATGTGTGACTATGACATACTGATTTTAGTCCTTTTGGACCTGAAGAACTAGTACTAGATCATATGATGGTTCTATTCTTAGCCTTTTGAGGAATTTCCATTCTGATTTCCAAAGAAAGAAGTTGTACTAATTTGTAGTTCTACTGAAAATTTTTAAGTGTACAAATGGCCAACATATATACCAAAAAAAAAAGAAGTGTTCACTGTCCTTGGCAATCAGGGAAATGAAAATAAAACTACACTGAGATTTCATCTCATTCCAGTCAGAATGGCAATCAAGAAGACAAATAATACTAATTGCTAGTGATAATGTGGGGAAAATGGATCTATTAATTTTTATTTTAAAAGTAGGCATTTCACATAATGTCCTGTAGTGACTATTATTTTTTCCTCTGAGAGTTGAAGTTTTTATGTTTTAGTCAGCTGTACACACATATGATTACAAAATTAAAAAAAAACCAGTCTTCCTGATGCTATGCAACTACTGATGTCTCAATAGTTTCTGTTTGAGTGTTTTTAATGCTTTGTCTCTAGGAGTCTCTTCTCAGTCTGGGAGATTCAGTGACAAACCAATGCTCTGTGCAGAGGCCACACTGGACTCCTGCAGTTACTGAAGCCTCCCTTTCTGCCACCCAAGCTGTATGTGGGAGTTGAGGAGCACATTCAAAGGTGCAAGTGCTTTACAAGCCTCACCAGGCTTTTGATTTTTGCCAGATTCTCTGGTGCCTCCCACATGCACATGCAGTTTAGCACTCAGCCTGGATGTGAATTATAGCAGCCTTTTGCTATGGTACTCTGGCTTCCAAGATCTCATTAAATTTCTACTAGCTCTGCTACCTATCCAAGTCCAGGTTCACCACCTCTGGTCATCAGAATTCATCTGCTGGGTGGTGGCAGTCAAGAAGAGGGCATAGAAATTCTCTAAGTAGGAAGCCCGCTTTCTTTCTTTCTTTCTTTCTTTCTTTCTTTCTTTCTTTCTTTCTTTCTTTCTTTCTTTCTTTCTTTTTCTTTCTTCTTACTCCCCTCTCCTTTTTCTTCTTTTTTTCCATAGCAGAGTAATAGTTTTCTACGGAAAGGCACTTTTCAAGTCCTTCCTTGCTTCTGGATATTTCCAGTGTCCTGAAAAGACTATTGTAAAAAGTATTTTCCAAAAATTTTATATTTTTTTCTGCAAAGGGAAACTGGATGACCTCATGCAGCTGTTAATGAATGGAGAACCAGCTATTTTGCATATTTTTGTGATAGATTCCATCATCTGGCTTCTTTAACTGACATCTCTGTGCCTCAGATACATCTAGACTGGCAACACAAACTGTGCAAGTCCATTGGGTTTTGGGATCTCCCATGGTGTGATTCACTGAATTCTATATCCCTCAGATTCATAGGTTGAAAGCCTGTTCTTCAATGTGTCTGTTTGGAGACAGGAATTCTAGGAGATAATTAAGGATAAGTGTAATAATATGGTGGCATGTTAATCAGACAGGATTGGTGACCTCACAGGGAGAGGACAAGAGAGATGTGTCTCCCCGTTTCAGTGCACTGAGGAAGGCCATGTGAGCACCCATGAGAAGCCAGTCATCTGCAGTTAGGAGGAGGACTCAGGACAGAACCTGACCATGCTGGTTCCCTAATCTTGGATTTCTCATTTCCACAACTGTGAGAAAATTAATATCTGAGATTTAAGCCACCTAGTCTGGTATTTTGTTAAGGCAGCCTGAGCTGACTAATACATGTAGAATTCTCATCCAGGTAACAACCACAGCTGCATGCATGAGGTTTTAGAAGTTGTTATCTCTTTTAAAAATGTCTTAAATTTATTTTCTCATCAATAGGAGTATTGAAGTTGGGAAAACAGTGTATTCCCTAAACACAAATAACTGATTGAGGCTCTGACATTAGCAGATTAATGGGAATAATTTTATCACTAGAATAACAACCAAAAAGCTACTGGAATCTTTTTTCAGATATCAAGGCTTAGATCCGATATGACACATGCGGCTATTCCTCTTTCTTTGGGACTGAGGAAATGTGACTCCTGCCCCATGCTCAGTTCTCACCCTATATGTGATTTTTGCACCTGTCAGTTTTACTCCTTGCTCACTGAGTACCTGCAGTACCTGAAATGTATCTGCTTATCACCGTAAGCCCACCTTAATTTCAATCCCAAACCTGAACACAAGGTCACTTTCAGCATAAAAGAATATACTTCCACATAAGTCCTTATGCATTCTTTTCCATGAAGTGATAGTTAAGGAGACTGAACTAAATAAGTAACATATTTATTCATTTATTTTACTTGTCCAAATGACTTAAAGTGCTATCCATGTGTAATGAAACTTCAAATTAAAAAGGAAAAAAAAATGTGGTCACCAAGGAGAAATCAAGACCTTTCCTCCCATTTGTACAGCTTTTGCCTGTTCATTGTGCTAGAACACAATCCTCTCTGTGCCCTCTCACCTTAGACCTCCATTCTCCTTCATCTATAATTATCAGTTTAATGTGGATAAACTTCATATTACTACTGAGAAGACCCTCAGGTCCAGTGCTTTTCTGCATTCGTGGCTGCACACAATGTGTGATGTCAGTTAATGTAGGTGGGGATGTAGCTTTAAGATAAAGCAACATCTGTATTTTCATAACAGTCCTGTTTCATTTCCTGAAATATTTCATCTTAATAAGCTATAGAGTTGGGGATTTTTATCTCTGATGTAGACGATGTTATCTTGTCACATTCTGCAAATAGGACCAAGTATATCTTAAAACCTGTTCAACATATATATGTCCTCTAGTTCTGCCCTGGAGCATCCGAAAACCAAAAGATTAACAAATCAAGATTAACATCTCCTGGGTCCTTTTCTCAACTTGTTTTTTTCCCTCACTTTCCCACAAGATAGGTCTGTCAATATCCTCACCCCTGAGATCTTAAGCATGAGTCAATCCTGTGGTGAAATGTTCCCATTGTTACTGTAACTTCTGGCGCTGGAGGGGAAGCCCATGTTCAGGGGGTCATTTCCAGTATAAGAAGCTTACTAAGAGAAGCTGTCAATCACATAGATGACTGGATAGTGACTGAGACATGGTAGTCACTAAGTAATCAACCAAAAACCGGTTATATAAAGAGAGTACTCATTCACATTGTTTATAACAGTAAAGAATGGGAAATAATTTTAATTGTTAATATTAGAATATTTTAAATTAAGTATGGCGTGATGCACTCCTTCAATGAAGTGAAACTTCAGTGTAAGACATGGTGGTTTTATCTCTATGCTAATTTATCACAAATGCCTCTTTGGTTCTGCTTGTCTTTCCTAGTGTTCCTTATTGTCCCTTATCCTGATCCCTCTCCATCACTTAAGTGTAAGTTCCTAAATTCTGCTTTTGCCTCTTTTTAATCTCTTATTATTTTCCCCTTGGTGTTTCCCTCCATCTTTATATCTTTCCCTCATAGACAATATAAAGAGGCAAATCACGAGTAGTTGAAAATGTAGTGAATGCCTTAAATTACAAATACAATTTGGACAGATGGAGACAGGGAGAAGACTGTTCCATGCAGAAGGGAAAAGATAAAAGAGAGAGAGGAAAGAGAGAGAGAAAGAGAGAGAGAAGAAAAAGGAGGAGGAGGAGGAGGAGGATGATAACTGGGAGAACAGGTGTTTACCCTGAAGTGTCTCAGTGAAGCATGAGACTAGGTTGCTACTATATGCTACAAGGAAGAGAAAAGTTAGTTTGTAAATAACTGAGCCTCACAGGTTTTCCCACTGAGGAGCAATATGAGTGAGCTTCAGTTAAAGAAAATTCCTGTGCTGTCACAGTTAGAGCTTTGACTGGAGAGAGACAGCAAGGCAAAGGCCATAAAAGTACAGAACAATCAGGTGAGAGCTAATGAAAGTTTAGTTAGAGCACAATAGAGGGGTGGGGGGAGAGTTGAAGCGCTAGCTCAGCAGTCAGCAGAGTGCTGCTGGGCCCAAATCTACCCATTACCTATTGTTACAAATAAAGTTTTATTGGAACACAGTTACATTCACTCACTTCCACGTTGCCTGTTGCTACTTCTGTGCAGCAACAGTAGAGTCGAGCATTGTGACAGATTCTACGACCCACAAAGCCTAAGTTGTTTACTATCTGCAGAAACAGTTTTCAAACACCTGTCCTAACTCAGGCTAGCATTGACATAACCCAAAAGTTGAACAAAGACAGAAGATGGGACCAAGTAAGTCCCAGAGGAAAAGCCCAAGTAAACAGGACATTTCTGTGCTGACTGATTGGAAGGACAGCAGCTTCAGAGGACAGGATGGAGGGGCAGGCAGACATGTGCATCCTTGGTTAAAAGTTACTAGAAAGTAGTGGAGAATTCAAAGAACCTTCCTATCCTACTTACAGCCATAAGTGTTTGTTTATTCTGAGAATCGAGGAGCATTGCCATGTTGAAACAAAGTCAAGGGAGAGACTTTCTGATGAGTTCTGAACATCATCAGCACTTTCCTGATTACACGGTTCACTTTTTCTTCAACTTTGGGTCTCCAGTTAGGATAGTTTAATTCCTGAGCTGTGCCTTTGATAAGACACAACCACTTTGAGCCACATAGAGACCTGGGGTATGAATCCTTGCTCCCTGAAGACATCGTCTACGAGGAGATTTTGGATGATATTATCAATGTCAAATCACATCCACCAATATACTCATGTAATCTCTCCGTCTCCTAGCACTGCGGACAGAAGTTTCAGTCATAGAGCAATATTTTCAGCCCAACAATTTTTATTATGACTTCTAAAGTTACATTGGAGGTCATGTGAACAATGCAGAGGAAGATGACCATGTGAGCTTTAATAACTTCTAATAAAATTTCACAGCCTTACTAAGGCTAAATTACATTATCTGAATGAGCTACCAAATGTTATTTTTTTCTCTATAAAATCTAAGTTATGTGGCAATTCTTACAAGCTGTTGTTTAGTGAAGATCTAAGGCACAGAAGCAGAAAGTTAAGTGGTTGTATGTGCAATGTGCTGTTTCTCAGGTCATCATTTACTTCTACCAGCTGAATGTTCAAGAATGATCCTGTCTGTGGGAAATTGTTGACATGGACCTATCATGTTCTGTTCAGCTCTAACTAAAGGTTACTTCAATCACAAATGCAAGCATATGATTCTTGGAAACTTTATATGAGATTTTGTTGTGGTAGACATTTGAAAGGCAAAAAAGAAAACAAATAGAAGTAAAAAAATAATCACAAGAAGTTTGCTTTTCTCCAAGGTGGATTCCCTTCTTCATGTCCTCTATGAGTCTGAATGACTAATTTCCTAATCTTGGAGCAAAAGGGAAGAGATGCTGAAAATCTAAAACTGTAATTTTCAAGATGATTTGATGACTTTCTGAATTTGCCTTCATATCCTTCTCTTCTTAAAAACATATTCTTCTGTATGTAGGCATTATTTGAAAAAAAGAAAGAGAGAGAGAAAGCTCCATACAACAGGGAAAACATCCCTGGCAGGAAAACGTGAGATTAAATAAACAGTGTCTAATGAGATCTGTTATTACCTTCTCCTTGGTCATGCTTGGGCACGCTCCTGTTTCTTAGGGGCATTATAAATCTTTCAGACTACTTTGCTTTTGAAAATTTTAATATCTTTTTTCCAAGTTGAAGTCCACATCTTCATTTAAATCTCATTTAAATTTGCAATGTTGAAGTCTATGTCTTCATTAAATCTTATCTTTGAAAAGATAAGGCAGTTTACATGTCAACTGATCATCTTCAAGAAGATAAAATCCACTTGCCTGAAAATACAGGAGCATGAACATGAAGGATAGAATTCTGCCAGAGAAATGAATACTTGAATCTTACATGAATTCTTGTCTTTTCAATCATTTTTTTAAGTTTGGTCAATTTAATTCAATCTTTTTTTTTTAAGTTGTTGATGGATCTTTATTTTTTTTTTTCATTTATTTATATGCAGTGCTGAGAATCGGACCCAGCACCTTATGCATGCTAGGCAAGTGTTCTACTACTGAGTCACAATCCCAGCCTTTTTTCAATAATTTTTTTTAAATATTTATTTTTTAGTTGTAGGTAGACACAATAGCTTTATTTTATTTTTATGTGGTGCTGAGGATGGAACCCAGTGCCTCCCGTGTGCTAGGCGAGCACGCTACCACTGCGCCATAACCCCAGCCCCCAATAATTTTTATTAGCATCATTTTTATCCATATTACTCTCAGTGGTGTCTATCTCTCAGCTCCATGTTGGGTGAAGGGTAGAATTCCAACACATGGTCCAGGGTCTAAGTTAATCTGCTTGATTGTAACTGCTCTGGGAAGTTGCCATTTCACAGGCAACTAATTCTGTAACATGATAGACAGGCTCTTAAAAAGTGAAAATAAAAATTCACAGACAATAGCTTATAGCTTGCCTCTGTGAGTATGCTAATCAACTCTAGCCTCTATGCATGCCTCATACCTGTTTCATAATAGTTTGCTACCTTTTTTTATTTCCTAGTTGCTTCTATGGGAGATGCAGCATAGACAGAAATACTATCCCCTGGATTTCACTAGAACTGAGACTAAATCTTGGCTTTGTTATTTATTAGATGCACGATATCTGATCTTAGGTGCTCAGAGGAATTTACAACTCCCTGTAGCCAAATCTAAACTTGGATCTGTTTCTCCTTAGGATCTTTTCCTTTTCTCATTTCTTATCTCCATTCACAAAGCTGCCAACCACTCTGACTCAAGTGAGAAGCTTGCAAATTCTGATAGGCTTTTTCTTCCTCCTTGCATCACGAGTTTTCAGTAGTTATAACCTGCCCGTGTTTTCGTTTGCTGTGTTTCTCCACTTCTTCGACCTTAGTTTAGATTCTCCTAAGAAGCTTGATTGACAGCCTCCTCACTGGTGGTCCCTGCGACTCCAGTTTCATTGTCAATCCATCCTTCCTGATATCGCTCTCAGGGCTTCTCTAGAAGCCAGCTCACCACGCTGCGTCCCTACATAAATTACTCCCTGTGTCTTTGCTGCGTGCAGGGTGGATGCCAAGCTCGCAGCATGACCCTCAGTCCTGCCCCCTCACTCATGTCTTCTGAATCTTCCAGGCCTGTGGCCTTTCTCATACTGCTTTTCTACCATAAATAACTCTCCCCCGCCATTTCTTTTGGAAAATAAACACTAAGCATACAAATAAAAATGGAGCAAATGAGAACAAAACATTTTTTTATAAAAAACTTTGAATATTCAGATTTACAAGTGTCCTTAAGAATCTTTACAGATCCTGCCTTTAATGACACATTTGTGCAAATAGAAAATAATTACCATCGAAAGCAATTGTCTCCAATCTCTCCCTGAAATTATTGTTCTTGGGCTTGAAATAGTGTTTATTTGATTTATCCTTGTTCCTGTTTTCTTGTTGCCTAACTGCTTCTAACATATTGCTTAGTCCAGAATTTTCCTCATGCACTATGTCACTAGGAAGTCTCTAATACTACTACCACCATTTAGTTCTGAAAATAATCACATCCAATAAATGCCATTTGTTCATTTAAAAAAAACATGTCAACTCTTCTATTAAATATAGCTAATGTCTACATTTGCTCCTTATGTGCATAGAGTCAATTATAATATAATTATATTTAAAACTCTCCAGTCATATTGGTTATGAGTTTTAAAAGCATATCCTAACTCTCTTAATTATCTTTTACTTGGGAAAATATGCAATGGACTCTTGTTTTGTATAAATATTTTGCACAACAAATTCCTCTGTTATGCATTGTGGTATTCGTTTTATGAGGTTTGGGTAGCACAGGGTGATTTCACTATCCTATGTCCTTCAAGATGTGGACATTACACTTGCAGTCACATGCTGTCTCGGTGAGGAAGATGCTACTGAGTCACGAAGTACATACACTGAGCAGTTGATATAGGGCAGGAGCTGAGTCATGCTAACTAGAGCTGCTGGCTGACAATGTGTGATGACAACCAGGTATGTGTTAGTAGAGGACAAATGGAATGCTAGAGTGTGGCCACCCAACAGGATGAATCTTGCTGCTTACCCAGGGATGCAGTCTGGGTTCAGACCCAAATTCAAATCCAACCGTGGATCATGATATCCCAATTTCTTTCAAGAAATCCTTCATGTACTGGGATATAATATCATTTCTCTTATCCTTGGTCATTTTTTTCTTAGATGGAAAAGATGATCATCATGGTAGTGCAGATAATGTCTGAAAGGGTAAGAATGAAGGACTGTCTGACCCACTACCTGTCAAATAAGAGTGGCAAATACTGTCAGGGATGCTCTTCACCCTTTGCCTTCCCTGTGAACATGGTGCAATTTATAAGCTGCCCCTTAGATCAGTAATTATTGGACAATGCAACTGTAAGCAATTATCCTAGCAGGCTTTATCATGCACAGCATCATCCAACACCATCACAGAGAATTGGTTTTGTCAGCCAGATCATGTAAGCCATTACTGCTTAGAAATTTCCGAGGCTTTCTGAATAATCTGCATAGAATGGACATATAACAAGAAAACACAAAGAGAAAAATTTGTGTCCACATTAAGTCACCAACTTAGTGTCTCTTTCTGGTTTTGATAGACATTACAGTGAAATGTAATTTAGTATACCTGAAACTTTTAAGATGGCTTAACAAGAAATACGTAAATATTCACCATGCTTAGGGACATTGGTGAATTTTGAGACTCGTGAATGCCACTTTCTTCCTAGGACAATGAGGACTAGAGTGTTCTGTTATAATTGTCACCATCAATACAAGTGGTGATCACAAGAACATTGGCAGGCCACTAAATATTTTCTAGCTAAATGATAATGCACTCTCCTGGGGTCCTCTAATATAATTATGTTATGATTGCCGTCAGATCTCCTACGATGACATATGGGCTAAGAGCTCCCCTTTAGGCTTGTCAAAGTCGTGTTTGCTAGGAAGTCTTCCTGTTGTTCTCTTCTGAAAAATGCATTCTTAAAGGTGGCTGGTCCCTCTAAAGGTCATTCTATTGGCTAGTGAATGTTTCCTCAGCCCTCTCTGTCACCTTGTGTTTCTTTGTGTTTTGCTGATTCATATCCCAGGGTTCTGAGCTATGTGAAGGAGCGAGAGCCCGTGTCTGTCTGTTCTTGAGCAGACAGCTCTCCCTGCATGGCTCCTGCCCTCTGCCCAGCCTGTGAAGTGTTCCATCTGCCTATGTCTGTGAGGAGGCACAGCCTCTGGGGCTGAACCAGTGGGGTCAAATAATGTTCTCACCATTTAGTATAATTAACTCCAACCACCCGTCTGTTGCAAGCCCCAGAGCAGCCAACACAAGCAAGAGAAGGCCAAGAAGAAATTTCTCCTCATTATTAAACTTAAATCTAAGCACTTGTCTGTCTGCAAAAACAGAGCAAGGGGAGGAAAACTGACACCAGTGCACGGGGTCTGAGGTTTCCATAAATGTCAGGGAGCGTCAAGTCTGTTTGGATTGCAAATTATTGCTGGCTGACGGTCTTACTATTTTACAGCTAGAGATTGCTGTCATGGTGGGGGGAGTGGTGGGGGAGAGCCTCTCACATCACAGCCAGAGGGGAACAGAAGTTACCAAATACTATAACAATCATAAAACATTACAAGAGGGACCTCAGCTTCTGCTAAATTTAGTCTTTCCTTAATGCACATCCTAAGGACCAAAAGCCTCTGACACTCTGCTCTTCCCATTGGGTCGATGAAGTGTTGGATTTGCCCACAAAACGGAGAGCTCATTTCTCTGGTTTACCCACTCTGAACTTCCAGCCTGTCCTTTTGCTAAACCGCTTTGAACATCTGAGAGTGATAAAGTGGCCTAAATGCTTCAAGGTGAATTAATACCTTGCTACACATCCTGGAGAAACATACACCAATAATTTGAGTAGCGGTTAAGGTTGTTTGTCAAATGGATTAAATGAGTGAGCAATTACTGATTAAAATAAACGGAAAGTAGGAGCACACCAGTCTGTTGGTGGATGAGCCCACTGGTCAGCCACTTTCTATTGGCAGAAAGACGTTTTGCATTATAAAATGTATGCAGGCCTCTTCTTGAAGTTTATGAACATTTTTTATTCATTTTTTTCCTTACCAGTGCTTATTGAGGTCTACTATGTGCCCAGTACCGTGTTATGTGCATTAAAAACCAGGAAAGCTATGGTCCTCATTCTCCCTGAGCTAAGAATCAAGTGTGGATATTTTAACTAAAGATTCTTTTGGTTTTAAATAATTGAAGAAAAAAAAAAAACTCAAGTTAACTTAAGGCCAAAAGGGAAACATTGTTCTAAGGTTCAGGAGTATCTATAGATCCAAGAGAAAGAAACACAGCAGGACTTCCTAAGAGCCTGGAAGTTGGCATTAGGAAGCTGTGAAAATCAAGGTCACTTTCTCCAAGTCTCCAGTTGCGTTGTGTCTGCTTTCTGGGTTTCTTACAGGTGGGCTTCATTCCTCTCTCTCAGCTTTCTAGAATATCTTTTGTTGAATACACATAGAATTAAGTAGGGTCTTCTCAGATGAGCGTCCCATTTCAACAGCCAGCTTTTTAAACCCCAAATCAGAGTTTATAGAGAAGGGAATAGGATGGTCCCAATTTGGATGAGGGCTACACCCTTCTCATTTGATGCTGAGTATTAGAGGATTTGATTGTTGAAAGGATGTCTTCATTCCAAGCAGATGAACTAAGCTGAGTCCATTGCTACACATGATGGATCAAACTCCTAGGTTCAAGACACCTTGCCTGAGTACCACAACAATGAGTTTACAAGTTGAGAATGTCACCTAATGATACTGTGACATTTTAAGGAAGGCAGAATTAGTGAGCTGGTTAGTGACTGAAAAAAAAAATCTAAGAAGTGTTTGTATTTATTGTGGCTGAAATTGTGGGACAGTCTCCTGATAAGAGCTTGACTACTTTTCATAATCTCATTTCTCATAAGGATCTAGGTGATGTGCCAGGAGCATCCAGAGATAAACCACCCTGGCATTATAGCCCCATTTGCAGGTGGCCTTATCATAGGAGTGTGGATTCCTGCCAGTGAAATTGTGAGCACTGTCCGCATTTCCTGGGAAGGTTACTGACCTCAAGTCAACATCTAGTCCATTTCCTGGGCATCACCCAACCGTATGACCCAATGACATATAACAGACTGCCAGAGTCTGGGTTCCACAGAAGCAGAACCTAAGTCAAGGGTTTCAGTAAAAGAATGTGATTTAGGGGATGAAAGGGAATACCCACAGAGGAGTGAGGCAGAGAGACAAGGGAGGGAAGACAGCCAGCTCAGAGCACATTACCAAGCCCGTTACAGCTGTGGACAAATGGAGATTCATTCTACTGGGGAAATCAGGAATTAGTGCAAATCATGTGACTTAGAGTCACTCCACATGAAGGGTGAGGTCACCGAGGGAAGTAATCCACAAACTCCTATCAATTATATGGTTGGGGTTTTGTTCCAGGGATTTTAGTTGCTCTGGCAACTCCAACTTGATATGCTAGCAGCCAAATAGTCTCTAGAAATAAGAGGAAGTTCTCATAAAAGGGAGCATAGGTGGTGGCAGCTGCCCTGATGTGGTAGGAGTGACAAGATGTGGTAGGGTACCAAAGCCTAACCACTCAGATTCTCTGGTGCCCTGGGTTGATTGCATTCTGTCCATGTTGATTCTCCAAGGTGCAGACGAGGCACGTCGAATTGAGTAGTTAAACAAGTAGTTAAACAAGTCAGGGCGATCAGCTCCAGTCTGTATCAGGGGGTTTCAGAGCTGAAACTGAGGCTACTGTCTTCCTTCTCCTCTACCCAGTACAGACATTCCTCATCCTTGCCGGCATTTCTGCTAGGATAGATTGCCTGGTCAGTGGAGGCTTCAGACCTGCATCCCTGAAGATCTGAAGATCTGAAAGTGCGTTTCTATGCCTTTCGCAGGCTGTCGACATTACAGCTGCCGCAAGTGTGTACAGTTATTATCACGGGCCATGGAATCACCAGGAGGATTCAGTGACCTCCTTCAGTTCTATACATACCCCTGGTCCCATTTTGTAATATATTCTTCTTTTTGACAATCTGGGTCAATTGCTTGTACCAGTTGGGTGGCAAAGCATGCTCAAGATAAAGTCCTTGGAGGGGTGGAGTGGAACAAGATTTGGCACTTGGATGGATATCAGAGTGATAAGGACATGAGGAAGTGAGCAGGTCATTGACTAGCAGAGCTGTGCAGGCACAGAGAATGGATTCATGATATTTTGCTAAGTGAACTGATAAAACTAACCTTAGGGATTGCTGACAAGGATTTGGGGGAAAGGTGTTTGTGGATATGCTTCTTATAATAAGCAATATTTAAAATCGCCATTCCATATTAACACTCTCGACAAAGACCCTGATGAACACCATGGACTCCTCGTGGAAATATAGAGAAAGGGCTAAGAAGGGAGTAAGCCTGCTGCTGGATGCCTAGCGAGCTGTGGAGGTAGAGATGGCTGGAACATATTGGATGGATCTCAGGATGGCCTCCCGGGTGAGGCCTTGAACTCCTAGGGAGAGCCCAGAGCATGCAGTCAAGGGCGCCGGCTCAGGCACCAGGCTCTGTGCGTCTGAGTCTCACTGTGTGTGAGTGTGTAAGTGAGGGCAATACCTTATGCTGCAGTTGTGATTAATCCTGCAATCTCAGCCTTGATAAGAATGCATGAAGATGTCACAGATCATGCATGTTTTTAAATTTGTAATCTTGGTATGACTTTTCTTTTTTGGTAGCAGCTGGCCATTTTCAACACTCTATTCCACATCCACCCATCAAAGTTGTACTGGACCCTTAAAATCCTTTGAATTCAGTTTCAGCCTGAAACTCTGTGCTTTCCTTTCTCCCCTCACAGAAATGTCCACCTCTTTCTCTTAATTTTGTTAAATGTTATTTTGTAGGTAGTACATGCTGACTTTTTGTAGGTGATTTTAATACATTCACATCATAAATGACTTGAGGATAGAAATCTATCTCAGACATCATCTTACCAATCATATAAAAATGCACATAACAAGCACCAAATTTTTGTTGTATATATGAGAGTAATTTTAGTAACAATATTTTATAAATTTCGCCTAAAGAACCCCTACTTTTAATGTCTATGGTTGATAATTTTTATTCCACAATAAACTATACCAATCCTATACCTAAAGCTACTGGCAAGGCCCAAAGAATTACATGTGTTTGTGTGGAGGTGTCCATGTGTACGTGTGCATGTGTGTATGTGTTTAAAACACACTACTGTTTTTCAGATGTTGACATTTGTCTCATAAAATAAATGAAGTTTTTCATCTTAACTGCTTATTTGCTAACAATGCTACATGTCTACCTACATGATTCAACCTTTCAACCTAGATAGGTATTTTTAATACCTACAGAAACAAAAAATGGCAAACCTCAATTTTCCTTTCTTGTTCTCCAGGTTAACATTTTTCTCAAGAATGCTATGCCAGTGCATCTTCCATGATGACTACTGTTTTGCCTCCAGAGAGGTGGCCTTTTATGATTGATCAAGATATTCAAATTAGTTTTACAAACTATTTTTTTTGCAAGAAAAATACTAGAAAATTGACATAATGACAACTTGTGTAGACTTGATATATTCATTATTTCATGTAAAAATAGTCATTTTCAGAAGTCAATGCACAAATGCCAGCACTGACTTCACCATCAGAGAGCTGACTTCCAGTGGCAGAAATTAAAAGATCACTCAGAGCAATATTGCTGTGGTCATAGGAGCTATGTATGATATACATTTTGGGCTATAATTATGTAAGGAAAGAAACTGGATTTTGGTGAGGGAGGCTGTGACAATCTTCCTAAGAGCAGAGACTGGAACCTTGTTATTGCATGTACTGTCCCTGAGGCAGCATCTGCATCACAGGGGCTTGCTAGAAATGCAAATTTGTGGACCTCACTGAAAACTTACTGAATGAGACTCTCTAGGCAGAGCAACTCAGGAATCTGTGCATTAACAACTTCCAGGTAAGGATGATGCAGGTAGAAGGTTGAGGAGCTCACAAAGGAGACAAAATGTCAAGTTAGCGCTGTCAAGGCAGTGTGTTTCGAACAGGGAAGATTAAGAGGAAACAAGGCTGAGTGTCAGGTCAGATGCACAGAGCCTTGCAGAAGACGGCAGGAATGTGGACCTTCCAAGCCCCTAAATGTTTTAAAGCAAATGGAAAGGGGCAGATACAGAAGCTGAAGTGAGGTGACCGGCGGAGAGAAGGGTCCAAGATACAGCAGAGGATGAGGTGGGACCTCCTCAACTCTTTAGATTTTCAAGTGAGAAGAAATACTTGGGACTGGGCTTAGAAGCAATAGGGAAGAAAGAAGATGGAGTGAAGAAACATTTTGGAAATAAAATCCAAAAGGTTTGATGACTTAGCATTGTGGGAGCATAACTCCTTTAATTCTAACAATATAGCTTATACTTTCATTTTTTATAATTTTTTAAATTTATAAAATATTTATTTCATCGTGAGGAAAACATGAATGTTGGGAAATTAGTTAAATATAACCCTTTGTCCTGGGATAGCTTCCGTGATGACTCAGTAAGTAGGATGTCACTGTGGCCAAATCTAAATCCCAACCAGCAGGTAGAACTTCTCCCTTAGATAAAGAAACAATATTAGTTCCAAAGCTTCTCCAAAACTAAGAGACACTGACTGATAAGTTTTATTGGCAACCTTATGTGAAGCACTTTTGCACAACAGTGAGACCCTCTAAAGTTCACAGATAATCCTCTGAAGCTTGTATTGAACATTCTGAGTATGCTCTTGAGATAAAGTTCACAGATCACATTAAATCCACCCAGTGACTCTGGAATTCCAAACATGGGTCAAGAGTAGGCAAAGTGGCTGGGTGCGGTGGCGCACGCCTGTAATCCCAGCACTTTGGGAGGCTGAAACAGGAGAATCACAAGTTCAAAGCCAGTGTCAGCAATGGTGAGAAACTAAGCAACTCAGTCAGAGCCTGTCTCTAAACAAAACACAAAATAGGGCTGGGGATGTGGCTCAGTGGCCAAGTACCCTTGAGTTCAATCCCCAGTACCAAAAAAAAAAAAAAAGTAGGTCAAGTGAAGATACTGAGATTAAGTAGAGCAAATCCATTACTACTGCTGGAAAAAAAAAAAAAAAACCCAAAAGCAAAAAAGCAAAAACTCTGCACAGTTTTAGTTCCAGTCATTGCAGGTCAATTACCTGCATGAAGACAGCAAACTCTGACAGTAGGTAACAGGCCATTTATCTATCATCATTAGAAGGATAGTAAAGGGACAAACATTATTTTAATGGGACTTCATTGAACATCTCATATATGTGAGACATTTGTAGAGGTGGAAAGCTTAGTGATAACACAGCATGGTTCCTTCCTTCATGTGGTTTAGAATTTGGTTACATGGCAGAATCATGTGCATTGATGAGTACAGTAAAAATGTATGGGAGCTATGTGTTAGTCAGCTTTCTGTTACTGTAACAAAATTCTGAGATAATCAATTTAAAAAGTGGAAAGGTTTATTTCAACTCATGGATTCAATGTTACAGTCCATGACTGATTGGTCCTGTTTCTTTGAGCAGCACATGTTAGAGCAAAACTGCTCACCTCATGGCTACAAAAGACAAAAAGAAAGAGGCTGAGGTCCCACTTACCTCTTCAAGGGTGCACCCCCATAACTGGAGGACCTCCTGTAAGACTCACCTCTTACAGTTTCCACTACCTCCCAATACTGTTAAGCTGATAACTAAGCCTTTAACACAGAGGCTTATGTCCCCCTTTGGGAGACATTTAAGATCTAAACTTGGTGGGTATTGTTTCTTCTGGAGCTGGAGATGAGTGTCATGAAGTAATATTGTGGTATTGATTATGAGTGTGTAAGAAATGAAGGCTGTGTCAGTCAGGACTAAGGATGCAAAGTTTCGATGGGGGGGGCGGGTAGCATGGCAAACATTTCTGCAGGACCCAAGCAAAAAATGTGATATAAGACAAGAAACTAAAAGAAAACAAAAAGAAGAGAAAGTGTATGTTGGAGTGGAAATATGAAAAATGTCTACATGTCTTAATATGCATGGAGTGGGAAAATCTAAAAGTTGTAAGTAACAATTTCAAACCAATAATCTCCCAAGAAGGCCCCTCTATGTTCCCCTTGGCAAAGAAAAACAGTTAAGTTTCCCTTGTTCAATATCTTGAGATGGACTCAAATTTGACCCAGTGGTAGGTTTCTTTAATGCTTGTGGAATATGGCTTAGCTTGCCAAGCAAACAAGCACAGAGAGTCTGTTGTACTGTGTGGGGAAGAACTTTCTGGAGGCCTAAAGTTGGGAGAGTGAATATTTCGTCTCTACAAAACTTTCCTCTCATCTCAGCTTACTACAACCATCAATACGAAGAAAGAGGCAAATGAAAGTGTAGGGAAAAAAAAACCAATGAACATGTATTGAAAAACTCCTATGTCATACAGAGTGATAAGCACCATATTTAACAAATATTTACACTTAGAACATCTCCATAAATTTTCTATCAATTTTCCAGATGAGTGAGCTCAGAAAGATTAAGCAGATTAGTTGGTAGCAAATTGGAATTCAACAAGGATTTAACTAGATCCCATCCTCTGCCATCCTACCCTACAAACATCATGACCTTCTTCAAACATCATGTTCCAGCACAAAAATATTCAGCCTACCTGCAGAGTAACCATAGGAAATGATTCACATAATGCTGAAAAGTCCCTTGCTTGAGTATCAAATTCTTTACTCCCCAATCAGTGACCATTGCATCACGTACACACATTTAAGAACTACCCAAGCATCCCAGAGTTATCTTCCTTGTGCTGACTCCTAGTCTTTTCTTTTTCCATGACTCTCCAAGGCTGTTCCAATGCCAGAGCCAATCAATCAAGTTTTCAAAGGATGCCAAGAATTTTTATTCATTCAACAACCTTTCAACAAGTCTTCATTGAGTTCTTTATCAAAGTCCTGGCAGCAAAAAGGACTCGTTGCAGATGGTACAAATGAAAAGATTTTAATGAAGAGTCGACTTAATGATATGTGGGCAGAGTTACAAGTAAAATTCTCGAAAGGATGCAGTACTCAGATATTAGGCAAGCCGGAAGCCATTACACCCCAGGGCGAAAGGAATTGGAGGAGGAGTCACTTTCATCAACAACCCCAGAGGAACAGAGTACCTGGCAGGATCTCTGTGGAGAGCTGCAGCTACTGCTATAGATGAAGGACTGAGGCAACGCCAGGTGGGGAAGAAATACCACAACCTCTTTCTCCTTCTCCCAACACTTTTTGCCAAATACCTCCTGTGGCCAAAAGCACTCAGACACCATCTACGGAGGAATGTGGACCACAGAAGAATAGTTCCCAGAGCACAGGGATCTGGAATGAGTTAACAATGAAGAACAATTTATCCAAGTCCCAATCAAGTTGCTGGCCATGATCTAAAAGCTGAGGAAAGACAATGAATGCAACAGAAACAAGTTCTGCAGTCATGGAGCGTGTGTTCCCATGCAAAACGGAGGCAAAAGAAAAGAAAATGGTGGAATGTAGGAGAGGGGAGAGAGATGGCATGCTCCATGGAGGTCTGCGCTAGAGACCATGAAGAAAGGAAGGAGAACTTGAAGTCTGTGGAGGCAGGATCTTAGGTGCCTCCCTCCACCAAGAAGAGATCCCTGAGAAGTTGCCATTGCTGAAAAGACCTGGTGGGAAGGAGGGAATGAACTGTGCTGAGGGAGGAGTCCAGTGGAGGAGGAGAACACGCAGTCTCTGGGAAAGATGGAAGTCAGCTTAGCCCTGGGGGAGGGACACAGAGAAGTCCTGGGAGATGAACTCAGAGAAGCGCTCAGAGCTTGGAATTTTTGTCATAGTTTTCCATTCATGGCTTATTGGCATTTTGTCTTGAGCCAGACTCTTTACGGGGGGGAGAAAAGCTACTGAAAGACACATAGTGACTTCTCCATTGCCAATTCGCTTAGGCCAGTTCTTTTTGCTCGTCAATTAAATAAACTTCCATCGGGTTTATAGATGGGTCGCTATGGGGTGTGGTGTCTGTTCTCATTACAATCAGCTTTGGCCAGTGTCTTAGGGGACGTGACTCAGAGTGTGGAAACCTACACATCAGGTACTCTTTAGGAGAGTGTGTGCCTCTTATTCACCGCTCCCCAGAAGCATGGATCCGAAGGGTCCTGACTCCACGCATTCTGCACTCTGGATCCTTCAGGTCTTCCTGATCCTCTAAAACACACTTGACCTACAAGTGATAACAGTTAAATATGTACCAAAGGCTTCTCGGGACTAGCCACCATCATGTCTCATTACATACGTGTGGTTGCACATACACACACACACACATCTGTTTGTTTACACAGAGATATGATCCTTTTGTCTGGAAATGTGCTTCCCCACTTTTTTCCCCTTGGGAACTCTTGTTCAGCTATGGAGATTTCACAGCGTGGATATCCCCTTCTCTGTGAAACCTTCCTAGATAAACACAGGAACGCTCCACCGGACTCTTCTCCACAAGCACCTGGCGTTGTGTTCAGATGCAAGTTACAGAATTTTCAACATTAGCTGGCAGTTTATCTCTTTCAGGCCAATGCCAACCAGTGAGCTCCATGTAGCCAAAGACACACTATTGTCATCTGGATCCTTTCTTCACACAGAATGGGGTTCACTGCAGTTGTGTGGAGTAGATAGGTAGGTAGGTAGCCATCTAGATAAGGAGAATGAGGAAGACTTATTCAGGGTCTGAATGTGTGTGTGTGTGTGTGTGTGTGTGTGTGTGTGTGTAAGCGCTTACACATACAGGATTCATCCTATACAGGATTCGTGTTCAGAAGATTTTGCTGTACTGATATTCCCAACAACTCCATTTTGAGAGGATCTAGCAATTGGTTCTCATATGCTGGTGTGAAGCTCACTCTAGGTTTGAATTTGCTAAAATGTGCAGAGAACTGCTATCTTGAACATAGATGATTTGTGGTGGAATGCAAGGCAGACACAGAACACCCCACTTCCCGCTCATGCTGTGGCCTCACTGGGTCTGTCATCTGGGAGGTCTTGGTGATTTTATCTTATCTGTATTTGAGCATCATAAAGATGAGTAGCCAAAATGTGGTTAATAAACCCCAGCTGGGTATTTTCTAGGCGAATAAACACACCATTTTTTTCTACTGTTTTTTCATATGGAAATGATGAATAGGACTCACAACTCTTATTTTCATTATAAGTGGAAAAGTAGAAATAATATCAGCTTATGATGCTTGAGGTTGTTATAAAGTGTTTTAGAGACACCCTGAAAGTTTCAAATAATTATAGCTCCAGTAAAACTTTTATAGCTGCCTGTGGATTTTCATGATCAAAGAGAAAGTAAACAGAGAACACTTTTAGGCTGAAAGATATTCAGAACCTTATGATTTTGTGTTGGCCCTCCTTCTATTCTTAAAGAGTGATTAATAGCTTCACCACGTAAAAGCACCCACATTTGGGATTAAGTAATTGAAGGAAATTAATTCCTGAATCCATTCTTCATGCACCCCAGGCATGCTGCATAATATATTATCTTGGTGATTAAAAATACAGTGAGCTATATACACACAAGAAAAGGTCTTCGCACGCTTCCAGTGACCAGTAATATCCCAATTCAATTCAGAGGTTTCACTCAACCCCTTTTCTTCTGTTAAAAAGTACATTTGTGCAAGTGATGAAATTTGAGAAGGGCTATAAATTAGATTTTTGTACTATCATATTAATATCCTGATTTTAACAATTGTGCTGCCGTCCAGTTGATGGTTGGAAATTCACACTGTATATATACAGATGAGTGAATGGGGTAACATGTTTACAGCTCATTTTCAAATGGTTCATAGAAAGTGCTAGGTGCACCCACTCAGAAATTTATGTGTGTGCATATGTGTGAATATGCATGCAGTGTCTATGTGGGGCTACATGCACATGAACATGTGAGTCTGTGAATATATACATATTGTGCATAGATGTGGGTACACTTAACATGTATATAAATTTTTGAAGCACATAGACATGAATATATACATGAAAAGATAAACATATGATAAACAGAGTTTAATATGATATCCATACTTATATACATATATATGCATATTATGCCCATTTGTGGTATAATTCATCAGTAGAATGCTTTGCATTTTTTTTTGTTTTATGTGAAATATAGTATAAGGCACATTTTGTAAATTTCAAATAATAAATGTTTACATTTAGCAAACATGACTGAGTAATATACAGTACTTCCTTTTAAAAACTAATTTTTAATTGACAAATAAGTATTGTATATATTTATGATTACAACCTGAAGTTTGGATACAGGAACATGTTCTGGAATGGCTATGTGAAGCCATTAACATCTTTCATCTCACATGCTTTGCTTTTTTGTAGTGAGAACACTGAAAATCTACTTTACTACTAGCCCTAGTTGTCATATTGTACAATAAATCTCTTGAACTTACTTCTCACTGAAATTTTACGCCTTTTGGCCAAGGTCTTCTCAACCCCCAACCCCTCTAGTCCCTAGGTATCACCTTTCTACCTTCTGCTTCTAAATGAGTTAGAGCTCACATATATATTAGATCATACAGTGTTTATTCTCCTGTGCTGGCATAATTCTCTTGACATTAGATCTTCTGGGCTCACCTGTGTTGTTACAAATGACAGGATTTCCTTCTTATTTAAGGTCTAGTAGTATCCCTGCAAGAACGTACCACATTGTTTTAAATCTATTTATCTATTGGGAGACACTTAGCTTGAGTCCACATCTTGTTTGTTGTGAATAACGTTGCATGAAGCATGGACTTCCAGGTACCCCATCAACATACTGATCTCATTTGGGGGCAGGACTTATGTACATGGTAGTGGGCTTGCTGGCTCATAATGGTAGCTCTGTTTTGAATTTCTGAAGATCCTGCATACTGTTTCCACAGTGACTGTACTGATTTACATTTTCAAGTATGGTGTGGAAGTGTTTTTTTTTTTTCCATATCTTCATTTACACTAGTTACCTTTTGTCTTTTTGAAAACAGCCATCTAAAACATGTGAGGTGGTATCTCATTGTGGTCTCAATTTGCATTTTCCTGAGGATTACTGATGATGAATATTTTTTTCATGTACTTGTTGATAGATCTGTTTATTTTCTTTTGAAATATATCTATTCAGGTCATTTGCCCTTTTTAAAATTGGGTTGTTTTCTTGCTATAGAACTGTTTGGTTTCCTTATGTATTTTCAATATTAACTCCTTTATCAGGCATATGGTTTACAAATTCTTTTTTCTCTTTAATAGGTTGTCTCTTCTATCTGTTAATTGTTTCCTTAGCTGTGCAAATCTTTTTAGTAATGAATATAAATGCATTTGACTATTTTTGCTTTTGTTGTCTCTGATTTGAGGGGTCATATTACTCCCCCAAATCATTGCCCATTCCAATGTCCTGAATTATTGCTCCCATGTTTTCCTCCTATAGTTTTGTAGTTTGAGATCTTACTTCTAAGTCTTTAATCTATTTTGAGTTTTGCATATGTTGTGAGATGAAAGTCTGATTTCATTCTTCTGCTCATGGGTATTAACTTTTCTGAGCACCATGTATTGAGGAAACTATCCATTCCCAATTGTGTATTTAGGGTATTTTCCACTTTCCATTTGGTGTGAATGGCAATGCTCTGAACACTTAGGTACAAGTATGTGTTTGCAAGCCGGTTCTTAATTCTGTTATGTACATATATCTACCAGTGGAATTTCTGGGTAATAGAAAAACTTCTACATTTAACAATTTTGGGAATTGATGGAGAAGCTGCTTCCCCACTTGTATTTAACATTAGTAGCAGGACTCAGGGAAGTCGTGATGCAGATATGATCCCTTAATCTAAGCAGTGGATTTGTACATTCAGCTGTCATTTATGGGCCTGCATCACACAAACACCATGAGAAAGACCTGGAGTGGACAGAGTTCAAAAAACTTGTACCGAGGCCTCAAGAAATTCTTATACTAGCACCAGCAGATTTGGGGCAAAATGAGGAATCACTTAAGAAAGTGGAGCTAAGGAAAAGTGGGATTATCTCACTGTTTTGGAAGGTCACAATAGAGAAGAACAGATACAGGTAAGACTCATAAGTAGAGTGTGAAGGGTGATACACATGATCCATGGTGTTCTCCAAATTTGAAAATCTTCTGGCTCTTTGTGTCATTTGAAGACCCTCACAAGGAAATCCACACAGGCATCTGAATCACACTTGATGTGCTCCTCAGTTTGGTCCCTTTTGTGTGGCTTTAGGGTTGGCTCCCAGTGGTCCTTGGCTGGTCTCCCACAGTCGCCCACCCTTTTTTTAATCCATCTCAATTTTTTTTTAACTCTTCCCTCCAATAAAACATAGGATAAATATTTTCTGCTTGAGGAGATTCAAAAGTACGCCCTGCATGTTTGAGTAGAAATTCCTCAGTCTTCAACTCAGTCTCTTTTGCTGGTCTCTCTGCATCTCCTAACTTCTAACCTTTAGAGTCTCCCAGGAGTCAACTCTGAGCTGTCTCTATCTACCACATTCCTTCCACACAAATCATTAAATGACAAGGTTTTAAATCTGTTGCATACACAGACAGTTCTTAATGTTTAAAATCTCTAGCCAGAATCTCTCCTCTGAACTGCAAAATCATCTGCCTGCATATAAGATTCCGCCACTTGGGTTCCAGTTGACACCTAAAACTTACCATCCCAACCCTGAACACCTAGCTTTCTTTCCCAGATGTGTTTCTACCTCTCTGTTGTTTATCCCAATAGGTAGAAAACACCTATGAGAGTCTAAAACAAGTGTTCTTCCATTTTCTCAAAACTCACAATCTGTTAGCAAATCTTGTTTGATAAATTTTCCAAATATTCCCCCTTATAAATCTTCCAAATATATTCATATGCTGGCACTCGTCACTACCTAAATTAGTCCTGCTTTGATCGACACCATCATCGCCTCTTACCAGAGTACAACAATAGCTTCCTACCAGGTCATCCTGCCTTGTAATTATTTCAGGTTTTGGGTCACATACAATCTTATCAGTGAGATCTTTCTTTTCAAAGGATCCTATTTAAGAGTCCTCGGCAATCCCTATTCCCATTCCCCATGTCATTTTTTCCCTACCAAACTTCACACAATTAGATAAATTTTGTATTGTACTTATTTGTAGATTTTGTCTCCCTGTACACTGTTACCTTCAAAGGATCAGAGATTTTCATCTTTTTTTGGTGCCTTCTTTTTTGCTGTTTTATCTATAGAACCCAGAATAGTGCCCACTAAATAGTGCCACACACTAAAGGCTTATTTTAAGTGTGTTCATACGAGTAAGTGGTAGCATAACTGAGATCCTCAGAATGTCTTCCTTGCAACAGAAAATACTTATCTAAATTTACATTAGCAAGCTTACTGAGAAATCAGTCATATTATATATTTAAAAATACCAGAAGATATTTACAGACCAGAAGATATTTGTATATAAAACATTCTCAGAGTGGGGAAGAAAACTTCCCTAAAATGTTTGGATTAAAGGATGCCTACTCCAGTTGATCTACAGCCTACAGTGTTATGAGTGTAAACCCACTTCTAATCCTTCAGTGAAATATCTCTGGGCCTGGTGTCTGCAGAGCAAGGTTTTAGTTGTATTTCTGTATCACACCAATGGTGACCTACCTGAGCAAGCTGCTTAATCCACTTTAAGCTTAAGCTGTAAATTGGTGATGACAATCATAATAAGGACCTCACAAGATCATGGTGAGGATGTGCTTGAGATCGTGCTCATATATTACACAGTCTTAATAATCACCCCACAGACACAAGGATAAGGACCAGTTTCTAAGCTAGGAGAAAACTTAGAAAACCATAAGCTTGACCTTAAGATTCTCTCATCACAGGGCATTTCTTTACGGTGAGATTTATTCAAAACTTGATTGGAGAAATACTTCTGGCTTGTTGGAGTTGAAACTCTTGTAGGCAGAATTAAACAACTGCAATCATTTTCAGTTTACAACGTTTACTTGCAAGATGTTGAAATGGGCCTGGTTTCCTCAGCTTCAGTCAGGTAGAGTGTACTTGCCTCACCTTCTGGCCAGGCTCACCCTTCCACCACATAAAACATTAAAGTCTGGAGAGTTCAAGATTTGTCTGAATGGATACAACAGCACTAGTTTGGGATGGAAGCAAAGCAACAGGTGAGTGACATTACAGGAAACAAGGACAGGTGGGTCCTAAAGACAGGGACAGAAGAAAGGCAAGGGAAGAGGAATTCCTTACCCAGCCCAACCACCCAGCACCTCAGTGGGCAGAAGTGACGCTTCCTCCAAAGTGGTAAAGGCCAAAGATCATGTGGTAGCACAAAAGCCTGCATTCCAAACAGCTAAAATGTATAGGTGGCCTGGAGTCTGTGTCCGAAGCCAGTTTTAGAGAGTGCTGGAGCTAGGAACCATCCTCAGAAGCCTCCTTCTGTTAGTGACTAATCTGCTCTGGGACTTGGAGAACCATAATTGCATCTCAGGGGCCCCAGGGAGACCCCGCTGCACTGACTGGTAAAGTTCAAGCCTCAGGGAGTAGGGGAGTGTGTCAGATAAGCTCCTGGACAGGTATATGTGCTACAGGGAGTGTGGGCTGAGGCCGGGAAGGGAGCACAGGGGAAAATGGTGTGGACATGCTGCCCTCTGAGATTGAAATACCACAGTCATGTCTTGCCTCACTCAGGCAGGATCTGAAGGTGTTGAGATCCAGGCCAGCACATGGTACAGTTCCTGCCTGCCTCCCGCAGCACAGCACTCATTGGTTCAATCATTTTCTCCAACGCTTGGAGGCAATCTGGGGTCCCACTGAGGTTTAGATGTTTGCCATGTCCGGTGCACAGAATCAAAAAGCCTCCTGAGCAAATATGCACCAACCCAGTGCAGCCTGTATTTCACCAAAACTGAGTATGTGAGAACTGTTCACTGGGATGAGAGATTGACAGGAACCTAGGTGCACAGCCTAGAGCATTAAGGGAGACTATGGCTGCACGGGGGTCAACGTTCCCTTAACGTATTCCATGGGAAAGGTGGGCGGAGCCTGCTTTCCATCCACCTCCTTTGGTGAGAGGGATCACAGCAAACTGCAGCTGTGACCCCTACTGCCCCACACCTGGCAGATTCACCAGATGCAAGAGAAGTGTTCTCAAGCACTTCAGCTAGAAGAATTCTCATCACTTTTTAAAATCTCCATCTATTCTATCTTTTATTATGATTTCTTTTTCTTTCTCATTATTGGTGCTTATTCTTATCTTCTAAATCTTTCTTATTCTTTAATTGGATATTCTGGTTTTCTTTTTTCTCAAGTTTCCCCTTTTCATATTTTTTGTACCAATTTATATTATTTTCCCTTTGCTTCATACTTTTTGAATTTATGCATTTTTGTTTGTTTGTTTTACTATCTCTCCCTCTCCTCACCCACCTCTCTTCCAGTGCTGGGAATCGAGCCCAGGGCCTCAGATACACGTTGAACAGATGTTCTGCCCCTGAGCTATAGACTCAGATCAGTTGAGAAAATTTTAGCCCACCTTTCGTCACAATCTAGCCCCATTCAAACCCTGGCAGACACTAGTACTTGAGGAAATGGGGACATAAGCATCTAGCTGCTTCGGGCTTTTCACCACAACTGGAACAGCCAATATCAGATTCACTTCAAGCAATAGAACCAACTTCAACAATGCCCACGGAAATCCCCACCACCTAATAGGGGTTTCCGCTACTGTTGTAGGCGTAACCATTGAAGGTACACACCACATACCTGTGGTCTATACTTCACCTGCCTGAATTATAAGAGGGATGCCACTCTTGAAAGATCCTGAGGCTCTGAAATAGTATACAGTGTGTCAAAACCCATGAATCACAGCTAAAGAAACCACAGGAAAATTATACTACAAACTCAATTGGAATTGAACTCAACACTATATTACACAATATACTACACAATATACCTGAAGGGATACATCATCAAGGGATATCCACCCCAACAAATGTGCAGATCTAAGCACAGAAATACAAGAAACATGAAAAAAATAGGCAATATGACATATCCTAAAGTCCACAATCCTACAGTGACAAATCCTAAAGATGTTAATGTGGGTGAATGCTGGATAATGAATTTGAAAGAATGATTTTAAAAAAATTGATGAATTATAGAAAAACACAAAAGAAGAAATAATTTAAGGAAATGCACATTATTCTCTGCTTTTTTAATCTACATGAACTAGAGCAACAAAGAAACATCAGAGCTAAATTACATTTACATTAAATGGATCTATTAGATATCTACAGGATATTCTATTGAACAGCTAGAAAACATGCATTCATCAGCACATGAAAATTTTTCCAAAATAGAAGATATATTGGGCAATAAGGTAGGTTTTAACAAATCAAAAAATCAAAATGATGCTTTTCATCATATTAAAGCATAATGAAATAAAAGTAGAAATAAACAGCATGAGAATCTACAGGAATTCCACAAATACATGGAGAATGACTGACCTTCGAATGAATAGTGAACATTAAATAAATAAAGACATCAAGTGAAAATGAAAACAAAATGTATAAGAATTTATAGATTCAGCACAGGTTGTACAAAGAGGAAAGTTCATAGCTATGAGTGCCTGCATTTCAAAAACAGATCCCATATAAATAAACTAATGATGAAGAACAGACATAAACTCAAAATCAGTAGAAGGAAAGAAAAAAATTAAGTTCAGGGCAGAAATAAATAAAATAAAAACTAAAAGAACAATACAAAGTATCGATAAATCAGTTCTTGGAAAAGAAACAAAATTGACAAATGCTTAGTTTAGCTTAACTAAGCAAGCGAAGACATAAATACATAAAATTAGAGGTGAAAACTACTGAAATTCATAGGATCACTAGGGAATACTTTGAAAAACTTTATGTCAATATATTGGAAAATTGAGAAGAAATGGACAAATTTCTGGGCACATGTGATCTTTCAACATTGAACTAAGAGGATATAAAAACCCAAGCAGACCAATAACAAGCAATGAGATTAAAACAGGAATAAAGGTTTCCAAACAAAGAAAAGCCCAGGACCGCATGGATTTACTGCTTAATATTACCAGATTTGTAACCCATAACTATATAAAGGGAAAGAGACCTATCAAATTCATCCTATGAAGTCACTATTACCCTGCTACCAAAATCTGAGAAAGATGCAGCACAAAGGGGGAAACTATAGACCAACATTCTTGATGAACATAGACACAGAAATCATCAACAAAATACTTCAAATCAAATTCAACCACACATTAAAAATTTCATACACTGTCATCAAGTTAGTTTCACTCCAAGGAGGCAAGGATAATTCAACATAGGCCAGTCAATAAGTGTACTACAGCACATACGTAGAATCAAGGATAAAAGCCACATGGTTATCTCAATAGATGCAGAAAAAAAATTTATAAAATGCAGCATCTCTTCATAATAAATGTTCTAACTTAATTAGGTATAGAAATCACATACATCAAAATAATAAAGGCTATATATGGCAAGCCCATAGCTATTTTCACATTAAATGAGGAAAACATTTCTCAAACTAGCAACAAAAGAAGGGTGTCATCTCTCACCAGTCTTATCCAATGTAGTACTTAAAATTTTAGAGCAATTAGTCAAGGGAAATAAATAAAAGGAATACAAATAGAAATAGAAGAAGTCCAATTATTCTTTTTTTGTAGAGGATATGAGTTTACACTAAGAAAATCCTAAAGATCCCAGGAAAAGACTCTGAGAACTATTTCAGCAAAGTAACAAGATACAAAATCAACGTTAAAAAATCAGTAATTTTTCCATATACCAATAACGAACTTGCTGAGAAAGAAATCAGGATAGCAATTCTGTTCACAACAGCTTATAAAACAAACAAAAATACCTAGGAATAAACCCAGTCAAGGAGGTAAAAGACCTGTCCAATAAAATTTAAAAACACTGACGAAAGACATTGGAGAAGACTCTAGAAGATGGAGCAATCTCCCGTGTTCATGGATTGGGAGAACTAATATTATTAAGACAGTCATCTTATTGAAAAGAATCTACAGATACAATTCCATCTCCATTAAAATACCAACATTCTTCTCATAACTAGAAGAAAAATCCTAAAATTTATATGAAAGCAGAAAACACCACGAATAGATAGAGCAATCCTGAGCCAAGAGAGTATCTCCATAGCCATCCTTATACTTGATTTCAAAGATACTACAGAGCCACCATAACAAAAACAGCCTGCTATTGGCATTCAAAAGAAACACGTGGACCAATGGTACAGAACCGAGGACCCGGGAACAAACCCACACACCTGCAGCCAGCTAATTCTTGACCAGGGACCCAAACATACTCAGTAGAAATAAAAGAGCCTCTTCCACAAATGGTTCTGGGAAAACTGAATATTCACTTGTCGAGGACGGAAACTAGCCTCCTGTCTCTCGCTCAGATCAATAATCAACCCAAAGTGGATTAAAGGCCTGAATGTAAGATCTGAAATTTTGAAACTACTGGGAGAAAAACATAGGGGAACCACTTTGAGATGTCGGCACAGGTGATAATCTCCGGATTATTATTCTAGCAGCTCAGGAAACAAAAGCAAGAATTGACCAGTGCGATCACATTCAATTAAAAAGCTTCTGCACAGCAAAAAAAAACCTAAATAGAGTGGAGAGAAAGCTACAGAATAGGAGAAAATCATTGCCAGCTATTTGTCTGGCAGAGGAATAATATCCGGAATATACAATTCTTAAAAAGGAAAAAAAAAACAAACAAACAAACTAACAAAAAAGTAATTCTACCAAAAAACATTGGCAAGCAACCTGAAAGACACTTCTCAAAAAAACAAAACAAAACAAAAATCCAAACCCCGCCCCCCACACACAACTGTTTTCTATCTGAAAGTAGAAGAGGTGATATTAGAAAAGGGTAAAGGGACCAACAGGCGGGAAAGAGGATTGGAAAAAAGCATGGACGTGATCAATATTTGTAGGTACAGAAATGTCACTGGGAAACCCATGAATTTGCACAATTCACATGTGTCAATAATTGTAATCCAAGAAACAGAAATATTAGCCTGGCAAATGCATAACATGTAGTCAAGGTAAACACATATAGGACAGACGCATGGGAGGCTGAAGTAGGAGGATTGCAAATTGGAGGCCAGCCTCAACCACTCAGAGAGGCCCTGAGCAACTTAGAGAGACCCTGTCTCAATAGAAAAGAAAAAAAAAAGACTGAAGAAGTGGCTCAATGGTCAAGCACCTTCGGGTTCAATCTTCAATACCCAAAACAAAAATAATAATAATAATAAGAAGAAGAAGAAATAGTAAACATATAGAGGGCAGAGCTAACACTTTCAGGATACTGATATTGATCTAGGTCTCAAATATGTTTTCTGACTTTGGTTAACTGAAATGACTCTCCAGATTGACACATGGACATCATCTGACCCCTGGGTGATCATCATTATCCTCAAAGCATTGCTGATTACATGTTAGGGCCTGGAGCTCTACTAGGTCCTGCACATCCTGATCCTTTTATCCTTTATGACATCTCTTTGAGATAAGCATGATTATCCTCACTTTACAAAGAAGCAAATTGGAACTCAAGTGGATAAAGATGTTTTTTTTTTCACAATAAGGAAGTGGTAGAACCAGACTTTAGATGCAAATCTGACTTTGACGCTCCTGGTTGCAAGACCATGTGAGTCCCTTTTCTGATAGCCAGACTTCTTCATGTCATAGATAATGTGGATATGTACTTCCTTAATAGCATGTATTCTAAAAAAATAAAATAAAAGAAAGAGAAAGATAGATGATGAAAAAATTTTTAAAAAGAAGGAAGAAAGAAAGAGAAAGAAAGAAAGAAAGAAAGAAAGAAAAAAAGAAAGAAAGAAAGAAAGAAAGAAAGAAAGAAAGAAAGAAAGAAAGAAAGAAAGAAAGAAAGACAGACGACACAGAGATCAGGACTTGCAGGAGGAGGTAGTTCCTGCATGTCACCTCCTCCAACGTGGTCTGCTCTTAACTAGACTTTAATTTCTTTACGATGGTGGCCTGCACATGTGGTCATTTCCCTGACCTCTTGTGGGCACAGATTTTGGTTGCAATATTACTTCCATGTCCCTGTTCCGATTGTCCCAAAGTGTCTAACTCATACATTATCTAAAAACAAAAAGTGTCCTTGGATCCCTAAACATTCAATAAATAGCTTTGATGGCTCTCGCCTTCCTCAGGCTCTTTTCAGGTTCTTGGTAAAACCCCACTGGGCTCTTTGCTTCTTTTGCACATACGGTTCAGCACCCAATTAAAAGAATGTGAAGCCTTCATATATCATGGCCCCTGCTTCCAGCTCACCGTTGGCCTTGCTGGTTCGTATTAATGATTCATTTCATTTGACAGGAACAGCAACATTTCAGGACTTCTTGGGTGGAAGAAAGTTGGCAGAGAGAAAGTCCACAGTGAGCAGTTAAACGTTATATGAATTAATACCCCCCATCCATAGTTTAATGGATGAAATGTATTGATTGCTTTGAGAATTATGCTGAGGTCTACAGTAATAAGCAGAAATGTCTGATTTGACATCTTTTCTTTTTTTTAATATGTCTGCAACGTAATCTACTACCAATTACACAACAACCCCACCAAAGTCGTGCTGAGTGGTCCCACTACAGTAGTAACATGTTATAAAAGCTCAGGTTTCAGGACAATTAGCTTCTGGCTGCAGTTTATTACCCCATTTGAGATTTAAAACATTTTTTTTTTCCATTGCATTCCAACAATGCTTATGTGTCTGGAGCTCACACTTTAAAACAATAATGGAATGGCAAATATCTGTCTGGCTGGAGTTTGCCCAAGAAGAATGGTATATTAGGGTTCAAGAAATAAAAAAATCAAGCAAGGCAGAGTGGATAAAACACAAACAACTTCTTTAATTGCTTGAAATAACCAGGGCTATAATGTTTTACTAAGAAAAAATGCCTTTCATTGGCGTCATATAGGGAATTCAGGAGATGCTTTAGAGAATATGATCATCTCTGTTCAACTAAAGGCAACTTGTGGACACTGTGAATGTCCAGTTGGTAATTCCTACCTAGCCACCTACTTTGTAATCACCACGAAATGTCTGATCTGCAATATATGAAGCTCTACTTAAATTGCTTAGTAATATACAATAGTGCCCATCAAGGGATTTTTTAATTGCTCAATAATGTACAAGAGTGCCAATTAAGGTTTTATTTTTTTATCTTTTTTATTTTTATTTTTTAATATATTTTGTTTATTTATTTATTTATTTACTTACTTACATGGTGCTGAGGATCGAACCCAGAGCCTCACGCATGCGAGGCAAGCGCTCTACCACTGAGCCACAATCCCAGCCCCAGGTTTTATTTTTTTAATATGAAGGAATGAGACAGTAGAACTTACTGTCTATTCTTTGTCTATTCTTATGCCAAAACTTCATATGGATGATCTTACTAACTTCTCCATTAAAACCTCTAATGTTCCCTTTATCTAACCGTGCATTTTAATTTCTTTTTCAGCCCCCATCCTCTGCTCCTGTCTTTCACACTGTGGGATCTCATACTTCTTTGAGGATGTCAGGGAACTGAGTAGCACTCGCTCAGGTAGTTCACTTACAGAGTTCACCTCTTAGAGAAGGCTGGGAGCATCGTGGAGACTAGATTCTAGGAGCTTACACACCCAGAGGCTGCACGCAGTATTATTTCTTTGATGCTACTCTCAACTCTGGATTTTTAAACTTGTGAATGTTGATGTGGTCACGTGTAGAGAGCAATCCACATCAGGGTGAGGTTTCTCCACCCACATAAGGCAGTGGGAAAACATGAACTTCATGTCTGGCAGGTACTGATGTTAAAATCATCTTTTCTATTTCTTGAAATTAAACCAACACTTTTTGTGAATCAAAATATTAATATTCATAAAAAATTACAAAAACATATATGCAAAAATCAATCCAGGAGAGTAGATAAAATAAACAAATAGGAGGACATAGTATGGTACTGACACAGAGCTTATAAGGCATTACTCACTGCTTCCTGATATCAGCTCAGGTCATGGTATTTCTCACCAAAATATGTTGACACAATGTGCTTTAACCACCGAGTAGGGTGCATCTCCTCTAAACAGACGGCTTTTCTTTGTCTTTAATCTCCTGAGGCTTCTCCCAGCTCCTGGTATATTGGCTTTCCCTTCTGGAAGAGTAAGAGCAGAAAAAAGGTGTTCCTTTCCATTTATACAGTAGTGTCTGACCGCTGAGGTCACCTTCAGTTCCGTTATCAGAGAGCATCACTCTTTGTATGGGTCCGTCACCTCTGCCTGCCATGTCATCCCCTTCTCTTCCACTTGGAAGATGCCTACTTCAAGAGCAGCCCCCATGGCACCTGCTCCCTGCCTGACTTGCTCGTTTGTGTTGCCTAACACCTTATGTCTTATACTGTGCTTTACATTCCTGCTTGGGTTTTGTCTACGACAAGGCTGAATTCACCTGGAAGACCGACTTGCTGATTTGTGCATTCTTTCTTTCTATCTGTAGCATACAGCAAAATGAGAAGTCCATGTGACGTTTAGGAGAAAAGTCCTGTATCCAGTGCTGGTGATAAGAATGCAGAATGATCATGCCCATACAACCATCATAATTATAGAATACTATCATCTACAGCAAATTGACAGCAGGAGCCACAAGTTTTCACTATTTCTTATCATTCTGCAACTCCTTGGCCATCAGTTTTATCATCTATAAAACTAGAGAAGTGAACTGATTTTGTTGGCTATTTATTTATTCATTTGTTCACTACATATTCAGCAAGTACCAGTTTGTCCCTAGACATTGGACCAGGTAACTTCCTAAACATACAATATCAGGCATTTTAATCAAAATGCTACAATTCAATTTAAAATAAGAAACAAAATTTGTATCTGCCTAGAAAACAGATTAACAATGCTACCTTTATAAGTCACACTACTAAAAGTACAAATTAGCTCAGTTTCAATTATAACTCAAATCAATATAACAATATTTAGTTTCTGAATCCCATCTGTCCTTCAAATTATACTATTTATGGGAGGCCGAGATAGGAGAATTGTGAGTTCAAAGCCAGCCTCAGCAATAGCGAGGCGCTAAGCAACTCAGTGAGACCCTGTCTCTACATAAAACACAAATAGGGCCTGAGTTCAATCCCCGGTACAAAAAAAAAAAAGAAAGATTTTAAAGAATAAGTTTTTCTAGTGATCACAGACCAAAGGGCCCTGGGTTCCACACTGGCATTTCTTCTGCCTTCTGAAATCAGTCAGAAGATTGATTTAATGTTTATTTTGTATGTGTAAGCAGATATGAAAAGCCTTTATACCAAAGGCTATCTATGCATTGTTCAAAATATACAATGTTGAAATATTTTTCCCAGAACATGAAGGTCAATAAAACCAGCCTTTGGCTTTGACAAGTTTGTAGACCCTAGAGAGAAAAGTAGATGGGAGCCTATCCATATTGGAAGGACCCCAGTGAGCTGGCAGGGAGGCATGGCCTGTGTTGAGGTTGGATTTGGGTTTCGGTGGGGATAGGAGTTTGTGAGAAAAAGGCTTTATGAACTTGTCTGGGGTTTTGGTTCTGCGTATCATCAGTAGGAGGTAGTTGAGGTGTTTATTCTTAGATAAAATTGGGAGGAGGGAGAATATTCCCCCCAAAAAGAAAGGGAGCTGAGCATAAGGAAGGAATGCAAAACTGCGTTCCATCTTTAGGCAACTAGAAATGCATGATCATGATTAGAGGGAGACAGCCTGAGTATCAGGGAGTCCTCAGACTGGTAGGTAAAAATGGGCAGAGGTTTGTAGTTTGCACTAAAATTCAGCAACGGTTAGTTTATCCTGAGCATGCAGGGAAATCCAGGGGTGTCATATGCCGTAGAGAAGATGATCCATTTTTTTCAAAAACTACTGGCAATTTTGTCTATTTCAAAGGTTACACTGTGAAAATAGAAGAAATAGGATGAGATATTTCATTCTATCAAAATCTCGTTTCCATATCTAGGGTTGGGCCCACATTAAATTACTCTAGCCAGATAGGCCTGGTGGGCATACCAGTAATCCTGGTGACTCAGGAGGCTGGGGCAGGAGGATTGCAAGTTGGAGACCAGCCTCAGCAATTTAATGAGACTCTGTCTCAAAAAAAGAAAAAAACAAAGATTGGGGGATCTGGGGATGTAGCTCAGTGATAAAGTGTCCATGGGCTCAATCCCCAGTACTCCTTACTCCCACATAAACAAACAAACAAACAAACAAACTTCAGTCTACTTTTACCACTAGTAAAACAATGATTATATTTAAAGATCACCTCTCAATGGAGATTGAAGAAAAGTCTTTGATTTTGCTCCTCAGACTTCAGTTTTTGAATTGGAGAGGACAAAAAAAAACTTGAAGAATAAAACTGTGAAGAATGAAGAAAAGTGGACTGGGCATATTATTTTCTAGTGGAAATTCATCCAGGGCTGATTTGAAAATGCAAATCCAGTCTTCAAGTATAGACCACGTTTGGACCAGCCATTATTCAAGGGTTACTTCTGAATCCATCATAAATAGGAAACACCAAAACCAAATGTCCCTCTGGCTGAAGACTGCCAACACTTTTGATCATTTCAATCAAATAGTTGGAAAATATTTAAACCACTGTTCATATAAGAAAAAAAAATGTTTTGTTGTGCTGTCACTCACGGGGCCAATGCAGTAAGCTCCTGAGTGTTTGCCACCTCCAGCCAGTCATTCCCTGCTCTAACCTGCCCACCCACACCACGTTCCCTACAGAGCTCCTCAACTCAGTCATAGAAATCTTGATTTTACTCTTGGCTGTGCAGACTTCTCACCAAATGCCCATCTGTTGTGCCAACTTGTTAGAAAGAAATAACAATGCCTATTTCAGAAGAAGAAAGAGGCATTTTGAGAAAAAAAAAATGAAAAATTAGGCATACGGTTTTGTGCTTAGTAGGTCTTCAACATGTATTTATCTAGTGAAGCAATTTCACATTGCAGCTAACGTTTCACTTTTCAATGGAGCTTATTATTTATGATTCTGGGCTAATTGCACAAGATAAGATAGGTTCAGTATAAAAACAATTTCATTAAACCTCACTTTGTATGTGGAATGCTACGAATAGAAATACCTTTAGGACATCCTGAAGCTCTAAGGCTTCAGTATTTACACATGATGGCTTTGGGGAAACTTTGAGTGCTTCCAAAGAGGAAGGCGAACAGCTCTTCAAAGCAGGAGAAAGTATTTCTAACAAAAGTGATCAACTCAGCAGCTGTCAAGAGAAACTGGTTTTGTTTTTGGTGGATTGCAATGAATACCCCCTGCCTTTCACAAAACAATATGCCATTGTTACTAAGAAGTCAACTGGGTAAAGAAAAAGGGATCATATGCTACTGGGAACTGAGGAAACCAGTTAAAATAAGATTTATAAAACAGATTACCCTTCTCTGTAATATGTTACTACTAGGTCCACATCTGATTCAGTGGTTGTCCTGGTGAGCTTCAAGCCAGTGCAAGAACTCCCAGTATCTGGATCATGTCCTCAAGTACGTTCCAGAAAGCAGCAAGGACCAGAGTCTGCATTCTCCAGTGTCTTCTAAGTTATTAATACCAACGGGGACCAGATGCAAAACTGTATACTTTGAAGCCGTTTCTCAAACCTTTTGACCCGAGGGCCTTTTGCAAAGTAAACAAACCAACAAACAACCAAACAAATAAACTCGACTGAGATTACAGAGCTTTTTGTCTTGGTACTATCTTAATATTGGCTATGTTAAAAATTGCAAGTGAGAAATTTAAAAAATGTATGTTTATTGATATATTTCCAACAGCAATAATAAGCATTTATATGTCAAATTAGGTGACAGTTTTGAATGAAAAATGACTGTGTTTTCCAAACACTAAATGAGGACTTGACATTGAGTGCACATTCGGAAATCTGTTTACTGTCTCTGGCTTTAAAAAAAGTCTGCTGAATTCTCATATCTGTTTCTATAGGTTGGTTCGATTGGATTATAAGAAAAAAATCAAGAAATATAAATATGTGTATTTGCAAAGGGAGGAATATTTAATTAATTGTCACATGATTATTGACACTTCTTCCTTGGTATTACACCTAAACTCTGGCACATGTGGTGTTTTAAAGTTTAATTATAATGTGGAAGGCCAAAACATATCAATGACTATGACATCAAGTTGTGCTATTACATTAAAATCTTTTGACTGTATCTGTTTGTCCTGCATGATTTCAAAACATACTGCGTTGTTCATTTGGAGAATATCATTTCACTAATTTATTTAGATCTATTGAATATTGAACCTTTCATTCTATCAAACACTCATGTTTCTTACTATCATCAGCAATCACATGTAAAAGGGTGTTGAAACACTGGAAATCTGTCATATATATGGTGGTAAAGACAGATTTTCCAAAATGCTCATCTTCTACTTGAAATCTCATATTTTCCATTGGCAACAAATACTGACTTATTGTCTTTGAAGTGAGAGATTCACTTCTCTCATTTTTTTTTTAACTCTTAGCCAACTGTGGTGGTGCATGCCTTTAATCCCAGTAGCTCAGGAGGCTGAAGCAGGAGGATCGAGAGTTCAAAGCCAGCCTTAGCACTTAATGAGGTCCTAAGCAACTTACTGAGACCCTGTGTCTAAATAAAACGTAAAAAAGGAATGGGGATGTAGCTCAGCGGTTAAGCGTCCAGGGGTTCATTCTCTGATACCAAAAAACCCCTAAAACTAAAAATAAAAAATAAATTATTGGCCAAATACCTAAGCTTGAGTAATCATAGTTTGTTATCCTTTCTTTCAATTAAATATGGCATTTAACTTTCAAAGTGATAAGTTCAGCTTACTACTCAGTAAATGATTCAAGAGTACTTGTCTATGTAGGCAGTTTGCTACCACCCATTTCATCACATCAATTATTAAAAAGAAACATATGCAAAATTCCAGATTTAATAAAATTGATAGATTTTAGTATTTTCTCAGGGCCCTGAGAAGTTGCTGAGGCTGGCCTTGACTTGGAATCCTCCTGCCTCAGGCTCTTGAGTCACTGGGATTACAGATGTGCGCCACCACACCCAGATTTTATCAGGATTTCTTAAGTGGTACTGGCTTCTGTAAATGACACTGCCTTGACTCACTCTAAGGACTTAGCATGCACTTATTTGTGCCATTGAGACCAAGGTAAATATGGGAGGACGACAAATTTCATCTTTGCATTACTATGGAGAAGAGTTTTGATTTTTGAGACAAATCAAAATGGTCTCAGGAATCCCCAGAACCCTAAGGATCCCAGTTAGAGCACCGCCATTTTAATTGGCAAAGGAGTTTTACAAACTTGTGTCATTTATTTTTTACATGCGGCCACTGCATTCACGAGAATGCAGCACTAGCAGGGCAGAGATATCTGTTTTCAGGGATATTTAGACACTTAATAGTAATTCAAGAACTTGAAGACCATGGGTATGAATGAATAAACCAGACCTCCTGACATCCAGGTCCCTGATATCTGGTCCCATGCTCCCTCTATGGAAGACATTTTTTCTAGACTGGAATGGACACAAGGCACAGGTAGCAGTCTGAAGGAGAAGCAGCCCACTCCCCAGTCCTCACACTGCCACCTGGGTCCATGAGTGATAAGTTACCTTGCCTTGTTATTCTAGAAAACCTTGTGAGGATGGCTCGAATCCATCAGCATAGACTCTGTCTCAGGGATTCTGTTCTCAGCTCACATCTGGCCTTCCACTCACATCCCATTGTGGAGACAAGCAGCTCTCCTGGGGAAGGAGCTCTTTCTGCTTGAAGTGAAGCCGGGTGCAGGGCAACAGCCCCCCACCAGGCAGACTCAGGTCAAATGAGTGTAGGACAGATAACAGTCAGTACTTCAGTATTCCAAGAGCTGGTTGGTCACATTAAATCAAAACAATGCTTGCCAGTCCTTTCGTTACTTCCAGAGGGAAGTCCAAGGGCTACAAAGTAAACCATCTTCCCCTGTTAGTTCAGCCAAATTAGGACTGCGGAAAATCCAGACTGCGGTAGGGCGAATTAGCATGTCCTTGTTCTATGAACACTTGGAAAACTCCAGTTTCCAGGGAGGTGCTCTTGGCACCTGACAGGACAGCCAAATTAATTTGGGGCAAAAAAAGCTGATAGTGACTAGCAATTCTTCCAGAAGACTAATTTTAGAAGCAAACCTGGTGAAATCATACTGGTCAGTCAAGAGAAGGACTGGCCCCATGACCTAATTACCACTCAGTGGGAAAAATGAAACCAAGCCCTGGAAAATCGCGTCAATATTATGACCTTTTGTGGGCACCGTTTTTTAAAAATACTCATGGCTACCCTGAAAATTTTCCCTTTCTTTATGAGTAACCACATACTGACAGCCAGTTTCATTTTGAAAAAGAAAAACAATAATAAAGTTCTTCAAATTTTTAGGACAATCCCATCAAAAGTTCTAGTCATAAAAGTTAATTGAGCAACCAATTAAAAGAGCATCTGGGCTCCTCCTCCTGTGACACCACTTTGGGCGCACATGCCGGTGAACTCTCTTCGGCTACTATAACGCAGGTCAGTGAGTCCATCCACAGTTTTAGGTCAAATTTTTGTTGATCTCTGCATCTAAAGCCTCTAACAATTGCCTCTGTTCCAGACCAATGACTTCTTTTTGTTGTTGTTGTTGTTGTTTTTAGTAGCAACAGTTTATTCTACTGAAAAAAAAGAGAGAAATTGCCAAATGAACTTGCCTGCATTGTGGTGTGCATCCGTGGCCATAGTTCCCAAGCAACAAAGGGAAATTTGTGTAATTAAAGGAGATGGAAATCTGGAAAGATTGGCAATGGAAATTAATTAACCGGTGTATTCATTCAATCAACAGAGATCTCATAAAAGCCCATGCCATCTTACCTATTTGGAGGATAAACTGGTGAACCAAAGAGGAGATGGCTTCTGCTCTCTAGAGTATGGAGTCACTCAATAAATGCTTATGATTTTGATTTTATTGATTTAGCGTATTTCCAGGGGTGAAGTGTTTGGGAGAAGAATATAGAGAACAGGGCTAGTGTGTTAAAGAGAGGGTTAATTACTCAAACAATAGCCTAAACCCAGTCATGTATCTAAAAACTGAGTCTTTGAACACAAAAACTTGGTGGTAAATAAATTACTCAACTAAAGCTTCAACTTGGAAACTTCCAAGGTTCAAGCGGCTTCCCTTCATCTCTTGCCCAACACCCTTTATGGAGGGACTGCTTTCATCAAAACCAAAGCCTTCAGGAGCACAAAGAAAGCACACCTTCCTGCCTCCCTCTCTCCCAAAGCTGATTAGGAGACAGGGAGCTTCTCAGGCCCCTGGCCCTCCCTCAGCTGCTGCTTTGAAAGCGGACCCTACAGCTGTTGGCATGGCGTCCCCTCCATTCCACACTGTCCTTCTGATACACTTCTCTTTAGCAACTATCTTGCTCCCCCACAAGCCCCAGAACCCCTTTTATTGGAAGATACGATTGTCTAAGCATCAAGGCAGAGTTCGGGGACTTCACAGAGTCCAGTTTGAAGTGTAAGGATTCTTTCAGAGTCTTTATCTCACGGCTTATTGTTGTGGTCTGTTCTCAGGAGACAACATGGCCTTCTAATTCCTCAGCTATCTGCCTGCAGTTGCAACAAACTTTTCTGTGGATCTTTGTTTCTCATCCTATCTTCTTATTAGTAGCACTTCTGAAAATTCAGCAACATAGCAGATCATTTCTATGAAATCAAACACCTCTAGATCTGACTTCTTAATAACATCGAGATTGCAAAAGGATTTAATTTTACCACAGATGTTTTACTCTCTTTTATCTCCTAAATGGGTCAAACTCCTCAGGTTTTGCCTCCCTGTCCTTTGTGACCAACATCAAGAGAATCTGCTCCTTAAATCATACTTTTCAGGGACTAAGGCTGAGAGGGAAAATCTCCTGAAGTTTACATGAATTCTCATAATGGTGGGCCAGAGGCAGTTTCCCTTATAAAAAGGCCCTTTCCCTTTCCTTTAAAATTCATCAAAACCCTGGGTAATGCTCCTGTTGCCTTCAGGCAGGGTTGCCTGGGGTGAGGCTATAACAGCTCAGGACAACCTGGGCTGGATCTGTACAGAACTGGCATTGCTCCATCAGGAACACTTTCCTCTTTGTATGTTATTGGTTCTTTGTTTCTCCAGATAATACTTTTATCACAACAATAATGTAAGAGATCCTCACTTTTCTACCCATACTAGTTAATGTTATGTCTCTGAGTTTCTTTTAACAGTCAAGAACATGTGCACCAAAACCAATTCTGAGGGGTCAACAAGAATGACAAAATTCGTTATTCTAGAGAGCTCACATTCCAGCAAGAACTCAGCAATTAACATGTGTTCAAGTAAACAAAAAAGATAATTTCAGGTGATAAAATGTTTAGGAGAAAAATCAAACCAGACAATGGGGTAGCAAAGTATGCAAAAGGGAAATGGGGTCATGGAGAATGCGAACTTGAGCTAGAAGGACAAGATGAGAATATGTCTCTAAGGGAAGTGTTTTGAGCTGGAAGAACATCAGATGATGAGCAGGTACAAGATGTGGAAAATTTGAAGGAAAAATTCAAGGGAGAAGGGTGGTAAATGCACCATCTTGAAAGATAAAATGGATGAAGACTAATGAAAGAAGCAAAAAGCCTTTAGGGGAAGAAATGAAAAAGTAGACCTTGTAAATCAGAGTAAGGACTTAGAAACTTTGGTAATTGAAATGTGGAGAACTTGGTCCTTGAAGCACAAATGAAATCCTATGAAATTTCTTCCCATGTAGACCTCAACATTTTGCCTGTAAATTGTCTTCTTCATTAACTGAATATGTAACTCCAGCTAGTAATGTATCTGCAGGGTATGACTCAGGCTGTCTCTAAGTGTCCCAACTGCTAGTCCCAGCTGCTAGGAGCTCCTGGGCAAGTCTAAGGTTCCAGTTTGCAGACCACGGGCACCATCTTTAATTTTACATAGACCAACTTCAAAGAACTAGAAATTTAGTAAACATAGAAACTGGCTCATAATTTAATGGGAATTGTGAGCCTCCCTTTTTTGTTTCCCATTTCCATAACATGAAAAAAAATTAGTGAATATTTCCTATTTCAAAAAGTTGAGGATGCAGTCTAATGATATCCAGTTGTCAAACTGGTAGAATGTCATCTTTAGCAAATTATGGCCATCTTCCTCCTTCTCTTCCTTTTTATTATTCTTGAGGGAGGATAATAAAGATATTATATTCTATACCTGAATAGTGGCACGTGGATTTGGTGAAAAACTTCTTTCTTGACTGTAATGGATATTCTGCTTCCTGCCTAGGACTCTTCAAATGAGAAATTATGGGGCTCCTACCTAGGTTTCTCCTGTTTACCATAATCATCAAACATTTATTGAGTACTGAATTCTATATAGAACACTGTGTTGGGCACTGGGCCAGAAAGGGACAGAAGATCACATTCATCTGGAGTAGCATTGAATTTCTAAAATGTAGTTGAGATGTCAAAAACACAGTGAGAGCATGAATTTCCCCTCCAGGCCTTCAATTCACTTACCTGTTCATGGGTGGGTCCAAAATGACAAGGCCTCACCTTAGCTTTCTTCCCCCATCCTCTGCTAAGCTCCATTTCCCTAGGAGCTGAGAGACATCTCAGAAGCTGTGGCTAACCAAGGTAATGTTTTTGTCTATTTTGTTTTGTTTTATTGTTGTTGTTTGGCTTCACTTGAATTCAGCCTCTGCACCCTTAGAACTTGCCTGAAGAAGACAATTGCAGCTCACCTATGGGCATCTCAAGGGCCACTGTCAAAGCCACCATTTAAAATTTGTAGCTCACATTTCTTACTGAAAATATGATGAGATATTCAAATATAAGCCTTTTTAAAATTTGTTGAGCCTACTTTCAGTTTGTTTCATACATATCTCCTTTTATCCAGGATTTTACCTTCCAATTTGATTCTACTACCCAAAGATGGAAAAAGAAGCAATGTCATTTATGGTTACCTCTGTAATCTTGAAATAATAGTGCACATACACTTTTAAAGATGCAATTATAAACTTTTACCTTGGAAGATGGAGAGAAACACCCTGAAAATCCCTTCTCTTTCTATTACATTAAAGTAGGGTGCTCAAGTGCAAGTGATTTTTTCCCTTTAGGGAATGCTGTGCACCTAAACACATAAACATACTGGTTGCCACCAGCTGGACTCAGAGTAGGGGAAACTATTGATGTGTAGTGTGTAGGGACCAAGATGACTGCTAAGCATCTTTAAATGCAAGGACAACCATCCACAACAGAGAATTATGGATCTTAGAATGTTATTTGTCCCCAGGTTGAGAAATCCTTTGTTAAAACTTATACCTAGAAATCTCACAACCAATTTGTCTTACTTATTAACAGTTTCAAAGTCTTAGTACATAATACATATATATGTACATATAGACATATATATATGTAAATATATATGTTGGGCTGAAATACTGAAATTTTATTAAATGATTTGTTAACTACATTGAAGATTTCAAATAGTCTTCTTTCATACTGAAATCACTTTATAATATCGCAAGTTGCATTTCCAATGATATAATTGTGTTATGCAATAAAAAAACATGTGTTCATTCCAAGACTGGTAAAAATCCTTTGCCAAGTTAATGAAGCACACTAGTTTAAATATGTTGGGAAGGATTAAAGGTGTTTTTGACATTCTAACTAAAAGTAAGGTGCAAGTAATCACAAACTCACACATACACAATACAGTACAGCACCATCTCTCCATTGATGAGCTCACATTCAACCCCAACCCTATTAATAACCTTTACTGTGGATGCCAAGAACCAGATCAAATGCTGAGACCTACAAGATGAATTACAGAACTCTACAACTTCTACATATAAGTATTTCCTAGCAGTATTTGCCATTTGAAAGCAAAACAAATCAAAACAACTGAACATAAGAAAAAGTCCTTATAACTGGACTCTCTCCTAAGCTCACTTGTAATTGCCATCCTGAGAGAAAAAGGAGGACAGAGAAGAAGCCTCCTGCTCTAAAGTCTTTACTTAGCTATTGTTAACTGGGTTGTTTTCCACTGCTTGTTTTCAATAAATAAATGAATTTTACTAAGTATATAAATAAAATACCAGGAAGGATGGTTTATTATATGAGTGAGATTGGAGAATTGGCTTTTCAGAGGGTTAGATGACACTGTATGGTCTACTTTCTCTTTACATGTAGCACACAATAAACGAACAGGCTGAGAAACCTCTGCTCAGGGTCAAGAACCTGCCAGAAAGTCCTGCATGATATCCACAATGATTTCTACCTCTTTAGCACAGTGTGACTTCATCTGCTGAACGCCATGTGGTCAGTACTGCTGCAAGTTTCCAACACAAAGATGCAGGATGGGGACACCAACACTTGGTATTTACCACTAGGCACTTTCCTTAGGGTAGCTTCCAGCCTTCTGTGTTACTATTTCCCTAGTAATTATCTCTTCTTCCCTCAATGCCTTGTTTGTACTGGCTGGGCTGGTTTGAAGTGTGAAGGTTAATACACTGGATGTGTGTGTGGCAAATGGCCCCTGTCACTGCCTGGAGGTTCCACATCATTCCCAGTGCTATTTCAGCATGGAGAACGTTTCTCTCTCGAACTTTGTACCTACACATGGAAGTAGGCAACTACTATTTCGGGACCCGGCTATGTGACATTATGTCCTATGCAGTTAATCCTGTTCATGTCGATGATGAAGCTACTGGAACATGACTTCTTTGAGCTCGTCTATGCAGTCTATTTCTATGCATGGCATGGAAGTTTTGAACAAATTGGTTATTTAAACTGAATAAATGTACTTTCAGTCATAAGGTGTGTGTAAATTGCTGGCAGGAAGAATTGCTTTATCGTGTTGTCTCAATAATGCTTAAAAGAATAAAACATAGTATTAATTTAGGTTTTTCTAATCTTTATTCCAGTACCATCTATGCAAAGAGGATATATACATTTTTGGCAAAATGTCATCTGAAATCAAAATCTTACTCTTTTGATACAAGAAAAACGTTTTTCCTATATTTTTATTGGCACATTTTAGTTGTACATAATGGTGGGTTTTGTCGTTACATATTTGTACATGCACATGATACGGCTATATAATTGGACAAATGTCATTCCTGAGGATTTCAGCTTTCTCTTCCCTCCTCCCTCTTCCTGGTTCATTTCTCTACTGATCCTTTTGATTTTCATGAGATTCCCTAAGTAAGTCTTGTTTCCTCTCTGCTCTTGTTTCCTCTCTGATGTCCACATATGAGAGAAAACATATGACCTTTGCCTTTCTTAGTTTGGCTCATTTTGTTTAATATTATGTCCTCAAATTCCATCATTTTCCCACAAATGATATAATTTTATTCTTTTCATGGCTGAATAAAACTCTGTTGTGTATATATACTCCATTTTCTCCAAAGATATTTCATTATAAACAACATAATTTACTTCAGTAAGTTTTGCCAACTACCCACTAGGTGGAAGGATTAGAGCTGATTACCAAACTCTCAGTACTTGGTCAAATATGCTTTGTACATAGGATATATATATTCTTATATACAAAGAATATATATATATATTCTTTTCAGAATGAATTGATTTTTATTTCCAGTATCTCTGGAAGACATGTCTTCTTCATTTAGTCCACATTTCTTACCAAGTAGTTCTTGAATTGCCTTGAATGCTATTTCCTTGCACCTCATACATCATCCAGCACCTAGTACGAAATGACCAAAATCGTCTACTGTGTCTCATTCCAAGGAAGGAGATGAACTAAATGAACAAGTGAAAGATGGAGTAACCACGATGGAGCTTTGTTACTGTGTGTGTGCATGCACACCTTCTAAGACATGGATATCTTTTATTTAACCATAGTTCAGCATATTAACAAAATAATTTAGTGGAGCACTTGCGTTTTTCTTTTTACTGTTGTTCAAGGACAAGACAGTCTCCAACACAAGATGATATGGGCTGGTTGATGAATTGATTCAAATGTTACAGAACATTCAGAGACTTTCAATGGTGGTGGGTTTTGTGGAACTGGATGGCAACTGTGGATATGGCTTTCAAGGGCATTCTGTCCTCTCAGGAAAGTCATTGATAAACATCCCTACATTGAATGAATGCACGACCTGTAAAGGGAAGTAGGGATTATGAGGGTATGGCTTAGCAATGGTAGGAGTCCAAAGAGTGAACCAAATGCCCTTTCTGAGGACACAGGGTGTTACATCTATCTGAAAAGTGATCAGTCCTTTGGAAAATGTTCTGTCTCCTGGTTGGGCTACAGAATATGATTTGGAAGCTTGGCTTTATACACTGCTCTTTCAAATGCTGGTAAAATGCAATCACTTATTTGTTATCTACCTGGTAATGCACACGTTGAAAACTGACTTGCGAGGAGAATTTTAGAAATGATGGACATCCAGGAAGACCTGAGATAATGACGGGCCTAATACAAATGGCCAACCCAGTTGGTTCTGTGGCTTACCAAAATTCTCAGGAGCAACACAAGCAGTGATTCAGCTGTATGCCCCAACTCCTGCATAGGATGGAGAACTCAAGAACACATTCTGCCATCTACTTAATAACAATATTAGCATAAGTTTGGCAAAGCAACCTCAGACATAAAATTTAAGAATGAGTTTTTCTGGGGCATAAAATTCCAATTGTTTTGCTAGTAAAAGGATAAAATAAATGTCTAGTCAAGCTAATTACTGCCCAACTTATGATTTGTTGTTGTTGTTGTTTAGCATGTAATAAATCCAACTCATTTTATTGTAATGGGCTATAAAACAGTCCCTCTATAATATTATAAATCCTGCAAAGAATTTGGCATCTGCACTTTTTTTTTTTTTCTGGCAATGTTCTTTTTAACTCAAAACGTCTGTAGTCAGTGACTAAGAATGAAATAAGTTGAGAAAATGAAAATCACCCAGGTCAACATGAGTTTTACTTTCAGATTTAAGTAATTTTTAGAATGTGACAGTGAAAACTATTGGAATATTGGAAAATGAACTACCATATTCCTTGTACTAGATGATGAGGCCAGTGGAGTGGTAGAGTTAATTGCTGAGAGGTGAAGAGATTATAATATAAGGCCATCAAACAGCTTTTTCCTGAATTCTTCCTAGACCCCAGTTTGATTAGACCAGCTTTTCATGATCCTTTATGATGTGCCTAAGGACTTTCTTGGTTTCAGTATTGAAAGTCCTCTGATACAAGAAGCCTCTCTCTTGTGCAAATCTACATGACTGTTCCCTGTAACTAGGGGAAGCACTCAGTGTCTTTGGGAGCAAAGTGCCTTAGAACACCTGCCTTTCTGACCCAGAGTCTCAGTTACATGAACATACTCAAATTCACCCATCTCTGAGATTCTGAAATCTCAGAGATTTCAGAATTTCTACATATTCCAAAAAGAGTTTCTTCACCTCCCAGATAGTCGTCACTCCTTAATGACTATCTACCCTCTACTCGTCCGAGCTCAAGTTAAAGTTGGACCTCACTTCTGAAATATCCTGCAGAAGTCACTGTCTGAGTCCAGCCTAAGTGGGACAAGCTTGGATGTTATCTAGCCATGCCAACTGACAAAGGGCACTTTTGTGTTTAGTGGATGAAATGGATATTCTGACACCTTTCAAAGCCTCTCCTTCCTTTGATATAGTGGTACTCTTGGGAGAAGGTGGAGACTGGCAAGTTAATCCTCAGGACAATCATTTTGATTTCAGGTCTTGAATACAGGTGTTATTATGTAAGTGTGTTAGGTTTTCTTGGGACAAAACCTCCTGCCAAGAACCCATGCAGCCTTCGACTCTGAGCATCTCATCCGGAAGGGAAGACCCAGGGAGGTTACAAGAGGCAAAATACAACGTGCCGTTCCCAAGTCAGCTCCGGTGCAGGTATCCGTGCACCCCGGGTTACGGCACGATCCGCCGTGTACCAATTATGCCATTAATATGCTTCATTTACTATACACACATGAGAACCAGCGTTTCTCTCAAGGGCAAAACCCAAATCAGTCCGACAAAGCCACAAATCACGTATGCCTTGCGCGAAACACCCACAGAAAAACAGTGCAGTGAACGTGCATGTGCTTTACGGGATTTTTTTTTCCTTTTTCTGACAAAAGTTGAAAGACATTAGTACTATGTCCTCGTGATGTCAGCTTTGGCCCTTTTTTCTGAACCATGTTGCTTTCCTTTCTCTCAGAGAACCAGCACCTTTGATTTTCTTCCTTACTATTTTCCCAATAAATCATCGTCAAGTTATGTATATGTTTTTCTTTTCTTTTCTTTTCTCTCTCCTTCCTTCCTTCCTCCCTCCCTCCTTTTCTTTTCTTTTTTTTCTTTTCTTTTCTTTCTTTTTGGTACCAGCAAGTTATATTTCTTGCACAGATTTAAAGCTGTAAGCCAAGTGCAGTTTAAACATCAACTAGTAGACAAAGCAGGGTGTATTTGGGATCTCCAGCAGCTGAAAGGGATCAATCCCTGAGTCACTGCCTGGTCCATCCACCCAAGTCAGACTGTCACTTGCTGGAAGTGGAAGTGAGACACTGGGGACCCGTGCTGGTGTCCTTCCCAGAGGTTCCTTTACTTCGCTCAGATGTCCTTCATTTTCTGTCCTTCATAAGATAAGGTGTCCCGTAGATTCTTTGTGCCTGGGAGACAAATTTGATTCTGCAGAAGGAAAGTGGATTTGAGAGAGGGCACGTGATTTGATCAAATCAACTTTATCCTCCAAAGCTCTGTGAATTGCTCTTTTCTGAGCTAGCACTCTGAATTCAATAACAAAATTGCTAAGATAAGAACATATTTTTTTCTCAAAAAACTCCAAAGCTGCCCATAAGTGGATTTGTGTCAGTATTACTAAAAGGTGGGAGGTTCTATACAATTTCCCAAGTCCAAGTCACTGGCTGACACAATTCAAATTGGAAAGGTGAGATGTGTGTGTTTTCCTAGTGGTAATCACTGTTAATGTAATTCCTGAATTATTCCTATAGGAGTATTATGCATACATATGTCTGTAATCAATGTGACTCCCAAGAGATTAGAAAAATTGGAAATATTAACATGAAGTACTATGTATGATATGCCACTTTAAAAAAAGTTTAAAGATACATTTTTAAAATCTACATATGAAGTAATAATATCAAAACAGAATTCATGCTCCCAAATTAGGATACTCAACCTTAAAATAAAAAACTATAGTCCCAAATAAGGATCCACTTTTTAGCATTCTTTTATCTAAGGATTAAGACAAAGAGCACTCTTTTGAGATAAATAGACAGATTTAAAAATTACTATTCTAGTTTACCTAGGAGTATGAAAATTAGCTTTTGACCACTGAAGAATGGAAATCAATTAAATGTACATTATGTCTAATTGGAAAGCTGTGTCCACAGAAAAGGAAAAAAGATGCACTTAGTAGGCACACTGTAATCATTAGGTTATGAGGCTATGAGCTGAAATTGAGTCTGAATTATTTGCAACTAAACTTTCAGCCCCTTGAGCCAGGCTATTGCTTAGAAAGGATGAACTGTTCAACAGCATGCCTGCCCCAGCTCAGAACTAAGATAAAAGGAAGAGAGTTATCTCGCCCTCTAGGGGCATCTTGTAGAAAAACCTTTCCAAGTGCAATTACCCCTCAAAAGAAATCCCAGCCCAACAGAAAGAGAGAGTAGATGAGCACTGAGAGAAGCCACAGAGTCCTCCTGCCTCTCCTGTGTGCCTCCGCTGGCTCATTCTGGGACCTGTTGCACCAGACGTCTCACAAGGATTCCAACTGTATCAAACCCTCAATTATTTTATTTTATTATTAAAAGGAAAAGTTTACAGCATGCTATTAATCTTCGGCTGCACACTGTTCTCTAGTCTTAACATTCCAAACTAGCCCTTAATGGTGGCTGAATTTCTACCTTGGTTGGCAGGACTCATACAGTGGCCTCCCTGGCCTGTTTCTGAAGACCACATGACTTCCCAGGCAGGCCTTCAAATCAGTATTACGTGCTTCCCTGTAAAGAGCTGGACCTAAGGAGAGTCAGGCTGTCTTTGAAGGTAAAAAAAAAAAAAAAAAAAAAAAAAATTTAGGGAGAGAGAAAGGGTAGGAGAAAGTCATGGCTCTAGCAATATCAAGCAACAAACAGTTGTCAATTACTAAAAATAAAGCACAGAGCCAGGGACTGAGAATAAAAGTGTGTAATCATGGAACTTTTGTTTACTGCATTGGTACATGTACAATAATACACTAAGAGAATTATATTCAATGACTTATTTAGTTACTCACTTATACCCTTAAGAGGCAGTTTTTCTTATTTCCATTTCTTATGAAACATAAAAACAATTTTAAAAAGATAAGAAGCGTGTTCAGGGTCACACAGTAAATGCTAGGGAAAAAAATGGATCTTTGGTCCTTCTAACTTCTCTTTTTGATGTTATTTCCAATGAAAATAACCTCTGTCTTCCGTAAAGATATTACTTAATCTGTAATAATTGAGGAGAACAAAATGATGTAAAAGAGTACTAATTATCAAGCTTATGACACTATCTAATTAGAGTAATACAAATACATGACAGAATAAAATACAGAAGGAAGTAAGAATTTAGTATGCACCAGGGCCAAGGAGTGGTCACAGAAAGGATTAAGGAAAAGAGAGAAGTGAAATTAACATTAAAGATTGTTGGAGAAACTATGTAAGAATCAAGAAATAGGAAGATTTGGGGAAGAGGGAGAAAAATAGCATGAGCTAATTAATGAGTCATTTTCAATGTAATATTGAAGATTAATTTATTCATATTGTCTTGCTGTCTCTACATTGCAAAATAATTTGAAATCTGACTGGAGAGAAGGAGTCAGAGGAATGAAGGAAATCACAAGGAAAGAATTTGGCCACTTCAGTAACCCTGAAAGAGAACCACCTAGACATGGTGTTACAGCTAAGAATCTAAGAAGTCTAACTAGTTAAATAAGACATGGGGATTCTGGGTAATGCAAGAAATTAAAAGTCACAATAATTAGTAATTAAATAAAGAACAGTGAGTCACAAAAATATCATTGAAGGGACTTCATTCAAATTTGGCCCATTCCCTCATTTTACTTAAGGATACATTTTCTTGAATATAGAATTTGACATATATCCTCACAATAGGTTTTTTGCCTCCCTGCAATGATAAGATGATGAAAAATTAGGGGGGAATGTTGTACTTGGTGCTGGTGGCATGGTGTATTAGGATGACAAACACGGGGATGGGGACAACCCCAGAATATTCAGACATATTACTGGAAGGTGTACTTTGGACTAGTTGGGCTTATGTCACAGCCTAGCCAGCCATGTGCATGGTTGAAAGGGAACTATGAGATAAGTTCAATGCTAGTCTCTTTCCAATGGGGAAAAAAAATAGAAAAGCTCACTTGTATTGTCTTGCCAACTGCTAGCTATCTTTCATGTGTGCATATGAAACCTATATGGTAGACTTGGGAGAAAGTCTGAGAATGGTGCATAATATACAATGTATATAACAGGTGAAAATTGTCTCATTCTTGGAAATGGAGGGCTTGAATTAATATCTATATAAGTAGTAGAAAGGCAAAAGCCCCAATTCCACATAAGCAGATTTCTCTGTCCCCATGGGAAGAAGTATATCCTTCTCACGTATACAACATGAAACAAGACCTGAAGGTTGGTTTGATTCTGTAGAACCCTCAGGAGCATGGCACAATTCTCAATGGAAATAGCTTTGACCTTGGAATTCACACATGTCTAGTGGTCTGAAAACTTCCCTAGTATAATTCAATTCCCTCACTCTTCATATTCAAAACTTAGTTTACTAGTTTGGGAGCCTCAGTTCCTTTGGATCGCATGCTGATTTATCTCCCTTTGCATTGGTCATATTGATATAGCTTAAGAGAAAAAGTCAGGTTTCAGGCTTAGTATATGCTTAAGAATTCACTTTCAACATCTTGATGTGAGCCAGAGGTCTGCCTTAAGGCAACGAAGATAAATGCAGAAGGAAATCCAGGCTGACAAATACCAGTCCCACCTTGCTGGTTAATAAGCAGGACCCAGCCCCGCCAGCAATCCTCTGGTAACTGCCATTTCCATGTATCCAATCAGTGGCCTGGGAATTATCCCAATAAAACGAATACAGTGTGTCATTTATCAGGCAGCCAATTAAAGGGCCTCTGCAGAAATAGGAGAGCTGGAAGCCAGTTCTCACAAAGGAAGCAGTGATGAGGCCCAGTTGGTATGGACTTGAAGAAATTTAAGGAAGTCAATTGTGGCTGGTGTGAAGCCGATTTGTGAATCTGCATGCCCAGATTCACAAAACATTAGGAGTTGATAATACCTCAATATTTCTTTTTTAAAATTTCTGTAGAATTGCAGCATGAAAAGGAAGTAAGCTGACTTGGCTAATCTTGCCAAGGTTCCTGTAGCCATCAGTGTTCATAGAATATGGCCCTTGTCCCTGAGGCCTGTCTAGCATTACAAGTCTTGAAAATATGAAATGAAAGTAAATAAATAAATGAAAACAATTATTAAGGACAACAGTTGAAATGAAAGTAAATAAACAAATGGAAACAAAGAGAACAGTTTCATAAGCTTATTGGGCATGTTGACCTTCTCTTTTATTAAAGCAGTCAGTGAAATGAATAGAATTGATAGAGACCCTCTTATTCTCATGTTTGAGAAAGGAGAATGATTCTATGTTCTCAAAACACTTGGAAGACAAATATAATATATAATATAATATATAATATAATATAATATATAATATAATATATATAATATAATATATCAATATAATATAATATATCATTATAATTTCAGTAGCAAATAAGTCCCAATATTTATATGTAATATTTATATCTATGTCATCTATAGCTATATACCTACCTTTCTATAATAATAGCTAAAATCCTTCCAATGGAAAAAATAGAAAAAACTCACTTGTGCCTTCTTGACAAATTTTAGCTGTCCTTCATGCATGCGGGTACAATCAGTATTGTCAGCTGCTGGAGGCAAAGTACATATGATAGACTTGGAAAAAGTCTAAGGATAATGCAAAGTGCTGAACAATAAGGTGTGAAAGTTGCTTCATTCTTAGGGAAAAATATGTCTATCTTATAAATTATATAAACATGATTCTTAGAAAAATACATAGCATATATAATTTATTTTAATCCAAAAGTGTTAAAAACTTTCTAGTCCTGCTATAGCTGCACAGCTGCTTCAAGACAGCACTCCATCAGTATCTACATGTGCCTGGGGAGACACACATGCATTTCATGGATTCCAGGATGAACTTGTTTTTTTTACATTTGATATCTGTGAAATTGGGATAAACCTAAAATTTGATGAAATTATAAAACCTTGTCTAACTTGTTTTAAAAGTTTTTCATCCTAAATAAGCAAGTGTTATATCTTATATATCAATGACATTGGAGACTGGATAGAATACAGAAATGGGCTTTAAGATACCATTCAACCACCAAGAGAACAAAATCTACATATGAAATGCGCTCCCAAAGCAATAATCCAATAAGCAAAAATGGGTAAGGTTCAAGTTGAACACAATAAAGTTAGAGTACTGTTCAGTGAAGAAACAGCTTCTCCAGCACAGGCAATCTGCAGAAATATCTTAGAAGAGATAAATTTTAAAATGATTCTTAAAAATACAGGTCTAAGGGGACAATTTTTGGTTCTCATGAAATAGTCCCAAATGCCAGTGTAGAGAAGCAGCAGCTTAAAGTGACTTGGTCAATGAGTCCAATTATTCTTGTTTTGATTATCAAACTTAAACCAGTCTCAGTATTGAGATAAGTTTAGTTAAAAGCCCTCAGGGATTATCTAATCTATGCCATGCTATCATTGCCTGAGAATTATTCCAAATAAACAAAGCAGTCATAAATTTTAGGAGTACTTTGTAGTTTAAATACTCAAAAACAACTTCACTTCTGGAAATAATTATCTTTATAAAAGAAATTAGTGCAAATAAATCGACATCTTTAGTAGATAGGAGATTTTGCCCTTACAACATGTCTTATTAGTGTTTAATTAAAATCACCATGTATTAGCTGCATACTTAGTAAGTACACAGGAGTTTATTACCTGCAGGTCGGGCTTGGGGTACTAGACAAACTGGAGTTCAGGTTCCAAGTGCAATGTTTACCAGCTATGTGACCTTGAAACTCTATTTCACCTCTCTGAGATCCAGTTTCGTGAAGTTAGTAACACCTACAGCATCAGGTGGTTTCAAGCAAATAAGATTCCATTGTGAAGGGCTTAGGAAAGCTCCTGGACACATTGCTCTGTCAATAAATGGCAGCTAGAATGATACTTTTTATTACATTGAACAGTCTAACAGAGGACGTTAATAAGCTTAATTCAGCTAAAGAAGTGGTTTCTCATTTCTTTTGCCCTGAATAAATTAAAGCACCACTCTGTCCTGAGACAGTTCTAACGTGACTTGGCAAACCAATGATGGGTTCCAATTTTATTAGCTGTACAGGAAACTTCTGATTGATTTAACCTCCAAAAGACAATACTGTGTAATTAACATGTAACAAATGTCAACTCTTGTTATTGCTGGAACGGACAAGCCCTGCTGATCTCTGTCCTCTGCCTGGCTTTCCCGTGCATCCGTGCAGTATCTTTCCTCTTTCTTTGTTTTCACTTTCCCATAGCGCCTTCTTGCACCCAGTTCCCTTTGAGTGACACTGGGAAGAATTTCAGTTACTGATCTTCCTGAAAGTCAGTTATTTTGAAACATAAGGAGACAGAAAGCGATAAACACGCCCTATTGCTCTGTTTGGGGTGGCCCGGAGCCAGAAACCATGCAACTGGTGTAAAGCTTCATCAATGGGGGTTTTGAGCATTCTTTGCATTTGCATATCTCAGTAATTAAGGGATTGCTTTTTCACCCTGATCAGTTTGTCTAAAATCTTTAAAAGAGAGTGTGATAAGGAAAAAAACAAAAAAACAAAAGACACAAAAGCACAAAATACAACCTCTTCCCCTTTAAAATTACCATTTTGTATCAGCATCCACTAAGCAGAGAGAACATTCTGCCTTTGGTTTTTTGGGATTGGCTTACTTCACTAAGCATAATGTTCTCCAATACATAAGGGGGTTGGGAACGGGAAACATAAGAGAAATGGAGGAACTCTGGACGCGGCATGGGGGAGGTAGGGGGTGGGAAAGGGGAATGGGTATAGTAAAGATGGTTGATTGAGATCGTCATCACTACCCTTGGTGCATGTATGCAAACACAATTGGTGTAACTTTATCTGGTTTGCAACCAGGGAAATGGAAAAACTGAGCTCTATATATGTACTATGACTTGAAATGCAATTAAATAAACTAATAAAAAATTTAAAAAAAAAAACAACCATGGGTCCTTGGGGCCAAAACTTCACCTCTGTGCCTTGGTTCCCTCATTTTTTAAGGGATTTAGAATTAAGACCCATATGACAGAGTGAGGATGAAAATGTCATAGTGTATGCAAGCACCCATCCTATAGTAAGTATTAAGTAAAGATTCATTGTGATTATTATATATTTATAAGCTATGGAATTAAAATATGAAGTACTACACTGAGATGTCCATTCCTTTGTATAATCTCCATTAGGCTATAGCTCCATGTGTTCATTTCCAGAAAGAAAAATTAAGAAATATACTTTCTATGTCTCAAATGAAAATATAAAATTGAGAATGAAAAAAAAATAAAATTACCATTTTGTGGAGAACAGAGTATGGTATTAAAACATAGAGCATTTAAAGCTGAGAGTCTGGTTGCTAGTCTAGAATCACTGGTAACACTCTGGGCCAATCGCCTTTATCTCTCAAAGCTTCATATACATGTTCCAAAAGATGCCTTAAGGTCCCTTTTAGTTTTTATGCTTCATGACTCTACATGATGTCAAAAATGTTTACACCATAGTGAATCTCACTCTCATGTAACATCCACAAGAATGGGGTCCTAATTAGAATAAGATATATTCCATGCTTTTAAAAACATATCAAAATAATTTCTACTGTCATGTATAACTAAAAAGACTAATAAAAAGAACACAAACAATAATAAATGCTGGAGAGGATATGGAGAAAAAGGAACACTTTACACTGTTGGTGGGACTGTAAATTAGTACAACCACTATGGAAATCAGTATGGAGGTTCCTCAAAAGACCAGGCATGGAAACACCACATGACCAGCTATACCACTTCTTGGTATTAACCCTAGAATTAAAGTCATCCTACTACAGTGATACAGGCAAACAGTGATGCATGTTTATAGCAGCACAATTCACAATAGCCAAACTTGGAACCAGCCTTGGTATCCATCTGTGGATGAATGGACAAAGATAATCTGGTCCATATACATTATGAAGTTTCATTCAGCCATAAAGAAAACTAAAATTATGGCATTTTCAAGAAAATGGACAAAAGTAGATATCACCATGTTAAGTGAAAGAAGTCAAACTCAGAAGGTTAAGGACCTTATTTTTCTCTAATATGCAGAAGCTAGAAAGGACAAAGGAAAAGAAAGGTGGGGGCAGATCTCATGAAAATCAAAGGGAGCTCAACAGTGGAAGGGGCAAGGACTAGGACATGGGAGAGGGAGAGGGGAAGCGCTGGAGAATGATATTTGTCAAATTATATTGTTCTATTGTACACGTGTGCTAATATGTAACAAAAATTCCATCAATACGTACAACTATAATGTACCAATAAAAATGTGAGAGAAAAGAAAAAATTTATTCTTGAGAAGTCTAGCAAACTAACACATGCATTATTGCTCTTTCCTTATGCAGATGCTGCTGCGGACTTGAACTAAGTAGGGTATGGGCTTCAAGCTTTGCAGAGAAGGACTGTCTAGTCAGTAACTGGCTGGCATTATGACTGGAATCAATTTCCAATTTTTTCTGTAACAAGCAAAGTTGCTTTTGTCGGCACCAGAGAACTTGACCACATGAACACTGAAATCCAGCTGGTTGACCCAAACATCCAGTGAAGAGGACACACACAGCCAATAGCAAGCAGAAAATGACTCCTTTATACTTCTCATTATTCCATGATCTTAGTCTCTACCATTCCCTAGTCCACAGCTATTGACCATCGTTCCTTCTTCTCCTCCTCCACTAATCTCTCTCTCTCTCTCACTGTCCCTCACTCACACACCCCTCACTTTCTGTGTTTCCAGGTTAGTTTCCATTCATTGTTTATACTGCAGATATTTATTGAGGAGTTGGCAAAACTTTCTGTCAGGAACTAGAACAGATACTAAAGGTTAAGACAAAGTTCTGGTTAAGGTTAAGACAAAGTTCTGGTTAAGAAGCAGTGATCATAAAAGAAAAAAGGATGCCATTCTCAAAAGAGCTGGATGCTCAAGATGGAGAAATAAGCTGCATGTGTAGATAAGGAGGGTGTCAAGTAAAGAAAAACATTATGAAGTGACACGAAAATGGTACATCCATTTTGAGACAGGAATTCAAGTTTGGAAAAAGTGCTTACATAGCTTTAGAAAAGATTCTGGAAGAATCTTTTGATTGCAAGAATTTGGATACAAAAAGGTGGGGTGTTGGAGACAGGCATTGAGTTAGAACTGTGAAAGCCAACTATGAGCACAGTCACAAAGAACTCTACCTATTCAGAGCTGGAGTTGAGAAATCTAAAGAAATATGGTGGGGGATAATGTTGTGGGATGCATGACGGCTGGACCACAAAGGGCTAGGATGACAGGGTAGTTGGGACTGTATTTGGTTAGCAAGTGACACTGTGCGGGAATTAGCTCAACTGGCTCCCTCTTGCATGCAGTCCCCAGGTCACATGTAGTCTCTTAGTGAGATCTCTAGACACTTAATCTAAGCCACTTACCTGCCTCAGTTTCTCCTATCCGGTTTTATTGTGCTCTGTTCTGTTTCATTAACTTATTAAAAAACTCCCTGGAATTGTCTTGCTTACCGTTACTCTATTTCTTATCTGCCAGCCTTCCAGAATGTGAGTTCTCAGGGTGGGGGGGCCTGGTCTTTTATGGTCACTGCTGTTATCCAAGACCTGGCACATACTAGGTGCTCTGCAGATAATTGTCAAATGGATGGATGAGTGAAATCAAATGTTTAACAAAACCCTCAGCTTATAGATAGCCTCAGAATAAGATGTATGTGTTTTCTTTTCTTTGCAATATCTGGTAAAAGGAACAAAAAATGTTTTTAATAATAAATCTCAGCTGCAGCCAGCCTGGATAGGCGGCATCCCCAACTACTAAGGATCTGTATATTTATGGTGGTGTCTTTACCAGATGTTGTTGGTGCATTTTTTTTTTTCTTTCCAAGTACAACTCAAACTTCTCGTGTGTTTCAAAACCACATGGAAGTGGAACGTTAAATCTGGGGGTGGGCATGTCTGTGTAATTTCCTTCATTTCTATAAGGTTTTGGTGGTTTTTTTTCCTCCCCTAGGCCACAGATTAGCTTAACAATTACAAACCAGCTTCAGAGGTTTCCCCCTCAGAAGGGGAAAAAAATGATAGCATGTTTGAACAGGCTGGACTTGGTAAAAGTCTCTTTGTCTTACATCTTAAAATGTTAACCTACCTTCCATTCCCTTTGGATCTATAAAAATCATTCATATATATATTCTACCCTTAGCACCCACAGGTTGCCACTAGTGGATTCAAACAACCACAGATTGAGTGTACTGGGGAAACATTATGTCTATACTGAACATGTACAGGCTGACTCTTGTCGTTTTCCTCCAAATAATACAATATAACAACTACTTATGTATCCTTTACTTGGTATTAGGTATTATACGTAATCTAGGGCTGATATAACATGTATGGAAGGAAGTGTGTAGGTTATATACAAAGATTATACTGCTCTATATAAAAGCATCTGCAGATTTGGGTGTCCACTGGGCTTCTGGAACCAATACCCTCAGATGCTGAGGGAATGACAATATATATCACCTCGTCTTCCAGGTTAACAAAGGAATCAGGACCAAAGTCCTTTCTGTTCTGATTTCTATGTGTGTGTGTATGTGTGTTGTGTTTTAATACAGATTCCCAGAGGAAGGCAGGAAAGAAGTGTAGTATAAATAAGTAAACAACCAAAACGCCTGAGCAAATTCTTATTTAGCGGGCCTCTGGTTTTATTTTTTGAGAACCACTTGCCTTGTTTTGATTTGAAATGATGCCACCCAAAGCCATTACAGAAACATTGAGCTTTGCAAAACAGAACAGGTCAAATGAGCCTCCCCAAGTGTAAACAGAGCTCTTGTGTGGATGAACTGTTTCTGAGGATCCAAATTCAACCGAAGGGTGGCCTTTTAAAGCACACGTGTTCCCCTTAAGTGCTAACACTGGGATATGTTCCTGCAACTCTTTTTTATCCCAAATGTCCCAGTCAGGCTGCGGTTGTTAAGTTGTCCTCAGTATAAATGGTTTTCATACGTTCAGCAGAGGTGGTCCTAGAGCCAGCAGTGATAATGGAAGCCTACGTGTTCCATGGGCCCTAGGAAGTTCGCATCACAGGGAGCCATGGCCCAGGCTCCACAGAGCTTGGCGGAAACTGGTTGGGTGCCAGGGTGTGAATAAAGATGGGCAAGTTCCTAGCATCTGTTTGCCAGCCATCAGCCAAGTCTGTGTTTTCCCAACCTAGGTACTCTTTACCCAAGTGCCTTTTGCATGCCTGTATTCACGGGGTGTGATGTTTCACTTCTTTGCAAACCTTTCTGTGTGATGGCAACACATTTTGAGGTTAGATTCACCGGCCGGAATGCCACTCTGTCATTAACCTCTGAGAAGGTGAACTATGAGTAACAAGTCCAGGCAGGAACATTTTCAAAACAGCCCAATTTGTCTTTTCTCGGACTGATCCAAAATGAAGGTCACGTATCCCTTCCAGTCTGGTATCAAATCAGATTTTGTCTAGACAGTCAAAAGAACAGGAAGTTAGCTCATTTTACGAAAGTCATGGCATCTCCCTATTTATTCCCCACATGGAAAATAAGTTCAGTTGCCCGCTACACAGGAGATAGGCCCTCAAAGACAAAGTGTTGAGGCAGAAGTTGTGATATTCCTTTCTTCATGAGCAGTGGTCCCAACCTGCCACCCCATCCCCTCCTCACAGCAAGCAGAGTCTTTGGAATGGTTTTCTTGGGCATAGTGAGTGTGTGAAGAGCTTCAGAGATGGCCAGTGGGATCTAGATGGCATCTCTCTGTGATAAGCTTAGTCCAGCTCATCTTGAGTCCCACTGTCTGATGTGGCTGTCAACTAGTTTACTGTTGAACTGATAGGTCGGAACAATGAGAAGTGCAATTTCTTACCTACTTCTAGACTACTAAAGATTGTACCTAGTTCCATTGTCCCTCTCCCTAGTCTTTTGGTGACTATATGAATGAAAAGAAATAGGCGACCAGACCAAAAAGATAAACGCATCTAGTTGTAACAAATGTAAAAGTCACACACCCACATGGTTGTCCTCAGCTTCACCTCCTACCCTTTGAAAGTTTACCCAATTATTCACAGGAGCCTTTGGACTTCCTCTTTCAGGACTGCTCTTAGATTCTGAAGTGTGTTCCTTAGGTGTTTATGTAAAGGTAATATGTAAAGGTGGATTTGACCTGGTAGCCATTGCCTTTCATGGCTGGGGAATCCCCCTTGGATCCCCAAATGAGTTACAACTGTGAAGGGATGGGACCAAAATTTTTATGTGGCTAACACAATGTTGCTAAAAGTCCAAGATAATTTGGAACAAACACTTGAATATTGATGATTTATTCAGCCAACATCACTGACACAAATACAGAGCTTCCCTGCTCTGGAAGATATTCACCAGATAGGGATATAACAGCTCAGGTTGACTAGGCAAAACTTCAGTAATATTTAAGGGTAGAAAACAGCACCCATTGCAGTATAAGATCTTCCTGCTATTCCTAAAGAGTGCCTATGCGACAACAGACATGGGAAAGAAAAAAACACAGAAGAGAAGACAGGGAAAATGAACAGCAAGGAACAGAAAGTTTCCATCATGCAGTGGTTTTGGAGGTGGGTCATTCACCTTGCTCCAGGGCAATCCTTCCATGACCCGGGGAAGAGGTTGTGTGATGCTTAATTTTATGCATCAACTTGATTGGGCCTGGAGAGTGCCCAGATATTTGCTCCAACATTATTCTAGGTGTGTCTGGGGGATGTTTGGGATGATTTTAACATTTATATTGATATAGTAGATGGCACTCCCTAATGAGGTGGGCCTCATTCAATCAGCTAGAGGCTGGAATAGAACACAATTGTCCACCTTTCCCTGAGTAAGAGAGAATCTCTTCTGCCTGACTGCTGTCAAGCTGGAATATCAGCTGTTTCCTGCATTAGGACTTGAATGAAACATTGGCTTCTCTGACTCAAGTCTGCGAATCTTTGGTCTGGAACTACACCTTCAGTTCTGGGTCTTCAGCTTGCAGAATGCATATCTTGGGACTTGGTATCCTCCATAATTACATGAGGAAATGTTTTATGTTAAATATCTCTTTCTGTATATTAAGGCTATAGCTATGTATCTACATCACTACATACACACACACACACACACACATACACACACACACACACACACAATTTGCTCTGTTTCTCTGTAGCACCCTGACTAATACAGTTTGGGTATTCATAATGATCTGGTAGTCTGAAGTTTTGCTGACCTTGCCCTTCATAAATCTCCATCACCATGTTAATGAGTCTTGACAGATGAGAAACTCTAATCCTTGTCAGAAGGCGGGGTGGGATGGGGGGGCCAAGACCAGGACTGGCAGCGGCTTATTGTAGCTGCGTGTCTGTGCCCAAGGCTCCCGGGATTAGCACAATCAGCAGGTGGCTGGGGAAGGACATCTGAACCGGAAGAATCCTCTCCTTCCTCAATCTCACCCCCTGCACCTCTATTCTGTTGGGGATCATTACAGATTTTTAAACTCTAACTGTGGAAACGAATGCAGCTGCTCTTTGTAATTGTTTGTGAAACTGAGTTAAAGGGAGGTTGTTGTGGCTCTGCAGGTGCAATCATTAGATGCATCTATGCTGTGTAATTAACCTCATTTCCATGTGAATGTCCGGGGTGTACGCGCTGCTCACAGAACTCACGCCATGATCATTACACTTACAGTCAATCCAATTAGACAAAGGTTCCCACACTTAGAGAAAAATCAGGACAAACCACAAGGGAAGGCCTCTCTCAAGAAGGTCTCTAGTTAAATGTCTCAAAATAAACAACTGTGGCCTAATTAATTGTATGGCAGGCCAAAGGAACACACCAAGGAGCTACTTATGTGTCTGGAGCCCAATCCTAGGGAGCTGCTTAATAGAATCTCCTTTTGTTCTCTCTTGCAGTGTCTGAAAGTTGTGTCCAAATGGGGGCAGGTCTGGTGGCTGTCCTCTACGCTCCCTTATCACCAACTCCTGTTGCCCAATGAAATAATCAATGACTTTATTTTGATCATTGTTTTTAATCCCCTTTAGGTGCTCAGAGCAATTAGAAAAAAAAAAAAAATCCAGCCATGCTTCTCAAAGGAAGTTGGTCAAGCTGGTGGGGGGTTCCATATTTTAGCAGAGCTACAGCTAGAGGGCACCATAGAAGGAGATGATTTCCCTGGGTGTCCCAGACCTGCCTGTTAACACTTCTCCTTCCCCTTGATACAGCAGGTGGACCCCTCAATTAATATTTTGTCATAACCTATGTACTATGAGAGTTTATTCTTTCTTCTAAGGTTTGTGGCATTTCCTGGAAGGTAGAGATGAAATCTGAGACTCCTTATTTTCCCCCATGATGCCTAGCATCCCAACAGTAACTTTGGGAGAGTCCAATAAATGCTGGTGGTTAACAGGTAGAGATGGAGAGAACAAGTAGTTAGAGGAACTGACCTGGGATTTTAATATCATATTTTAATATTTTTAATATTAAAATATTAATTTTAATATTGGTGACTGTGTGAGCTCCAAAGAAAGAGAAGAAAGACATATATAATAAATGACAGCTCCTGAAAGAAGCAAAGTTCCTGGGTGTGTGTGTATACATGTGCTGTGCTGACCCTTAGGACATGGCTGCGGAGCTCTGTGTTGCATGGACTAGCAATGCCTATTGTTCGTTAGAAATTCAGAATTTAGTCCCCATGCTGAAACTACCAAGTTAAAGTCAGGATTTTACCAAGTCCTCATGGTTCTTATATGCATTCAGGTTACAGAGACAGTGCCTTATGGTTCTTTCTGTTCAATATTGGACAAGGTAAAAGAACTGTCTAGAAGTGTCCAGAGGGTTCTCCTAAGTCTTGTTTATCATTCTTTCTTTTCCACATCTTCTTCCACTTCTCTCTAACTTTTCCTTATCATTTAAAATTTTTTGTTTTAGCTGAGATTGTATCTTTTTTAGAGCAATAAATATAAACAGCAGTAAATATCACCTGAAATTACATGTTAGAATGTATTCTGGAGACTTGGTATTTCTTCCTCCTTCTCTCTGATTATTTTTATGTCTGTACTCTGTCTTCACTGGTACTTCTAAACCAAACTGGAGTCATTTGCTCTAGAAGTGCCATGGGAGTCAAACTCTCACTCTTTTACTCTCCTTAAGGAAAGAGACTGTGCTTAAAACATCTTTCCCCACAGTCCACAGTTGAATATGTGAACACATGAAAGAAAATGTCACAACTGATGGAAATATCCAAGAATGAAGACTGTAAGGCATGTGTCCTGTCCAAGGGCAAAATCCAAGGGCTTCCTTCCTTCTCTTATCCCCACAATCTTTATACAAGTGCTGCAGTAATCACTGTTAATGTACTCAATGTCTAATGAAAAGGGAGCACATAGGAATGAGAAAACCCATATTTGTAGTATATGATAAGTGCTCTAAATATAATGCAGTCAAAATTTGCATAAAACCAGCCTGGGAAATTTACATCTTTTGTGTGTGTGTGTGTGTGTGTGTTTGTAAATAAGTATAGCTGGACAGAAATGAGGTTCCATTAAAAGGAGATGTCTCTAAGAAGAATTCTGAATCTTTAAGATACTTTAAAAATATTTTTTGACATATTGGAAATAATCTGGCCAAACGGTCAACCTTTGCAAAATCTCCACAGTGAGTAAAAGATGAGGGTTGCATAACTTTCTAGATAGTTAAAATCTTACAAGAGGTAAAAATCAATTGTGAATTAGAGAAAACAAAGAAAAACAGTCCAGGAAGAGTTCTATATGTATATTATAAAAAATGAAAAATTAAAATGGGACCTGCCAGGTTGATCCATCTATTGTGACGACTGTCAGTTTCTGGCTGACTGAAAGTCTGTAACCTGCCATTGAACTTTCCCCGTTGTTCTGTCTGTGGGAATATTTTTCTGTGAGACAAGCTAAGGCAAGTCTACAGTGGTTCCCGAGGAGGAGTTTGGGACTGACTGTGATTTAGGAAAGCCAGGTTCCCAGTCAGGCCCTGTTGTGCATAGCCCTTAGGAACAAGGGGTATGTGTGGGGTCGCAGTTCTGTCTCCCCTTCCCTGTTAACTGGTCTTTCTCCTTCCCATGGCTGCATGCATCAGAAGGCAGCCTTAATGAACTTCACAAACTGGATTCCCTTGTCCTCTGGAAAAATCTATTAGGTCAGAAACACAAGTATCCAATTTAATTTGATAATCCTTGTCAGGGGAATGTTTCCCCATCAAGGCTCAAAGCCATTCTGCAGCAATGCCCATAACTTGGGACTTAAACCACAGAGAGTGTGAGGTCCAATTACTGCGAGTACTAATTACCTTCATAAAATAGGTGGGGACGGTGGGGCAGTGGAGGGTAGATGCAATTTAGTTTCTTTCCATTGGCCCACAGAAGGCCCAACCTGGGAAAATATCACCTAGGCACCAGGTCTCAGTGGGTCCTAGTATTTCTTTCCTGGTCCATAATTGCTAATTCACTTAAGTAAAAATAATATTTGTCCTCCCAGGTGCCAACCTATGTAAGCCATTGCTTTACTTGGAGTGACTAAAAAAATACAATTACATTACATTCACGAACATTCGTCCATCTTCTAAGAATGCAATTAACAGTTGAAAATAACTTGCTGCTGGATAATCAAAATTGATAATTCTATAAAAACTATGGACAATAAGTCATATGTGTGTGTTTGTGTATATACATATATTTATGTGTGTATGTGTATATATACATATATAAATATATATACACATGCATGCACATATATAAATGTATATTAAAGCACAGAACTGTATCACGGAGAAACCAGATCTTGATAAAAAGAAATCAGTATTAATAACTTTTGCTTTCTAAAACTGAAAAAGTCTAAAGCCTCTTATTAGAAAGGCTGTGGGTACTGTGCTCCCATTTGAACACTCTATCCAAAGAAACATCCACTCTTCCAGGGAGTAGATCTCTATAAGCAACTTGCTACTGTTTTATTAGTGCACTTATGGCAGAAGGTGTTATATCTCTGTTAGTAAATGTTGCTAAAAGTCTGCATGTTATGACTTGTGCCGATTCATAAGACAGCTTGGTTTGGGGTAAGATTGAGAAATAACACCAGCAATAGTTCCTGGACAATGAGGCCATTTTAGAACTGGTATTCAGGGAGAGGAAGCCAGTATTTTAAAATAAGAATGTTTAAGCCAGTTTGCTGCCTCTAATTTTAGACCAATATATTCATATATGTATTAAAACTCTGCATCTCTCCTTATTAA